>OU343160.1:92672280-93272280 GCA_910595825.1 Philhelius pedissequus
ATTTGTATGTATTGGATATGCTTAAGGTTCAGAAAATCTTCTGTTGATTACTATACTCATCAATGCTCTTGATACAATCCAAAAACTAGATGCACGTTCGGAATTAAGTAATATTATTAAAGGATTTGCTTTAAATGCATATAATTAAGTTTTACATTTATCTTTATTGAAAGGAATAGGTGATGCTGAATATGTGCTTTTATTTCAACAGTTAATCATACCAATTGCACATAAGCTTAACCCAGAACTTATTGATCAATAGAAGCAGCTGAATACATGATTACAATTTTGTATGATTTGAACTTTAATGAAATTTTCAAAATAACGTATGTATGTATATATAAATACATACACATTTATTTATGTATTACTTTTTTCAAAACAGAATATTTTACATTTTAGGAAAATAGAAAAAGAATGCAAATAAAGAAAATAAAATGCAAATAAATATAGTTAAACCTTAGTTATGCAAAAAAACAATAATTTGTTGTGTACTTCTTTGATACTGGAAAGTTTACATACCAATTCTGACATTCGCATGAATAGAACATTTGATTCCCTTTCTGGGGCCCTACCATAGAGAAAATAATTAAATAGAGGCGCGACTCGTACCCCCCTTGCCTTAAACACCCGCAAATTTTTTTTGAGTTGAGTAAGAGAAAACTCTCTTAAATTACTCATTTTTTCCTATCCGTGAATACATGTGAGTGGTGGATTAAAAACCCTTTTGCTCAAACTGACAGATAATTTTTTTTGTTGTTGGTTTGTCAAAAGTCTGTCTGACATTTCTAATTACCAAAACAAAAATAATAATTTTTTTCACATTTGGTAAGTTTTTTTTCATATTTATTTAAATATTCTTTATTTCAATAAAAGAAATATATATATATATATAAAAAAATTGTTTTTTATGTTTGTTTGATAAAGATTTGGCCACAATGACGGAGATCCGATGGAAAGCGTACATCCAAAGGTATATCTTAGATTGGAAACTCTGAAACCAAACCCAATTGTTTCTTGTTTTTTACAATTGTTTTGTTGTTTTGTTTTAGATTGGGAGTGAAGACGTACTTAGTTTATCTGGGAATGATACCACCAACCACTCCACTTTACACAAAAACCAATCCATCAACAAAAAGTGAAGATCGAATTGGTTATTTAGAAAAGGAGGCTTCACATTGGCGGACACAATGTGAAATCTCACGAATAAGCGATTCGCTGCCACATGAAGTGTCTCGTCTATGTAAAGAGAAACAACAATACAATGAGCCATTAGTAGTGGCGGGTTGTTGCTGTATTACAGAAATATAGAAAGCTTTTCTTGGAATCTATTCTTCGACAGGACATGTTTTGGTAACGGAAACAATTTCCCCAGCAAAATGACAGAGTAAGTAAACCTTTATTTTGCAAGTGCAAATTCATATCTAATCGATGTTTTTCTTATAAACTTTCACAGAGATCTCGATAAACTGAAAGAAGGAATCGCTGAGAAAGTAGCCATATTATCTTTTTGGAAGAATTATATCGTCAGTGGCAATCTCATGAACGAGATCGATATGCACATGTTTACCGAAACACCTCGGTCTGTATCTTCTAAACAGATTGTTGGTCTGTCTGTGGATCAGCATTTAGGCAAGCAGAAATAAGGTACGTTAAATACAAGAAAACCTAATTTCATGTATTTTTAAGTATTTGTTTTTCTTTTAATTTTGTAGGATAAACAGCGCCTGACATTCATCTCAAAATCATGACGAACAACAAGGTCAGACCACACAAACAATGAAGCCCAGCAGGAAGTCATTATTGCCAGATATTATAATTAAATACATAGACTCAATATTTTAAAGTGTTCTCCTTTTATATATATATATATATTTGTATATAGCTTAAGAATTGTGATTCACTTGATTTTTTTCAATTACATTTTCTTTAAGGGTGTTCAAAAAAATTCTTTTCTTTTCAAGGGAAATGTAATGTTGTGTGTCTCAATGACACATAGGTAAGTATTATAGCCCTATGCTGAGGTAAATTAACACTCAGTACAGTTACAATCATCGAGATCAAGCAAGTACTTTGGAAATGACAGCTTGTCCAAAGTAGCAAATCCAAGAAATTTCTACTGATATCAAGAAAAATCTTGAAATCAGTACTTACGCCAAGCTCTAATTTCCAAACTACTTGCTTGATTTCGATGATTGTAACGGTTCTGAGTGTAAATTAACCTTAGCTTCTAAATCCCTGCAATCATTTTAAATTCAAAAAATTATTTCGAAAAATTGCTATCTAAAAGTAGTTTCTTCGTGTTTTAAAAAAAATGAAAAATTACAAAATTACTTTCAGATGCAAATTTTTTGAAATATTTGCTCGAATTGAAAACGGTTTCAAGAATTTACAAGCTGACATAAATTAAAACTCAAAACAGTTTCAATCATCGAGATCAAGCAAGTACTTTGGAAATGACAGCTTGTCCAAAGTAGCAAATCCAAGAAATTTCTACTGATATCAAGAAAAATCTTGAAATCAGTACTTACGCCAAGCTCTAATTTCCAAACTACTTGCTTGATTTCGATGATTGTAACGGTTCTGAGTGTAAATTAACCTTAGCTTCTAAATCCCTGCAATCATTTTAAATTCAAAAAATTATTTCGAAAAATTGCTATCTAAAAGTAGTTTCTTCGTGTTTTAAAAAAAATGAAAAATTACAAAATTACTTTCAGATGCAAATTTTTTGAAATATTTGCTCGAATTGAAAACGGTTTCAAGAATTTACAAGCTGACATAAATTAAAACTCAAAACAGTTTCAATCATCGAGATCAAGCAAGTACTTTGGAAATGACAGCTTGTCCAAAGTAGCAAATCCAAGAAATTTCTACTGATATCAAGAAAAATCTTGAAATCAGTACTTACGCCAAGCTCTAATTTCCAAACTACTTGCTTGATTTCGATTATTGTAACGGTTCTGAGTGTAAATTAACCTCAGCTTCTAAATCCTTTCAATCATTTTATAATCAAACAATTATTTAGAAAAATTGCTATTTAAAAGTAGTTCTTTCGTGTTTAACCGTTTTTTTTTAAAGGTGAAGTTGAACAAACATTCCCGAAAATAAACAAAGAATCATATACATGTATATATATATAAATATTGTATTAATGACAACACAAAATAATTAAAATTATTATTATTATTCATTACAAATAAGTTTGCTGCTCACAGAGATATATAGAACATTATGAAGAATAGAATAATCTCATTTTTGCCAGGAACACAATCAATGTTAATTATTATGATCCTTTTTTATTTCAATATTGGATGAGGTGGATGGATGATGTGGTGTCTTGCAGTTTGTGAGGCAGAATCATCTGCAACAGTTGTCGCCTGTGCTTCGCGTCGTCGGTGTTGGTGTGTGTGTCGTCATCGGTCTCATTTACTGCAGCAGATATTTCTCCATTGAACTGAATCAAAACACAAGGCTCCATGGCATAGGCAAGCAGTTTCATAGAAATTGGGTGTAATTTCCCACAAAAACTATCTGTAAAATAAAAATTAAACAATCTGTAAATATTTAGAGATTATGAAATCTGATTTTATGATTTTCGACTACTAACTAATGGATGCTATGATAGATTTTTCAGGATTCGCAGTAGATTTTCGATTGCGATGGATTCTGTGATAGGGCCGATTTATAAGTTTTAAATTTCGAGTTTTCTTTATTGTAACTAAACTTTGACGCTGTTAGTATGTAGGTCCAATTATCATTAGGTAAACTTAAAACCGATGTAGGTAAGTTCTTAGTATAATGAATAGAATTATTGTATGTTTCAGGAAATAGTTACTAGGTACCTACCTAAAAATGTATATTTAAATCTATGTTATGGATTTTAATTCTGTAAATTGGGATGGTAAAATGTACCTACATTACATACATATGTATGTATATGGACCCTAGGTATGTAAATATGTAGGTACATAATAATGTATAATGAAAGTGTTGGATGGTTATGGTTAGGTAGACCCATATATGCATATAAAACTTTATATAATAGTTTTAATATACATAATATTCATTTGATTGTTAAAGATATATATTTATATAAATGTCAGAGAGTCCACTTAGTACATAATGTATGTAGGTTGGTACCTATTCAGTGACCTAGATATCAGAAACTACTAACTCGATTTGCGTTTTATACGTAATTTATTATTTTTGAAATGGAAATTGAAAGAATAGTCAAATTTATAAATTTAAAGTTTAAAGTTTATAAATTTAATTTGCTCTGGCCCGATCCAAATTCATAACTTCAAGTTTCTATTTTTCATTTTTATTTATTAGTTTTAAACTAAATTTGAATATTTTTTAATGTAGCTAAATATTGACGCTATTAGTAGGTACGTCCAAATATGTAGGTAAGTTTTTAGTATAATGGATTGAATGGATGATTCAAGGAATAGTTACTTAGGTACCTACATACCTACAAATTTATGTTTAAATCTAGATTATAGATTTTAATTACGGAAATTAGGATGATAATTGTGTACCTAGAGGTACATTCAGATATGAATATGTGGGCATGTAAATGTGTATACATACAATGTACATTGAAAGTGTAAGTTGGTGATAAGTAGGTAGATATATGCATATAATTTTATATGATAGGTGCAATATACATAATATTCATTTGATTTTTAATGATATATAGGTATATAAATGTATGAGAGCCCAAATAGTATATACTGTGTATTTTTTAAAGATATTTATAACATTCACCTCTATGTTTTGTATCATTACTCTGAAGAAGTGGAAGAAATCCTTGCTCCTTCATCACTCGGATTCTGAGAAAACTTTAATGACAATTCTATGAGTATCTCAGTGACAATTTTACAAACTCCACTATGCACGATATACTTAGGTGCGATATCGAGAGGACGGCGTAAAAGGAGCCTATAAATCTTCGATTTCTTCTTTACTCTTAGACAATCTGGAACTGTTAGGAGTTAGAAGTTAAATATAACATTTTATTTTTGTATAAAGTTTCAACTAACTTACCTACAGATATATGGCGGTTCATTGTGTGGCACGAATGGATCATATGGCACATTCGTTGGAAGTATTTCATATCAGCAGGTCTCCATCAGGCATTTGGTTACATTTAGTTGCATATATAATCTGAAAAATATAATGAGACTATAAATATAATGGACTATATCTTCGGAACGGGTTGTCCAATAAAGGTGAGCGATATCTTTTTAGAATCAGCAATTCATACTTTCAAAGGAAGCATCAACATTTTTTGCAAAGAAGTTGAATAAAAAAAATAGCTCCAGGAATACGCATACATCATTCTAAATATGCGTATTTCAAGAGTGATTTTTTGCAATAAGGCTTCTACATAAAAACTTTTGATGCTGATTTTGAGTGTATCAAGAGTAGATTACAAAAAGGTATCAATCAAGTTTTTAGGATAACCCGTTGCAAAGATATAGTTGAAAATCTATTCACTGTTCACCTTGAAATACATAATCTGAAAATACTTTGAAGTGCATCTTTGGAACGGGTTATCCTAAAAACTTGGTTGATACCTTTTTGTAATCTACTCTTGATACTCTCAAAATCAGCATCAAAAGTTTTTATGTAGAAGCCTTATTGCAAAAAATCACTCTTGAAATACGCATATTTAGAATGATGTATGCGTATTCCTGGAGCTATTTTTTTTTATTCAACTTCTTTGCAAAAAATGTTGATGCTTCCTTTGAAAGTATGAAGTGCTGATTCAAAAAAGATATCGCTCACCTTTATTGGACAACCCGTTCCAAAGATATAGTTCAAAAACTATTCACTGTTCACCTTGAAATACATAATCTGAAAATACTTTGAAGTGTATCTTTGGAACGGGTTATCCTAAAAACTTGGTTGATACCTTTTTGTAATCTACTCTTAATAATCTCAAAATCAGCATCAAAAGTTTTTATGTAGAAGCCTTATTGCAAAAAATCACTCTTGAAATACGCATATTTAGAATGATGTATGCGTATTCCTGGAGCTATTTTTTTTAATACAACTTCTTTGCAAAAAATGTTGATGCTTCCTTTGAAAGTATGAAGTGCTGAATATAAAAAGATAACGCTCACCTTTATTGGACATCCCGTTCCAAAGATATAGTTCAAAAGCTATTCGTATTCTATATTAAATAATATGTGTCTAAGAATCACATGAATCTTATGTATGCAGATTGCACCTAAATTATAAAGTTATATGCATATAGCTACCTACCCACCTAGATCTTTCATTTTCATTATTATATGCACATGTTTACATACTTACCTTCCATAAATATATATATATATATATGTATATTTTACTATCCTAACTTACATAATTCAAATCCATAACAAAGATTTAAATATACATTTGTAGATTGGTATTTACCTAAGTGACTATTCTTTTAATCATCTATCCGACAATTCATTATACTAAGAATTAAAGTAATCTTAACTACATCGGCCTTAAACCTGCATAGGATAACTAGACTACATACCTACTAAACAGCTTTAATGGTTAGATACATTAAGGTTGTTAGCTACAACAGTTCGTGCGATCCAGTCTTGCATTTTATTTAATAATGACGGAGAAAAAGCAGGAGTTTTTGTTTTTTATACTATACTATACTATGAGACTTACCTTCTCCTTCCATTCCTTGATCATATCGGTACTATCAGGTGGCATTTTATCCGTATAAACCATACACATGTATCCGGATTCGCGCAAGCATCTCTCAACTTCCAGTACTTCATCTGCCGAATTGCACAAGACTGCACAACGCTCCAACTGATATGCGCACTTATCCAAACATTTCATAATAACCGACATCTTTTCGGAGTTACTTTGCAATTTAATGGAAACTTTAGCCTTGGCATAGACTGCAGCTTCTAAATAGTCTGCAATGTACAACAAAGGCTGATTAGCAATCCTTACAAAATTAATAAATCGCCGAGTCCATGTCTTGGAAGTGACCACCAGTTGAAATGGAATCTTTTCATCTTGAAGAACTGGATAGATAAGCTTGAAGAGGGTTTCATCAAACTCGGGATTCTCATTCATTATGCTGTCCAAACCATCGATAACTAAAGTTTTACTTGGCGTATGTTGAGCAAGTTTTCCTTCTCGTTGGCCTCGAGCAAACGCTGCCGCACGGTGGTGTAATTACAAGCACACCACACCCATTAAGCAGTTCAATTTTATCATCTTCGTTGTTTCGAAGTCCATATGCTGAGACAATACTAATTTTTGGTGTAGTGCTAGCCAAAATGCGTCGACAATGACGAGAAATACTCTCAACCTGAACGGACGATAGTGCGATTATAATAACAGCTGGACCATAGGTCGGCAGAATGCCTTTCGATTCTAGACGGAAACTCAACATGCTACAAACCGGAGGCAAATAACACCAGGTTTTACCAGTTCTATTCGAGTTGATCACACAAAAGCAATTGCCACGAACTAAATGCGACCAAGCGTACGCTTGGATGCGATACATTTTAGTCAATCGCTTGTGCTCCATTTCTTGGTGGATTTCTGCTGTAAACAAGGCATTCTTCATGCGTTCAATTGGTTTAACATTGTTTTTACTGTGAGCCAATACAAGATGCTTAACGAAATTTGTTTTCAAAGTAGCTTTACCAATGACTTCGGGAAGATTAAGATATGTTTGGTATGATGGAAGATAAAAATTAGTTAAATTACGAAAGTATTCTTTTTGATTTAATATTTTCGTAGAACGTATGGATGGATGGGAATTTTCACTATCAACTGGTGTGGAACACGGAGATTGTAAAAGTGATGAATTTGACGATTGGACAGTTTTTATAATTAAATTACAGGACAAAATACAAAATAAATAAAATAAAACTCGCGCACTTCCAATATTTGTTTTGAAATGAATATCTTTTTTTTTATTGTTTTGTGATCTGTCAAAATACTCACCTCAAATTGAGTAAACTGGTCTTTTCTTGTGGTGGAATTTTGGCACGTACACATTAATATGCTATGGTTTGCTTCTACTTTTTGATTGGATTTTCTTCATTTTGAACATAAAATTAATAAATATTGCTTAATTTGTAAGCCAGAATCAACAAAAAGCTTTTATTGGTATGTTTTATGTTTGATTAAGGCCTTTAAGAATACAATTTAACTAAAAAGCAATTCATTTTTCAATTTTTGAATTTAACGGATTTCCATTTTGAAGATATAGGCTTACCATATCTACCAAAAGGGCAAATGCGCACTCCTCCGTTTCGATAAGCCTGTGTTGGTATCTGCTCCATTTAAAATGCACGGGCAACTAACACATGTTTGTCGAAACGGAGGAAATCCTCTCAATTTAGCTTGTAGGGTGAAAGAGAATAAACCCCCGAAGTCGTGCCTCTATATTAGTTTCTCTATGGGCCCTACTATGTAGTTTCATTCTACTTTCGCATCTATTACAAAGTCGTTTTCAATGCTATTTTTAAGTGTTACTGTATTGGCAAGTAGCGTCAACTGTTCTCGTATTGGACACTTCGCCACATAATCTCCAATTACCTTTTTAGTTAATAAGTGCTATTAGTTAGTAGAGATTTTGCAAATTCGAACAACTTTATTGCAGAATCGAATTTCATAGTTGGGCCCCTGATTACTAAGCAATGTACATAATGGAAAACATAAACAAATAACAAGATAAGGACTTCCATTTCCGTGTAGTACGGCTTAAGAAAGAGTCTCTCTTTCGCAGGCGCAAACGTATTAGATTTTCTACAAGTATGACTATTAATGTTGAATCATTTTGGGGAAAAAAATGTATCTGGTCATTTCTCATTAATTGAATAAATTGTAAACTTCGATTTGCAAATTTAATTTTTATTCATTGGTATCAATTTAATTCATCAAAGAAAACAAATAAATTGCTAACAATCTAGACTTATATGTATGTGTACACACTTCATCATGCTATTCCTTCAGTCCTCAATTACGCACATAATATTTATGCTCCTGCAAAGCCACCAGGATCGCACAACAACGCTATGAAATCACCAAAGATATTAAGGTGCATAAATTTTCATTTCGATGTTACCGGCAAGGACATTGGAAAGTTTGCTTCGGTTCGCAGCGAGATGTGTGGATAAACTATTTGCAGGACCTCGCCTGGAAGAATACACTGACTAATTAATTTACCACTCTCCTCATAAACTCCAAAACTTCTTTTCTAACGGTATCAGATGGCAAGCCGAACATATCTTCAATAATAATAGGTTTGTTCGTTGAACACTGAAGTTTTTTGAAAAAACCTGAAGTCAACCTGATAAACAAATTCTGTGTTTTCTTGAAACTTAGGTTCGCCCTCAACTCAACCTGAAGTAGATCTAGGTTTTTAGCTGTGGCTAGTTGAAGTAAATGTATAAACGCTTATATGAGATCTGATTTGATTAATAAATGAATACTCAAATTAAATTTCAGACACAGACATGCAAAATAGAAACCTTTGAAGTTGTGGATTGTGCATAGGGCAAAGAAAAATGTACTAAGGCGCTAAATTTAACATATTTCAAGTTTTAATTATTAAATGACATAACTTGCTTTTCTGCAACATAAAATTAATGGCCTTCGGGTGTTTTTTGAGAACAGCTGAAGACATGAGGTTTTAGTCACCAGTCCATAGCTTGACAGAGAATTTTCCGCAATCTGGAGACAAGACTGTTCCAAAGAGGTAACGACTTTGATAACGATCTTGATATTGATTTCGAAATGAAATTTCGTGGGCATATGCTGCTTCTTTGAAACTTCCTCATTTCAGTCCTGTTGAACAATGGGTCACTAAAGCTCATTGTGTCCGAATATTTTGATGTTCTTCTTATAAAACTTAATGAAGAGATCCATGCCACTCGCTGATTGAAATCTTCACCACCCAAATGAGTATGACTGTTGGTAGCAACCACTTCAAAAACTCCATTGTCAATGGTAAAGAGGTACACATCAAAGGTACCACCAACACGTTCTTATCACCTTCTTTCTTGTCCAAACCGTATGCAATAGCAGCGGTTGTTGGTTCGTTAATGATACGCATAACATTCAAACCAGCAATGACCAGCATCCTTGGTGGATTGACGTTGTGCGTCATTGAAATAGTCTGGTACTGTAGTCACACAGTGTGTGTGACTTTTTCACCGAGGTAAACCTCAGCAATTTCCTTCATGTTACCTAAAACCATAGCGGAGATTTCTTCAGGAGCAAATACTTTGTTGTCCTGCGAGGTAGCTACACTTATATGTGGTTTTGAATTCTTTTCAACAACCTTGAATGGGAAGAATTTGATGTCATGTTGCACATTGGAATCAGACAATTCACCACTGATCAAACGTTTAGCATGGAATACTGTATTCTCTGGATTGGTAGTCAACTGATTCTTGACAGCTTCACCAATAAGACGTTCCTCGTCGGCAGTAAATGCAACATACGATGGTGTAATTCGATTACCTTGATCCTTGGCAATAATTTCAACGCGCCCATTCTTATAAACTCCAAGACTAAAAAAAATAAAACATTGTTATCTACATAAAGTTTTTTTTTCTAATTAAACCTGCGATGGAATCTGATGATTAGTTCTGAGGTTTACATTGCAAATAAACGAATTGAATTGAATTGAGGTTATCAAACTCAAGATGAGATATGAAAATTGTTCGTAATTTTAGGTCTTCCAAGTGTCGATTCACTCGAGTTTGTCAAATTTAAACTAAACTATAATTGTAATATTTTTTAGTTTATTGACACCAATTTGCGGGTGGCAATGGCGCAGTGAATACAGTGCTTGGCTGCTAACTTTAGACGTGTGCAAATGATTTTTATCTCATCGGTGTCTTATCTGGTTTAATGGAAATCAAGATCAATTTAATGATCAAAATTAAGAACTCATAGCGAGTTTCATTCCAAAAGAGTTGACCCTTTCTGTAAAAAGATTGGATCTTTTTGAATTTCCAGAGTTTCATTCCAACAAAAATATCAGATCTAAATCAAATCTCAACACGAAAGATCTGATCTCTGATGGGTTGGCAGATTTGTTCTGAATGCACATATAATGTAAAAAGTCTTCTGTCAACGGTCAAATGGTAAATATTTTGTTATTAATTTGTTTTGAGCTTGTAAACTAGTGCTTAAAAAATGAACAAATAATGGACCAAGATGTTAATAATTTAGATTTTATAATTTAGTGGAGTTTTTGATTCCTTCGTCTTCGTCTTCCTTGTCGTCTGATGATGAAGATATATTTTTTTCAGGGAATGTGTGCGTCAGTTATTCACCAATACTACAATTAAATCTGGAAAAAAGTTTCATTGACAAGATCAAATCTCTATTTTGAGAGATCTTTAATATTTGAATGAAACTCACTATCAGTTTTAATTGTATCACATTACGTACAACAACACCTTATGAACTAAACAAAACTGTTGTGTATTGCTGATTCCATCTCTTTATATTTATATTGTAAATAGAAAATAATTATCCTTACCATGAGTATGTGATTCCTAAATCAATACCAATCACGGTTCCGAGTTAATTATCCTTTTCTTTCTTCTCTTCTCCAAGAGAAAGGCCAACAAAGGACACTACAGCCACTACATGATCGATCCTATCACACACGGAACTACCACTAATGTTACCAATGTCAGGAGTTCCCGGAATATACAAACGACACAATTATGCCTAGTAGATGAGTTGAAACCGACTGGACCATTATACCAATTCTAGAACAAGTAGCCTAAGAATTTTGAAATATTTCATTAAAATTGTTGCGATGATTTGGTTTGAAAGCCAATCTAACTTACCCCTTAAACGTTTGAACAATCTCCAGCTATATGGGAATACAAGCACCGACTGAATTCCTCGTATCATCAAAGTATTCAATCTCTTGAGAAACTATCGCCTTAAAGGCCATCTTTCGAAACCTATTTGTCATTTCAACACCAGCTACGTTAAACGTATAAGTCTGGGTCAGGGTTCCCAATCCAGAAACCAAACCGATACCAAGGAAGAAAATAGCGAACATATTTGCTTGTGCCTGAACTTATGCATCATCTGGGTTTGACATGATCTAAAAACGAGTTATTGTCACTATCGGAGCTTGCAAAAAGTTGTATTTAAGAAACTTACCCCAAAACAGTCACCAAAGTATAGCCAAAATAGTTAATGTGCAACCATGGCGCAATACACCCTTCAATAATGAACATTTTTTCGGGAGAATTGAGTTTCATCAGCTTACTAATGGACATCTAGTATTTCTCTTTCTTTTCCTTCATTTTTGTGGAATCTTTATCTTCTATTTCGCTATCTTCATCAATTTTATTTCAATCTGACTTATTCTTAAATGACGCCATCTTATGCATCCTAGGTCCTTGGTCATGTATAACTTCTTCGTGCCGTTTAATGGAATTCACCAATCCATAGTAAAATCCCTTCTTAGCCATAAGCTCCTCGTGAGTTCCCTGTTCCATAACTGTTCCATCTCTTACAAATACTATTCTATCAGCATTTGCAACCGTTGATGAGCGATATGTGATGAGAGCCCCAGATTCTCGGACCCCTTAATCACATCGAACAACACAAAGATCAAAACGGCTAGTGTGTAACTACGAGTTTCCTTGTCACGGTCATCAATGATCAACTGATGGGCACCATACCATATCACAATGGAATAACTGCAATATATAATGAACAACGAAAATCCTGCCCCAATGACTGAGAAGAGACCCTTCCTCCTTCACCGTGAGGCTGCTTTGAATTTGATTACAACCAGGGTCAGCCCCCTCCGTGTAAAAACGATGCTGCTATCGAAGTTATGAGCGTCATAATGAGGAAGGCTAATATGGCTACTTTCTCAGCGATTCCTTCTTTCAATTTATCGAGATCTCTGAAAGTTTATAAGAAAAACATAGATTAGATATAAATTTACACTTGCAAAATAAAGGTTTGCTTACTCTGTCATTTTGCTGGGGAAATTGTTTCCGGAGCTTGTGTTATACCAAGACATGTCCTGTCGAATAATAGATTCCAAGAAAATATACGACCACAGACAATCCAGTCGCTGCTGTACTACAGCAACAACCCGCCACTACTAATGGCTCATTGTATTGTTGTTTCTCTTTACATAGACGACACACTTCATGTGGCAGCGAATCGCTTATTCGTGAGAAGTCACATTGTGTCCGCCAATGTGAAGCCTCCTTTTCTAAATAACCAATTCGATCTTCACTTTTTGTTGATGGATTGGTTTTTGTGTAAAGTGGAGTGTTAGTGGTATCACTCCCAGATGGACTAAGTACGTCTTCACTCCCAATCTAAAAAAAAAACAAGAAACAATTGAGTTTGGTTTCTGAGTTTCCAATCCAAGATATACCTTTGGGTGTACGCTTTCCATCGGATCTCCGTCATTGTGTCCAAATCTTTATCAAGCAAACATAAAAAAACAATTTTTTTATAGTTATATATATTTCTTCCATTGAAATAAAGAATAATTAAATAAATATGAAATAAAACTTACCAAATGTGAAAAAAACTATTAATTATGTTTTGGTAATTAGAAATGTCAGACAGACTTTTGACAAACCAACAACAACAAAAATTATCTGTCAGTTTGAGCAAAAGGGTTTTTTAATCCACCACTCACATGTATTCACGGATAGGAAAAAATGAGTAATTTAAGAGAGTTTTCTCTTACTCATCTCAAAAAAAATTTGCGGATGTTAAAGGCATAAACTAATAACTTAAAGACCCGAAACCTCTGCTTTCATTTGACATTTGCCTACAAGCTGAAACACGCACCCAAATAACATTTCTGTTCCTCTTCCAATAGACACATTGATAAAACGCACACAAGAATCTTTTCTGTTCCTCTTCCTAAGCCACATAGACAACACCGCCCTAGTAATTTGTTTTTGTTTTGCTCTTCGATTCCCCATCTATTCATGGATAGAGTTTCAAAGCTACAAATACAAAAATGTAACGAAATGGGTTTTGGGGGGTGAAACGTACGAAGGTTTCCAATCTTATTTTGGTTTATTTGTGGTTAAAGGCAAGGGGGGTACGAGTCGCGCCGCTATGTAATTATTTTCATTTGATGACTTTGAATGCCCAACAACAACTTGAGTGTGCTACCACCAAGTTTGTTCTCAACTAATTTGGCTGGAATTATAGCTATTTCACGACTTGATGATCGACATCAGACTCCTTTGCTATCATACAAAAACTGAATATAATACAAATCAAAATGACCAGTGTCAAAATCTTTCGCATAAAAAATCTCCCTCCTTATATGAACAATAAAAAATGTTGGCTTATAAACGAGTAAGGAGAAAATAAGAAAGAACCCAAATAAACAACAACAAACTCGTGTGGCTAATAAAAGCGCTAGTCGTTTCAATGCAATTGATAAACAGAAAAAACCTGCATTAGGTTGGATCTGAACATGTGGGCTGCGTGGCGTGATGCGAAGTGCATTGGCTACTAAGCGGCTGGTCATGGTTCAATACACGATGAAGACATAAGAAGTTTTTCAATTAAAATGAAAAAGTAGACCAGCACCACTAGAGCAAAGGAGTCTGATGATCGACCTTGGCAAGTCGTGAAATAGCTATAATTCCAGCCAAATTAGTTGACAAAAAACTTGGTGGTAGCACACTCAAGTTGTTGTTGGGCATTCAAAGTCATCAAATGATACGAAAAATGGCTTTAAAAAGCAAGTATGTAATCATACAAAAACTGAATGTAATTATTTTCTCTATGGTCATTATTTTCTCTATTACCCCGTTTATATAAGTGAATTGAGGAATCGAATCGAATCGATTTGAGATTTCGATTCAGGTATATGGCCTCATGGGATCGGAAGATTGAATTAAAATAGAATCGAAGTGACAATTTGAGTTTACAGAATAAAGAACAAAAACATGCAACAGAAAAAATACAAAGTCAACGGAAACCCACTGAACCACTAAAAACACTATTGGTGCACACACACACCAAGAATCAGATGTGAATTCGATCCTTCAATTCCTCGATTCAGGTATATAAATACATTTTCAACTCGATTCAGCCCTACTAGTGGGATCGGATCGAGTAAGCCTATTTTAATCCGATTCAAGTATACAAAGATCTAAATCCTGATTCAATACCGATTCAATTCTCCATATAAACCTAGTATATGTTAAGCACTTTGACATACCTTTGATTGTACTAGATCGATTTAGGTTACGAGTTTCATTGATAGGTGGCGCTAAGAGTCAGTCACGCTCTAAGGCTCCGTCGACACCTAGTATACTTTTTCTATGGTCGACACCATAGGCACTTTAAAAAAAATTATGCATTTCTTGGCGTCCACAACAACGTAAATGCTCAAAAAATCTTTTAACAAAAATATTACTGTATAACAAATTGGGGTGGTGGTTTCCACAATACGCTAAATTAATGCAGTCCAGAACCATATTCTCCGAATTGTATTAGTATAGTTTCTCTATGATTGTGTGTAAGAAAAGGGGACTAACAAGTTGTTGGCCTTTATTTCAAGAACGTTTAATTTGGCCGTTAAGACACTTATATGTATTTAAAGTTCTCTAAGTTTTTTTCATGCGAAAAAACTACAGATACAGTCAAACATTAAGAAATTCAAATACATATAGTTTAACGGTAAACTCAGATCTTGGTGAATAGCCCACAATGTAATAAAACACAATTTTAATTTTTTTTAATGCCAGCACCTAAATTCTTTAATAAATTACTATTTGATACAGTGTGACCAATGAAAAATTGCAAATCCTGGTAAAATAGTGGTTTTAGCATAATTTTTTTTACTACAAAAACTGCGAAAAAAATCTAGTTTTTTTAAGGAAAAAAACTGTCAAAAATCCTGCCAACTTTGAAAATCCTCTAATTAGAATGCAAAAAACTTAAATATATGCCTGAACCAATCGAATTTGTCTTAGAGTGACGTTTAAAATACCGAGTGTATATTTTTTTGTAGTTTTTTTTAGTATGTTGTATCTTAAATAACTAATCAAACCCAAAAAAGAAATTGTTTATTTTGTTAAGTTTATTTAAAAAAAAAGGAAACAACCTTACAAATATATACATATGTAGTTATTAATCCATGTCGCAATAAAAGAAATAAGAAAAATCAGGTATCAGATTTGTTAATCTAATTAAGGAGAAGGTATTTATAAAAATTTTTAACTGCAAAAGTTTTCTGCTCTCATTTAAAGCATCTACAAAAATATCACAAGTTTCTTGTTCTTCTTTTACAGCAAAATTATATTTTGATGAAGCAACTTGTGTGATTATATTAGGAGGAATAATGAAGACATTACAACTTTTTTCAGATAAATTATCTCGGATAAAAAGTGTACTATTCAAATTTCATTCGATTACTTCCTTGATCCTTTCAAGATTCATAAAACTAAACACTCTTTCAACTTCGACATTTCAGAATAGCAAAACTAAAAACGAATTGACATAGTTTGACAACCATTTGTAAGAGTTTTCTTTGATGCATCGGTGAACCTATTTACCTCGCACCAAAATTAAAAAAAAAAACTTTTAATGGTTGCTTATAAATCCGCAAAACTTTTTTGAACAGATAAGAAGTTTACTTGCTGCAAGATTCTTAGATTTTGTGGAGTTAACGATTGACGCTCTGTAATGAGCGATACGCATTTATGTTTGATTGAGTGATAATTTTTAAAGTAATATTTTATCTTAGGTTCGAGAAATATGAAAACCTGCTAGATTTCCTGCTAAAACCAAATTTCCTGCTAAAAAAAACTGCCGGCAGGATTTGAAAAAAATAAATGCTACATTGGCCACACTGATTTGATATAAGAAGACAATTCATTTGTTTTTGAAAGCGGTTAAGAAATGGCTCTTTGAATTGTATAGTTCGATAGTCAAAAATCTCTCTTTACATGTAGTTTAAAATTTTTCAACTGCTTGATATATTTTCGTTTTGTTCTTTTAATCCTAAGCTATTGTTTTTGAAATTTCGTTTCTTTATTGTTCTTTTTTTTTATTTTTTAGTTTTTCTTATAATATTTTCTATTTTCCCTACAATTTTATCATTTGCCATGTAAATTACATTTGCACCCCAAATATTCACTTACTTTAGTTATGGATTAATTAATTTGGTGTGTTTCATTGACTTTTCTAGTTTTCTTATAAAATTAGAGAATGTTCCTATTGTTCATTCGTTTCTATTCTATATACTTACTTTAAGAATCTTATTAAAATTACTTTAAGAATCTTATTAAAATTGTACATAGAAAATGCAGTGATTTAAAAAAACACACTTTTTTATCAAACTCTGCCGTTTATGATAAATCGTTTTTTTTAACGTTTATTTTTTTAACATTTGTATTGAAGGTACCGTTATTTTAATTGTAGGAAAATAGTTTTCTTACGTATTCAAGATTATGTTTAAAAAAAACTACTAAATACGAAGTTTAAAAAATCGATTGAGTCGTTTTCGAAATATTGAGTTTAAAAAACGAAACATTTTGGTTTACATTAGTGTAGGCTGCCTAGGAGATTCTGCATAAAAAAATTCAAAACAATCAAAACCAAAAAAAATGGTTCTACTAAAGGTACCTACCTATACAAAAAGTAACAATATAAAAAAATAAATTATCAAAAAGTACCTTTACATTAATTAATGAACTTTTTTTTTTTCTAAAATTCGTTGGAGCCGTATTTGAGAAAAATAAGATTTTTCTTTTTGGCCAAAAAAATGTATTTCTCGCCTTAAAAAAATAAAAAGACGTGTGGGCATATTAATTACCCATCCAACCATTTAGGCTGTAAACTCGAGGATAGACAAACAGCCAGACAGATGGAATTGCGAGACCCACTTTTTTGTGTTCTCTATCATCCTTATGTCAAGTTTGATTAATTTTTTTAAAAAATCTGGAGATCGATTTTTAGCTACCAATATGTACTTATAAGAAAAATATAAAGAATATAAAAAGTACCTATATGTACCCATGATTGCCACATTAATTTTTTTAAACATAATTCTGCCGATTTGTTAATTACAAAATATGGAAACACACATTTCTAAAATTTGGCAAGAATGAAATAAATACGTACGTTTACTACGCTAATATATTTTTATAAATTGTGTTCCGTCTATTTGTTAATTTAGTGTAATTAGTACCTACTTCGTCTACATGAGAAATCATCTATCCCAAAAAAGGTTTGCCCTTCCAAAACAAAATTGCTTGACACTCTCAATATTATTTAAAACGTCATCAAATCTTTCCCAAATAAACCATTTACCCATCGATAGGTACCTACCTATCCAAATCTTATTTAAACACTTTACATTTTAAAGATACTTACGATTCTTAGAACCGCGTATTATAAAAACAAGTTGTTTATTTTACATACCTACATATGTATGAATGTACACACATATACTACCTACTTACTTCAATTTTATGGAATATGCATGATACCTAAATATCTTACAAAATAAAACATTCCTTATTACAAGAAAATATTTTTTGGGAGTGGAAAGCATGAATGATTGTAAATATATTTTTCCATAACTACCTACTATGTATGTACATACGTAGGTTTGTTTTTTTTTATCGTTACAAATCGTCCACAAGGCAAAAAACACTTCATTCACAAAAATCTTTCCCTTCTTCAATCTTTTATTTTTCTATACCTAACTACATTTATACATGTACAAATACAATCTTGCACTCCATTAATGTTCCCGTTCTAATATCTTCTATTTTTTGCATTTTATTTGATTCGATACAAAATTGGCTGTTTTTTTTTCTCTCGCTCGAACTCTCATGAGTTTGCATACAGCATTCCTGTTCTGCATTTTTATAATTTCTTTGGATTATATCCATATTCTCTTGTCTCCCTACTCTCCAATTTTAATAAAGAGCAGTACCATCCTTGGACATACTAGATGCCGCCACAGTACTTCATGAGAGTACTATAGAAATATATAGTACATTCCACATGAACATAAACGGCAAATTCATAAATGGCAAATTCTTGTGTCGTGTTTTAGTATGGCGTTGAACGACTATCGTAATAAGGAAGAATATCAAACGGTCGATAATGTTTCAGATCGATTTACTCAACAAACGCCTTTTCATAGGTGTAATTGATTTTAGTCGTAATAATGTCATTATTTTGTATACACATCGTCCAAACACCTACTGCCCACATTACGTACCTAGCTCATGCAGGCGAATTCAATGAATGAGAAACTTATTTAAAAATACTGTACTATACCATACAAATGGAAAACAATCCAGAAACAAGAAATACTAGTAAGAAAACCAACTTTTTCATAAGTATAAGTCAAAAAATATATTATATGTAGTTGCTTTTTTTGTTGTTTTACTAAAAAGTAATACCAATGTTTAATATCATTTGCCTGAAATATGTAAATGTTTATTACATGTAAAATGTATAACAACTGAATAGCTTCATAAATTTTAATTTAATACTTTTTAGATTTCATTTTCAAATTAAATTAAATTTTTTGAATTAAATTGACTTGTAAAAAAAAAAGGCTGAGTATGTATGTATATACCTATGATGAAATGGCGTCTTAAGGCCAAATAAAATCTTACAAACACATTTTTTTAATGTACTCTTTATATTAAATATTAAAACGCTTCCTAGATACCTACATTCTATAAAATTGGAAATAGGCACATATGTATCTAGTACGAAAATATAAATTTTCATATTGAGACCGACTCATGTCATACAAACTCATGTGGCCGACCTCTGGCGTTCAGGGGCCGACTTCACGAGAATAACGCTTTCATTTTAATTTTGAAAATATTTTAGTTTTTCATGGCAAATCGACTGACAAAAAAAAAAACAATTTCGAAATTTTGACATTACAAAAAATTTTATATAAAAAACTCGACCAACTGAATTTAAAGTAACAGCCAAATGTAAAAAAACGTAAAAAATGCCCGATTACTGGCTCCATCACCCTATATGAAATATTCATATTTATGAAATTAGAAAAATCTAATCTAATCTAAAAATATTAAAAAGAAAACGCATTTTCATAATAAATTTTAAAATCCAAGTCAATACATTTTTCTACCACCAAAGTACGGCAAAATTCAGAAAAATAAGTGAACAAGTGCTTTCATTTTAACCAAGCTGTAAGGTAACTCGTTTTTTTTATTTTATTTAAATAAAAAAAATATCTCGACAATTGTTTATAAACTTCAACGTCTACTTTAATGAAAAAAATCTTAAACCTAATGCTATATAAAAAGACAAGTCAATTAACTTCCACCTTTTGGAAGGGGTCGATAAACACCAACGACTACGGCATGATCCCTTTCATATGGCTCCAAGGTTATTTGTTCCTGAGGTTTGAGTTTGTCTGCCTGCATTTTTTTTACTTCGGCGGCGAACACAGCTTCAGGTTGGGCTGTTGAATCAATGCACGACGCTTTTATGGATATCACAAAATGGCCATTATTTTTGAGGAAATGTTGCGCGTTTAGGGCGACAATTCTTCCTTGATCTGGTTGGGCCACATCCGCAAATATTGTATCCACCATACCTACAAGCATACGATATTTGTGTGGATGGCGAGCATCTTCAATAATAGGAATGATATTTGTCCGCTTCTTGGCAACATTAATTAGATCACGGCCAGAACGATGTGAGAATTCCACTGCATAAACAAGACCTTCGGGTCCAACAACATCTGAAACGTGGGAAACTGTTGTACCTGACGCAGCACCCAAGTAAAGAACTTTTGAGCCAGGAGGCATATGTATTTTGTCAACGCCTCCTAGTATAGCAGCAGCCAACTTTGATCTAAAAGGATTCCATACTCTATACTCAACTTTCTCCCCATCTACCTACAAGAAAAGTAATATGTAGGTATATGGTTTATTTAGATTACTAAAAAATGTTTAATATATATTTTTTTAATTTCAGATAGCGCTTTTTGAAGTACTTTTCCACAATCAGTCAAAACGGCTTCGGGCCAAACTAGAAAGTTAAGAAAAAGTACTTCCCTGACCACATTATGCCAAGTTCTGTACCCCTACACATTTTCATCACCTAGCTATTGTTAGTAAACAAAGTAAATATATTGGTATCTCACCTCGGAAGATATTCTTTTTTCTCCATAAACTTCGGAACCAGGAACAAAATTACGGGTGACAAGTGCATCTTCTTTTCCACGAGCAATAAAGACACCCTCATGACGATGTGGCTCTATAACTACGGTTTTACCGCCGCGGAAGCCACCACCGCCGCCTCCACGGGAACCACCACGACCTCTACCTCCTGAGCCTCCACGAGGACCTCCGCGATCCCGACCACCGCGACCCCCGAAACCACCGCCACCTCCTCCTCTACCACCAAATCCCCCACGAGAGCCGCCGGCCCCTCTACCTCTTCCGCCACCACCCCTACCGCCACGGTCACCACCACGTGGGGAAAAACCTGGAAAAAATAGATTTATAACTCGAAGTACTTTTATTATATTGAATTATATTTGGTTGTTCTAGAGCATATCTAACAAAATCAACCGATGCTATATTTGTTCATAATATTCATTTTAATTTTACAAATTCTCATTAAAAGTACACAAATTTATTTTAATGTTTACCTGGTTTACCCATAAGTATGGACTTTATAAAAATTAGATTCACTTCTTAAAAACGGCAATTTAATTGAATTTACAAGAGTTTTATTTGCGAATTTATTTCTTATATCTAAAAGAAAACGAAGAAAAATGCGAATTTATTTCTTATATCTAAAAGAAAACGAAGAAAAATGCTTTCAGCATATGAAACGTGGTTTATGACAGTGACAGAAGTATAGATGACTAGATAAGGATAAAGCAGTCTATTGGGGACGTTCACTCAGTTATATTACGTAAGCTACTCTAACTTTCTGTTGCTGTAATGCGTGGAAATCACATCTGATGCATGAACAGCTGTTCTCGTGAAAGCTATCTAGAGTTATATCAAACAATTTGGAATAACTAGCTATCCTTGAACAAATGTAAGGAACAGCTGACTGCAAAATTCATTTGGTATGCGTTTTGTTCTGATATCATGACAGCTTTCTGCCATTAATCAAATAAAACAAGATTACGACACTTCTTTGTTTTTCCAATTTTTTGACATCATATGTGAAACAAAATCCATTAATCCACAAAATAACAAACAACAATTTTCAGATTTATGTCGATTTCGTTTCAACAAAAACAACGACTTGCCGTCGATCCGCCGTCAATTTTTTTCTGAAAATCAAATTCGTTTCAAATTAAAACCAATATTTTTCTGGAAAAACAGATCCGTATTGAATCTCTTTTTGGAGACGGATTCAAAACGAATTTGTGCACAGATTCGTACACACACTATAATATTTGTTTTGACGTATCTCAATTGTTGTGTTGTGAATTAATTTTTATTTTGTGGCAGTGTACAGAAAAAGTAAATTAATATATTAAAAAATAAAAAAAATTGTTAAAAACTTCTTGGAAACAAATATTAAAAAAGTGCAAGTGGGTTTAGGAACTCCCCCGCGTCGGAATCGGGAAATTAAAACGAAATAATGATGTTTTAACGAATTGAAGATTTGTTTTTTTTTTAGAGCTGCCAAGCAACAACACAGTCCCAAAAAGAGATTCGGTCCGTAATCGTTCTTTTCAAAGCCAAAAAGTATTGGTTTTAGTAGCGAATCCTAATTATTGAAACGAAATCGACATTAGATTCATATATGACGTCAATAAAATAGTGTCGTAATCATGTTTAATTGGGGACGTTCACTCAATTAATCTCAGCAATCTGATATAACTTTCTGTTGTTGTAATGCGTGCAAAACCACATCTGATGAACAAACCGCTGCTCTCATGAAAGCTATCTTAAGTTATCCCAAAATATTGGAATAACTAGCTATCCGAGAACAAATGTATAGAACAAGCTGACTGCAAAATTCATTGGAATGCGTTTTGCTTTGGTTTTTTGACAGCTTTCAGCTAACCTATCTACTTCGTCCACAGATATACTCTTATAGGTATTCGAGAATAAATGAGTGAACGCCCGCATTGATTCATGGCTTTCAGCTAAGACCCCTTTAACACGAAAAAATTGAGTGGCCGGCAACTGGGGGTTTGTTGGCGAGAAGGGCAAGAAGTAAGGGGAATGAAAAAAATCTCCCCGGTCTACAATTTGCAGAGATTTTTTTTGACATTTTGCTTTGCATTCCAATTCTAGCTCCCTCCTCAGTTTCTTCGTGCCAGTTTCTTCGTATGAAAGGTACAAGGCAATCAAAGGAAAACGTAAAAAAAAAATCTCCAGCAACTTGTTTGCTGTGTGAAAGGGGACTAACCCACAATAAACAGATAATAGGCGTTTTTCTTTTTTAGTTCAGAGCAGAGTCTGACTTGTCAAAAAATTTGTTTGTGTTTATTTTTAACCCAGAGCATGCAGAACTCCAAATGTGTGTTTCTTTTTTCGTTCTGAGCTTGTATAGATCGCACTCGACGAGCTCGGAAATAATTGACTGAGCATGTGAGTAAATTGCGGAACGCACCCAGAAGGAAAATGTGAAGCAAAAAATAATTAGATACATGAGTTGGCGAAATAAGTTCCTCGCTTGTTGATTTTCTGTATCTGGGGCCAAATTCCGCAGGCGTGAATGTTCTTCTGTGCAAAAAAATTATTCACCCTCAAAATATGCGTGAATAAATTTGCCTATGTGGACACGTTATCTGTCAAATAAAAATGGATCGCACCCTTGCGGAATCGGAAAAATGTATGTGTACACAACTTCCTTTGTACACAGAGATAACTCACGCTTGCGGAATTGGGCCCCAGGATGTGTATCAGTGTATAAGAAAGGGTAGAGGTTTTCTTTTATATTGCTTTTTATGATTAAAATAAAAATGTGTTCGGATTTGTGTGGTTCAAGTGTGTAAAAAAAAGAAATCAGTGCTCCGAGCTCGCTCTGTTTGGAACAAGTTCAGTGCATAATCTCTGTGTTCGAACTCTGGTCAGTGCTCTGCTCTGAACTAAAAAAGAAAAAACGCCCAATAAGGTATTCTGATTAGATACACCCATTTCGCCATCTTGGTCATGATGTGAAGTCATCGTGTTCCGCTAGTTTTACAAGTGAGGTCATTAATTGTAATTTATCAATTGTTTTTTATTTTATTTGTTTTCGCGTTTAAAAAGTGAATTTTAAAATTTGAAAATGGTTGGGTGTGCTGTTTTGGGGTGATATAATTCCTCGGACAGAAAAAACAATGAAATAAAATTAAAATTTCACTATCTCCCGAAAGACGCTAAAATGTGCAAATTGTGGATTAGTTCTTGTGGTAATAAAATTATAATTCTTTTAAAAGCAGTCGTGTTTGCGCAGAACATTTTGTTGAAAGCGACTATGCACTTAAAGATATACTTTTAAATGTTCCTGAAAATAAGAGAGCTAAGGAATGAATCAGTACCATCAAAAAAATTTGCCAAATGAACCTGAGCAATCTTCGAGAGACAAAAGACAAGAAATAAGAGAAAACAAAAGGAACATTGATGAATGTCTAGCTGGAAAGTATTAATTTGAAATAAACTGTATTATATATTTAACTGTTTAATACCTATAGTTGTCACAAAACCTCGACAAGTAACTTTGTTCCCGAAAGTCAACAAAAGGAAGAATTTTGTGGAGACCATGATCAGGAGGATTGCTTGTATTACACAAATGGTAGCACCCAAACAGAGTAAGATATACTTGGAAATCATTTTGAGTTATTTATTTTATTTTATTCTATTTTCTAAACTAGAGTTTAATACAACTGCAAAAAGGAACTAAGACTCATGGAACTGGAAAGGCAAGTCAGCTGATTGAAGAGCAATCTGAAGCGGAAGAATCAGCAGGTACAAAATGATGAGGCTATGAGGACATCTTTAAGAGGGATATTTACATCTACCCAAGCAGAACAATTGGAGCATCCCAATAAAAAGGTACGATGGAAAGCTGAGGATATCTCTTCAGCAATGTCACTATGCTCTGCTGGTGCCAGATCCCTTATGCTACTTGGGGGGATGAAAAGTCGGAAGGTGGGCTTAAGAAACCAAGCGATACATCCCTTGAACATGTTAGACTTTTGGAAAATATTTTTATTAAACTTAATAAGGAACTTCTATACACAGAGGGCAAGTTCCTGGAAAACATTTAAAAAATGCTGAAGCTGTGTTTCTAGATGCAAGTGTAAAAAACTATTTTTCAAGTGCAGACTGTATTTTAGAAATAAGCATTTAAACAAATAATTTTTAATTCAGTTGACGATGACGCCACACCACAGCTGTCAAAACACAATGAACATACCTTATTATACATTGACATACTATACATGGACTGCTAGTAGCCAACTTCACCTTGGATCTCTCTTCAGTTGGATGAAACGAGCGCCACCCAGCTCCCAGCGGGAAAATGTGGTACTTATGACATCTGAAGTTTTGTTTTTTTTATGTATATGTCGTTTTACGATTGGTACAATTCACAACAATTTTCTTCTTTTTCTACTGCATTCTGCTTTTTATTAAAAAAATCCAAAAATAAATATGATTTTTTTATTTAAATCAAGAAAAACACAACAAATGATACCCCAAACCAAAGTCTTAAAAAATGTCGGAAATCGATTCACATCAAGAATCCCAATTGAAACGGAACTCTATGGCGGGCATATGCAAGACTATAATGTCGGAGCTTCAGCTATTCATCGTAAGCTTCAGAGTAAAATAAAAGCCCTACGCATTCTACGCAAAGAACTCGAACAATTTCGTACAGAAAGGGATCAATTTTAGTTAATGGCCGAGACTTTCCAATTACGTCACTCTGCAGTTCGAAGGAATACTAATTATAAAAACAGTGGCTTGGTTGGAAAGTCTGTGGCGGACACTACCTACGCGTGTAAACACACCACAAAGAAAAGATGAATGTGGACTATATGCCCAACATGAACAGACCCAATCAACCAAGTAGGAGAGTACCAACCTATTATCACAACTATATGTCGGTGCTCCTCTAATGGCAAAAATATTCCATTGTCGATTGTGTGTGGCATTGACTTACTATATACGGACTGCTAGTCGGTTGGCATTTCCATACAAAATGTATACTTAACACGGCTCCACTTCTTTCATAGCACCACAGCGCTAACCTGGCAATAGTAGCAAACAAAAAAAATATTTCCGAAAGCCATCTCTTGCCATTGCGCTGAATTAGCAGTTATCGGCACAGACACTAGTGCCATCTTTTTTTAAAACAGTAAAAAAACAGAGTCATCTGTTCTTAATTTAAACTTATTCTTTGATCTCTGACATAAATGTCAGTCACAAGTGTTATTCACATTGAAATTTCAAAATTATTATTATGGCCACACATCATTTTGGTAAGAAAATTAAAATGTAGGTATAAAGCAAAAAAATCATATTGATAAATAGGAAAAGTAGTACATTTCATTATTCTAATAAATATTGTTCTTTTTGTTATAGATTTCTGGCCCGATCATGAATACCTTTAGCAAAGTCCTACAAAACTAGACCGTCATCTAAGTAATTTCCTCTGCCAACAATTCATGCCAACTTATTTTGTTTTTTCTATCTTTTGCAGGTGTCTTTACCGTGATGTGTTACAAAATGATATCCGAAGCAATCAACAACTTAAAGAATGTTACAACACACAATATCGTAGGAATATCGGGAAAAGAATGCTTCCTAACTTTAATTTGAGACAACAACCTAAATTTAAAAAAATTCAAGCATTTGATCCTTCATGAGCATGGTAAAATATTGGAACATCTTGGTAAAAACCGCATATTTTCGTACTACCTGGCTTTGTTAATTGCATTCAGATTAAATTAATCAATGTACTTGGTAGTTGTCGGTGATGTCTTCCATGAACATTTTAAGCCTCTCGAATTTTTGGAGAATGGAAATCTCATTAAAGTATTCATATCAGTGTCGGATGTTGTGTTGCCGTATTTGAGATGGATGGCTGTTCATATTCGTAAGTTTCGATTTTAACAAGAAGCACTCTGGTTCTTACTTATACTTTATATATTTCTTATTTAGATGTTAATAACAAAAGGTCTAAATTTCGAACGGCTGTCTATGGGTATATAACTCCAACTGTTCAAAATTTAGCTGGTCCTGAGAAGTCTGAGGCTCGCAACAGTACAGTGAAATTGATTGCGCAACCGCCTTGTCATAAGAGAATTGAAGATATTTTTGTTAATTTAAGTAGTTTATATGTGTATTTCATGTTTTTTGTATTAAATAAAGTGTATTATGTCTAACGATGAATATTTGGAATGTAATTTTTGTTTTGCCTTTTGTTCCAATGACGCACTGTTTATATATATTTTTTTAATATCAATAAGCAAAATCAGAATGTATCGCGCGAACATGCCCTTGTACTTAACAATTTAAATGTAGCTAATCATTGACGATGTTAGTAGGTAGGTAATCTACTTATCATTAGGCGTGTTTGTTTCTAAGCCCCGGGGAAAGTGGACGAAAAAAACGATGAGTGGGATTAACAATTTGCATGCTAAATCCAACAACAACTAATCCCCGGGGCTTAGCTTTTGAAGAGGATAAAAACTGTGCTACCAAACTATTTTCATTAAGTTATCGATAAAATGTATAGAAACTTCAAAACTGACATTTAGACATGTCATTACCAATTTTGTGAATTGCAATATTTAAAGGTAATTCTAAAGTGATTTGTAAATCCTTTTGACTATTGCAATTTTTTTTAATTTTTTTAGCATATTTGGAGTTAACAGAACATCTTCGCACTTCTCAGGAAATATGCCGTAGGTATTGGTAAATTGGCAAAAGTTCTTAGTGGTTCGTGAGGATATTATTCCATCCCTTGTTCAGATTGCATGTTTCCAACAAGACGATGGCGGACAATCCCTGTCCCAGTGTGTCCTCGTCCAAGACCCGTCAAGATCGTGATAAATCCGAGGAGAATGAAATGACATCTGACTTTAATTCGATCCAAAACATTGTAGTACATTTGTGCACCAATTCGCTGGCAACACTTCACTTCTTTATGCTATCTATGAGACAAGTATCTAATGATCGTCAAAAGGAAAATCTTATAAATTTGTTGTGGAATATGTGGCAGTTTCTACCAGCATATGGGCGTATATGAGCTCAGTTTGTAGATATGCTCGGATATCTGACACTTAGCACAAAGTCAATATAGGAGAAGCTTCCTGAATACATGGAAAAGGCGGTAGAAGTGATACAACACTAGAACGGGTGCTTCAAGTTAATGGTTATTATCTGGAATCGGAACCATGTTTGGTGTGCAACAATCCAGAGGTACCAATGACCAACGTGAAATTACCTTCAATCGAATTAAAGAATCGTCCTGCTTTATGGCATAAGGCGCGTTCAGTTAATTTACAATCTGGCCAGACTGAAGTAAAAATCGATTTACGGTCAATTGCAGAGAAATAAGCAAATGCTTGAACTATTAATTTAGAAAGTTGCCGAGCATCGGTTGGATCGTGAGATCGATAATACAATCGGAACGATTCACAGTACCTCGCAGGTAAATAAAATAATTCAACTTTTGGCTCAAAAGTAGTGTGTGGAGTCAAGGACATAATTTGATGAACTCAGTAAAGTTGCTCAAAAAGTTAAAGCAAGTAAGTTAATTTTTTTTTTTTGTAATTCAATTGAATGTAATATATTTCTTTTAGAGAGCTTGTTGCTTATGATCGTAGCAAATGGATCAACCAAATAAATCTTTAAATTCCGGATCAGAAAAGTCGGTTGTTAATCGTTGATATGGGTGTGCCTTAGCCTCAACTGAGCAATGTCTTACACTTTAGCGTGCAATGGCATCCGATCCCGAATGTCGATTAGGCCTCTACAAACATGGATTGGTAGAAGAACTGGCTCAAAATAATCTCCGACGCGGAACCCCTTCTTGATTTGATCCATGAACGTGTTAAACTGGCTTTTATTGGAGCCATTCCTTTGGCAAAATCTTGAAACTGCAATGCGTCACGAAATGATTCTATTAGAGGTCCTAATTGCCCAAGATGACTTTTTGGGAGCAAAAGCTAAGAATATTTGATTTATTTTTAATCGGTTTGTCGGTAGGTAGAATAGTCTTAAAAAAACAACTTATTTAAAAAAAATTATATTTCAGCGATCGTCCTGCTGTTGCTGTTATCCAACCATGCTTGCGTATTTTACAGGCTCTAATTTGTCCACCAATACCTACAAGTAAAACAAACAAAGATAAGTTGCCTCAGGATTTTTCAATCATCACCAGCGACTGTGGACTTGCCCTCGATTTTAGAAGGCGACAAAGGGCAATCTTTCGAAGCCTGGAAAGCTAGAATGCCCTCGAATCTGTCTGGGTCAGAGAAAAATTCAAAGAAAACTGAAGATAAGCCTGCCGTAGCACAAACGACACCTGGCCAAAAGGGTCAGCAAATGTTTGGAGCAACGCTTGAGAATAAGCGAATGCAGCTCCGAAAATGGTACTTATGGGAAAAGTATGGAAAAAGATCGAGAACACGATTTTTACAAAAGAGAATACCAAGTGCTCCACTAGAGTTGAACGAATCTTAGCTGCAGCCGATTCTTTTCAATTCAAATTCTCGATTCGGGAGACAACTTGCTTGTTCGCTGGTCACATCTCTCAGTAGAACACACGAACGGAATAGAGAATTGCTGAATTTAATAACGGGATTCCTGAAGTTCGTTGGTGATTCAGGTGAAACCAGTGCAGAATTTTTAACTCTGTATAGAGCCCTCGATACTGATTCTCCATGGAGACAATATTTGAACTTCGTGGAGTCCTCACCGAAATATCGCAACTCCTTTTAACTGAAATAGTTAAAATACATCTTTTAGAAGAGATCGCTCTTTTTTTAGACCTCGCACGAGGATATGTATTAAGGCAATTTGTTGAATTATTTTCGATATTCTAAAAATGTCGGTTTGGATTTAAATTTGGATTGTGAAACGGAGCTAGCAAGCAAGGGAACCTTTCAAACAGTGCCAGAAGCCGAAATCAAAAATCTTGTCATACGTATGTACGTGCACATAGGAAATTAACCGGCACAACTGTTTCAAGTAATATGCCAGAAGCTACCACTGATGGAGGACAAATAATAAGTGTTTTAAGTGTCTTCTCTGGTGAGTTGTGGTTTCTTATTAATTAATGTTAAGAAATGCTTAAATTCATACAATAAACTTCAATTTTGAAAAAATTAAATCGAATAATTTATTAATTCATTAAGAAATTAATTTAAAATAGTGTTGTTCTTGCTTCGCTTCTTGGTGGAATTGTTGTTTGAGCTGGCATTGCACCTAAGAAAAGAAAGGGAGTTCACATAATATCATTTTAGAGTAAGTTGCGGAGAGAAGCGCAAAACATTTCGAACTATTTTTTAAATTAATTTCAATTTGTATGTATTTTTTCTGGAACCGATAAAAAATAAGGTACCTTACATTTATGTATGTTTTAGATTATATTTTGTTGTTGTAAGTAACTAAACAACATTTTCCGCCTGTTAATTGAAGAGTCTGCTATGCTCTCACCATCATATGGAACAACTATAGTGCTTTCATCCACATCTTGTGTTTGTACACTGTATAAATCATCATGTGTTATACATATATTATGCAAAACGCATGCACTCATTATTATTTTCGTTATTGCACGTAGATCTGTTTGTTCCGTAAACTTCAGAAGCCTTCGAAAACGCCCCTTGAGCAAACCAAATGCATTTTCCACAACTATCCTCGTTGAAGAATGTATGTAGTTGAATTGCCTTTGGGCATCGGTTAGGTCTCCGTTGTCTTTAAATGGTGTCACTAACCAACTGTTTGCTGGATATGCCGAATCACCAATAATGAATGATGCATCGGGGAATAACTCTTGGTAGTTTGCCAATGCTCTGGAGTACAAATGCGATCTCCGAAGAACCCTGCTATCATGCAGTGATCCCGGTTCGCCACAGGTTACATCAATAAATCTTTTATCAGCATCAACAACTGCTTGCAAAATCAAACTATAATTTTGTTTTCTGTCAAAGTAATACACTTTGTTGGCGATTGGTGCTCTGATAGAAATGTGGGTACAATCAATTGCACCTATTATACCCGGTATCTTCTTCCTTTCCTCGAACTTCCGCCGTACTTCCTCTGCAAAAGGACCTTGGGGCCATTGGATGTACTCGTTCCAAATAGCAATAAGAAAAGAGGTAACGCGGTAAACAGTTACCCACGCTGAGGACTTTGCGATTCCAAACAAATTCCCAAGTTGTCGCAATGTGACAGTGTTGCTTATGTACCAGATATAAATGTACATCGCCTTTTTTGGGCCAATCCTATTTCTACCACCGCCACAAACTTGTGACAAAAATCTTGATTACGAAAATCTTGCTGCAAAATACATAACGGGTGAAGTGACTACCTTGAAATAAATATTATTTATTTATGTACATATAAGGTAATCAACAGTTGACCGCTTCAGCCTCATATTTGATTTGAAATCTTCATCACCAAAAAGATCCATTATATCGACAAAGTTATCACATTTTGGATGCTCTTCTGTTTCAAAGTCTGATTCTCCGGAACTGGAATCATTCGCTTGATTTGAAGTTGATGCTAACATTGTCAATATATCGTCAATTTCTTGATCATTTTGCTGACGGCGTAAGCTTTGCCATGATGCATCCTCCAACAATAATGCAAACATCTAAAATATCTCTTAATTAAAAAAATAAATTTTTGTTTTACTAACTTTACTTCTCTTTCATTGGAACTTTCCATTTTGTTCTTACAAACATAAAACACGTTAATGGCTGGTACGTTAAAATACTAACTTAACTATTGAATTATCGCCTTAATATAATAAGTAGTATTGAAATCTGAACTCATAATTGCAACAAAACATAAATATTTTTTTTTTTTTTAATAAATTTTCTTAACGGACTAACACGTTTGATTTATTAATTCAAATAAATTGAAAGTATTCACCCGACAATTGTACCGTGTTGACTGTAATTTTGTTTGAGATGGCAAGTGTTGTTTTTATTATTTGTTACAGCAAGCTTTGCATGTTCACAAGCTTACATAAACGCAGAACAACAATTATCTCAACAAGAAACGTTGCAATAAAAACAACACTTGCCATCTCAAACAAAATTACAGTCAACGCGGTACAATTTTCGGAAGAAAAATAAATTAAAGAACAACTACTATCCTACCAACTAAGCTCACGAAGAATTTAATTTTCTTGCAACTTCTTGTGAAAACTTTCAATTTAAACTTTAACTTAACTTGATTGAAAGAAAGATCAATATACATTTTCTAGTACAATTATCTAATTAAATATTAAATTCTCAATATTTCAAAAGAATGGAAAAGGAAATAAAAGGTAGGTAACTGAACATTTATTTGATTTTTAAAAAACTTTTGCTTTAAAAAGTAGTCGCAAAAAATGGTCGAAAGCGGAAGTTCTTGGTCTTCTCAGGTGTTATGCGGCCAGAAAGGAAGAATTTTCTCATTTTAGACGACAAAAGAATGCATTCCAGAATGTTTTGTAAGACATGATTTTCCAAGGTTTAACAGTGAGTACCTACATATTATTTAATTATTTCGTTGTCATCGTCGGCCAATCGCTTCTCACTAAAAGAGGTTTCACACATCCCGCAAATTATGGAACATGTAAAATAAATAAAAAATAGTCGATCGATATTGTGTTTATTTGAAAATTAAATTAAAAACAAAAGTTGTGATAAATCACGCTTCTTGCAAGAAATCCGATAGGGTGTGACCCATGACCCCAACAATTAAAATTAACTAAATTAAATTATATACATTTGTAGTAATTTGTACTATAAAAGACTTTAAATACATTTTTCAGGATAGTTCAACAACTGCAGACGCATTAAAAAACAAAATAAGAACTCTTCTCGACGCCTATAAAGCTGCAAAAGATAATAGGAAGAAGACTGGCGCAGCTCCAGTTGATGTACCCTATGAGGCTGAACTAGACGAGATATTCGGAGATAAGCCAATAATATCAAACGACCATACTCTTCATTTGCCGTCACAGAAGCAAACTGAGGCTACAACCAAGACATTACTTGAAGACTTGTCTCGCGAGCTAAGTAATTCATTCTCTCAAGAAGATGCCCAAACATCTGTAGAATACACAGATTTTGAAACTCTTGAAGATGAAGATCTTCCAACAACTTCATCGGCAGCACTAGCATCGTCAAGATTAAGGTCATGTCCTGTTGTTCGAACACACAAAAATGCTCGACAGGATTTTGAAGCTCGTGAAAATGAAGTTGTTCCAACAATTTCGCCAACAGCACCAGCATCTTCAACATTAAATCCAGTTTCTGTCGTTCGAAAACGCAAAAATGCTCGAGACATTTATTTCGAAGAAAAATTAAAAATTAGAAGGGAGGCTATGGAAGCTGAAAAGGCCCAGAGAGCTGATTTTTTAAAATCTGTTCACGAAGGTCTAAAGGAGAAATGGCAGAAGGAGTCGGAAGAAAATAAAATCAGAATTGGCATTTTAAAGTCAATTCAAAAGAATTTTGAGAAATAACGTTTATTTATTATAGGATTAAAGATGTTCTCTTTATTGTTAATTTGTGAAATGATATTAAATTATTAAATGATAAGAAATACTATTTAAAGAAAGGAAAACAACATAGTCTTTTATTATAAAGTTATAAACAAAGTACTACACAAACCAGAATGCTTGGACTATTTGGTTCCACTTTGGTGCACAAACACTGAACAACAGCCATTGACGTGTGGTTGTTCTTGTGCACGCAGTGATCCACATTCACGGATGAATGATATAATGCAATGCAAGCCACCACCATCGAATACAGCACCAGCTTCGAAAGTGCAAATCAAATCATCGATAGCAACAATGAGTTAAATGCATTCTGCTGATACATCCAGCATCCAGGTAATAAGTTATTGCACGTGCTGTTAGCTTAAGCACATATCCAGGTGCAACTTCGTCTACAAAAATCTTGCAAAGAGCGGGGAAAATGTTTGTCGTGGGCAGCTTTAGAAAAAATAAAATAATATGTTTATAACAAATTTTTTCAACTATTAAACGATATTACCTTTCGAAGCATCTGTCAACATTAATCGGATACGAGCAATATCAATATTATGCTCGTCGCCCTGGCACAAAGACAACCATTCCAGAAGTGTTTCCGGGTCGTGGCCTCATGGTCACTCATCTGGAAAAAAGAATATAATTCATATTCAATTAGAATGTAGAAGTCAATTTCTTTGAAATCAGATTATGAATTTATTTTTAAATGCCTCTAATCGATGTATTCTATAAATATAATTAACACTATCGACACCAACTATGTTTAAATCTTGTGATTGTAAATTTTGTTATTGAATTAAATCAAAACCATTCCAACCAATGATAGGATGATAGCACGTGAGGTCGACCACCTCTAGTAGTCGGCCACTTCGTTGTTAAGTACAACTTAATAAGAAAACCTTTCGTTTAACCTCCCGGCAAAAAATATATTCCAAAAGGCTAACAATTTGTCTTCCAAGGCCAATATTCCATGGTTTCAGTAGTCGGCCGTCTGTTAACGTTAAGAGATATTGGGTGGCCGACTATAGAAGACGCGTGTTTTTATATCATTATATAAGTATAATTAATTTTTGAAAAAAATATTACTGTAAATAGCTCTATAAGTGAGTTACAGTAAACTTACAGAACTTACAACGTACCCCCCTAGCATTGATAAGTTTTCTGCCTTTGGTAAGAAAAATTCACTGCACTCGCCATTGTAAATGCTTTTGGAAGAAACTTATAAAAGAATTTCGGAATTCATAAAAAAAACTTACATGTATGTCTTAAAAAATTATCATGGACAGGTTATACAAATTTCGAAAATTTGTTTATTATTTAGGTGTAAAGAACTTTAAAAATGGAAACAACGTGGAGCAAAAGAAAATTTTATAACTACACGTAAGAGACACTTTCTTCAGAACTGGACAAAATTAGATAAACATTTTAAAAGAAATAGGTAATTGGGGAGTTGGGGTCTGGTTTCTTAGAAGTAATCTACAAGACCGAAAAAATAATAATGGAAATTGATTCTGATACAGACCTTAGTTGGACCGAGGAACAAAACTTTTTAAAGTGGTCCATACACCTTTGGCAAATGTGAATATTCACAAAAATTATCAAGTTTATTAAGAACGGTCCAAACATTTTGAAATCGAATTTCGATAAACCATTCTAAGATAGCCCTGGAATACAAATAAAGTAATATAAAACGGCCAATGTTTCGGGTCGGTGTACTCAACAAACGCCTTTTTCATGGAGCTAAGTGATTTTAGCCGTAATAATTTCATTATTTTGTGTACACATAGTGAAAAAACTGGCCGCCCATATTACGTTGCTAGCTGATGTCGCATTCAATGGATTGGAAAATAATTATAAAAATACTATACTATACCATACAAATGGCAAAACATTTCACAAACAGGAAAACATATTTAAAAAAAACTTTTTCATGAGTATAAGTACAAATTTATTTTTTTTTTAATTTATTTAGTTCCCTTTTTTTTGTTGTTTTATTAAAATCAATGTTTTATAACATTTGTCTGAAAAATATAATGTTTATTACATGTAAAATTTAAAACAAACTTAGTAGCTTCAGAGTTTAAATTAAGTTTTTTGAGTTTTCATTTTCATATAAATTAAATGTATTTTTTCCTATTAACTTTGTCTAAATTTAATCTAGGTTTAGTTGAATTTTCGGACTATTTTTTTAAGTTTATCATTTCAAAATATATGAAGTTATATAATATGTAGTAAGGCAAGTTAATAATCTTATAAAAGTATAAAACCAACAATTTGTTAGTAGAATCAGTCTGTATTCATTGAGCCTAAATTGTCTTAAGCTGTAGTTTAGTAAAACCTGGATTTACCAGCGACTATGAATATGCATCTATATGTTTGTATCTAATATGAAATGGCATTTTAGACCAAATAAAATCTTACAATCACGTTTTGTATTTAACTGAACTGTTTATAATATTATGGGTTTTCCAATAAGAGGTGTTATTTTGATATTCAAAAAAAAAGAACTGCGTTGTTGAAGCGTGTATCGTTCCATTTTTATTAATAGCGTAGTTTCTACTTGTCAAATGTCAAAAAATGACAGCTTCAAAAGTGACAGCTACCGAATTAGCGGGCTATTCAAAATAACACCTCTTATTGGAAAACCCCTTATATTAAAATGACGCGTAGATACCTACATTCTATAAAATTGGAAATAGATACGTCATTTCTAGTATAAAAATATAAATTTGTATATTGAGGCCGACTACTGGATACTCATTAGGCCGACCTCTGGAGTTTAGAGGACCGACTTCATAATAATCACACTTTCATTTCATTTTTAATGGCAAATCGACTGAATTTCGAAATTTAGACATTCCATCTATTCAGATAAACTAAATTTTATATCAAAAAATCGACTAACTGTATTTTAAGGGACAGTCAAACGTCTTTTTCATTAAATCCTAACCGCGGATGCGGAGCCATTGTCAAACAAGAGCTGGGCAAACTAGATGGCACCTCACTGGCATTAATGAAATTAAAACCAAGCAATTCAATTATAACATTGAAATGTGTAACTGGACTTGGTTATTATGTTTATCAAATACATACATACATATGTAATAAGTTTTCCTAAACTCACCTTAAACGCAGCATCTCTTTTCGATACGTGTCACCATCTTTATCGGGAATGTTTAGGTTTCACCCTCTTAAACAAGAAGCTTTACAAATTGCAATTTTGACGTGTTGTCTCTGGTCTCTTCACAGTTAAATGAAGAGCAGTCTGTAGCCATTCTGTCGGTCCATATTGGCTTTACATATGCACTTAAATGCTCAGCTACATTCTGTCGGTCCATATTGGATTTACATATGCACTGCTCAGCTCTATTACTACCGAAATCCAGCAGCAGCGAGAGTACCTTATCGTGTTCCTAGTAATTTCCATTGTGAAGGGTGTGTTTCCTAGTAATCCTGCAAACTGCAAGGACATCCAAGCGAAAGTAATATGAAGTGCTTTCTGGCGTCTTCTGTTTCTGGCATTCAAATCTGCTCGAGGTTTAGACAGAATCTATATAACGGCATGCTCACCATCAAAGGCTGCATGATGACCAGCTCGACTCAGCCAACTAAAACGAATGTATATTAAATATCAAAATATGATATGAATAAATGAAAAATAACTTACTTCCGATATTTGTATATAGTATAGTATGTCAATGTTTTTACAGCTTAAATTGTAGTTTTCTCTACTCTGTCTTGGGCTTTTTAACATCTGGCTCCTCGGAGAAATTAGTTTCTCTGCTGCATCCTTGGCATACTTCAATATGGCTTCACGAGGATCTTGATCGTCATCCACTCTTGCTCAGACTTAAATTGCTAATGACATAGGAACTGACAAGGCCCGCCCGAAAAGCAGCTCGTCCACTAATATCATGCCACCAGTGACCGAGTAGTGGAGAGCATGAATGGGGTAGTTTTTACAAGGTTGAATAGTGCGAAAGCTTCTCATCGACGAATCCACTGATTCGGAATTGTATGTATCACTGGATTTGTGAAAATTAAATTAAACGAAAATCACATCGGCTAAAAAGAATTTCAAAAACACTTGATTTCAATTTAGATACACATTTTCTTGTATCAATAATAATTAACTTGTCTCTTTTTATGTTATTTTACCAGAAAAGTAGTTTAAGTTAAATTATCACATCGAAATTACACAAAACAAATCAAGCGACTTTTAGAAGGATGACGTTTTTTTTCTTGCACAGCTGTTTTCTAAAATGTCATCTTTCAAATTAAAAGTGCTGCCTAGTTTTTTCACTAAGCACCTTGGTCGTTTTTTTCAACCAATTCCCCCGGGGATTGCAAAAAAACGCACCTATTATGTATTTTAAAAGCCCATGTAAGCTTGGTCCATAGTATAATGATTTGTCAAATGGGTTATTTAAGGAATAGTTATACATAAGGTGCGTTTTTTTGCAATACCCGGGGAATTGGTTGAAAAAAACGACCAAGGCGCTTAGTGAAATACTTGGTAGCACTATTAATTTGCAAGATGACATTTGAAGAACAGCTGTAATGCAAGAAAAAAATAAACATCATTCTTCTAAGAATCATCGGGTTGATTTGTTTTGTGTAATTTCGATATATTTATTGAATTTAAACTACTTTTCTATTAAAATAACATAAAAAGAACCAAGTTAATTATTATTTATACAAAACAATGTTAATCAAGTAATTCGAAAATCGAAATCAAGTATTTTGGAAATTGTTTTTAGCCGATGTGATTTTCTTTTAATTTAATTTTCACAAATACAGTGGTACATATAATTCAACTACTTGAAAACTACCCCATTCGTCGGTCACTAGTGGACTATTGCTTATTCGGGCGGGGTGCTCAGTTCCTATGTCAATAGGAATATAGGTCTGAGCAAGAGCGGACGACGATCAAGAAGATTTAAGTATGCCAAGGATGTAGCAGAGAATCTGTATTGGGTTGCTCCCATGTACAACAAAACGCAGCCGAAAACAATCTTCTCAGAGAAACCTTTGTTTTGTTGTTCATTCAATTCTTGTTAATTGAACGAATATCAACTTCAGGAAATGCTTTTATATTTAATAATAATTTTACATTCAAGTCTTAATATACCTATAATAAAAATAAACGCAAAAATGAAAATCGCTGTAGAAGGTTGTGCTCATGGCGAGGTGGAAAAAACCATAGAGGCAATACAAAAGCGAAAAATGTTAAAATTGATTTGTTGTTGTGTTGCAGATGTATATTAAAAGGTAGGTTAGGTTAGGTTGACATGGCCGTCGGGAAAACAACTGATACACTTAGACCAAATGCTCAAGCAAAGCAAACAAAAAAGTGATAATTATCTGACATGTCAAAATGTCAGTTTTGAAGTTTCTATACATTTTATCGATAACTTAGTGAAACAGTTTTTGGTAGCACAGTTTTTATTCTCTCCAATAGCTGAGCCCCGAGAATTCTCTGGGTTTAAGCTAAGCACCCCCGGGATTAGTTGTTGTTGGATTTAACATTCAAATTGTTAATCCTACTCATCGTTTTTTTCGTCCAATTTCCCCGGGGCTTAAAAAAAACACGCCTATAAATAGCTAATTAATTTTAATCTAGATTATGGATTTTAATTATGTAAGCCATATGTGCACATACTTATATGCATAATTGAAACCTAGGTAAGTGTGTACATTGTACATACATATGTATATGATGAAAGTGTAGGATAGAGGTAGGTATGCACATAACTTCATATGATAAAGTGCAAGGTAAATTTATTTTTAAATCCATAATATGCATAGATATGGGAAGCATACATGTATAGGAATTCAGTGAATTAGGTACTAAACATTATGTGATAATGCAGTTTAGTTAAGCAAGTATACATATATCCCGCCTAAAAAATGATATTACATAAATAGGTATTGTTAGTAGGTAGGTAATCTAGTTACTATTAAATAGTTTTAAAGCCGATGTACGTACGTTTACATTTGTTCTTTGTATAATAAATTTAGCTTGAGTATGGATTTTAAATTATGAAGGTGTTACACCCATACATAGATGAACCATAAGTATGTATGTGTGTACATAAGTAATGAAAGTGTAGGATGTAGGAAGGTAAGCACATGACTTCATATGATAGTGCAAGTTACATGAGATAGGACAGTCATGACCCTTAAACACATAAATATATATAGGTAGGGAGCCTCCATAAATAATATTAAGTGACCTAGTTACCATAAAATATGTGAATATAGTTTAGTTAAGGAAAGCATAAATATCATGTTTAAAAATGAAACATAAGTAAAAGGGAAATAAATGAATGAAATAAATAATAAAATTCTTTATAGTTTGCTTAGCTAGGTAGGTATAATTTGAGGAAAAAAAGACGTCATTCGAATTCTTAAGTAATTAAAAAATCGTTGAAGCGGCTTATTAAAAATTAAGAGCAAACATTTTTTTATACAAATTCTTGATACCGAAATGTCGAGTTTTCAAAATAAAATGTGGGCATATCCATGGCATGTTCCACAATTTTGCTGGATTATTTCCCAAACTCTTTATTATGTGGGCCATTAATATTAGCAACTTGAAGTCTAGCCTGTGCTAATTGTTGGATCAATGCTGAATATTGAGCCACAAGGTGCTGTTGTGTTGGCTGTTGATTGCATTCAATATTCTGAACCTGATTCTATTGCTGCTGCTGTTGTCGTTGTTATTGCTCCTGAATTTGTTGATTTATAGTCTGATTCTGTGTTTTCAATTTAGGGCATTGCGGAGATTGTGTATGAATACCCATTTGCTGTTGTTGGGGATGTGCTGATTGTATTATTTCCAGCTGTAATCCTTGCACCGACGAGGACTAAGGCACTTATCTTTGGGTAACAATAGTTTGTCCCGGGCTTTTTATTATTCTTTGACCACCAACCATAAATTGTTGCTAAACATTTACTTGTATTAACAATTTGTTGAATAACTTTTAGCTTCGGTTGAGAATTTAATACCACTTGGAGAGCTGGTTGGATATTTTTTTTTTGTGTACGGGAAGATATTAAAACTTTTTGACCCTGAGCTTTTTGGCCTGGTTGCACATTCAGTTGCTGCATGTTTGTGGGCTTTTTACAAAGGGTTGCTTGCATAATCTGTCCGCCAGGTGTTAAACTTTGTATTGCAAACAGGACCTGTGAAACAGGACCTGGGAATTATTTTTAACGGCTTGCGATGTCGATGCAATAGTATTTATTCTTACCTTTAAATATATATGTATATACAAATATAGATGTAAAATAAAAATAATATTCTATGACAGTAATTTTACCTTTTGTTGAATTTCTGTATTAAACATTTGTTTTGCTATATTTGACTGTAGTCGTAAGAAGAACTGAGTTATGAGTTGTTTTGCCGATGAGCTTTTTACTGAAGCTGAGCTCTTATTGGCGTTCACTAGAAAAGAACATTTTTTTTACACATGTAATTTGCCGTCAGGCATTTGTATTAGTTGCTGACCGGGGCTTAAGCCACGCACACTAACTTTTCCATCGGGAACACGAATTAATTGAATTTTATGTGGCTTCGCGTCTGCTTGAGGGGTTTTTGTAGTTGTTATTGTGTCTGTTTGAAGTTGGATCACTTTATTCCATTGGTTAATTGAAACTTAAGAAAGCTGTACCAGTTCGCCAAGCACTAGCACACGTGACCAACTCGATGGAAATAGTTTCTACTAATTTTTGTATATCATCTGCGGTTTTATTGTCCTTCAATTGTTTTTCATGCTGTTTATTATGATTTCACAGAGTAAACACGATGGTCCTAACAGTCGTTGTTCTATCCGATGATAATTGTTTCGGTGAAGCTGCTTGCACCATGCCAATAAAAAGATCTTCATATTTTTCAATAAGTTGTTACATTCACCGGCTAAGTGATTGGGCATAATCTGGCAACTATTTTCCACTTCGTGTTTAATATCTCCTTCGGTCACTTTGTCTTTTTTATGGATTTTCCAACTTTTTATTATCAACTCGCAGAAAACACATTGTGAAGGATTAAAGGAGTCTTTACATGGATCTACATCTGCAGACTTGAAGAAAAGTAGAGCGGGACCATAATATAAAACAAACATAAAAGTTAGACAAGGTACACACTAATAACTTACTCGAACTCTGCTATAACTTTCTTGACTCATCTCACAATCACATGTTCTTAGCGTTCAGTTATGTAGTTTTGAGAAGATAATTTTCGCTTTTTTTTGTTGTTTTTAAGCAAACTGAGGTGAAATGGTAAAAAAAACTTAAAAATTCGTTATCTGAACGGAACAAATTATGGTGCAGATGAAAATGCTATAATGAAGATGAACATGTTCATCTTCACTATAATCTGCAATCTTCAGATTCATACTTCCTATAATCTTCATACATGAAGATGATCTCCATTTTGGTTTTCGCTCTCTATCGCACAAGTATGAATTTTTTATTTTGTTTCCCCTTTTTTTGCAGATGTCAATGCAGATGAAGATGAAGATGCATGTAAAGCCTCCTTAACTTTACTATTTTCTTACGATGAGAAGAGATTAAATTTGCATGTTTCACTCACAATTTTACCCTAGTTACTAACTAAAACAATCATTTTTAAATGTATGAGCAGTTTCTTATAAATAGAAAAAAACAAACGAAGGTTGACAGTTGTCACACACAAAACTTCAAGTGTCAAAAAACTACACCCTGTTTTCCGCTATTGCCGGGTTGGCGCTGGGGGCGCTTATCTCTAGGTGGAGTCGCCATGAATTTTCCACTAGCAGCCAATATATAGTAAGTAAATGGTGTGTGGTTATATGGCGGCATTCTTCGTTCGACCACGCAATTATCCACACGCTACCTACTCCTTGCTAAGCATACAAAAATTAATACTACAACTTCCATTTTTGCTTTAGTCGCCATTGTACTTAATTTTATTTTTATTTTGCTTACGAATAAATTAATGATTGTTAATTTTTTTTAATTACAACGGTCTTGTTCTTTTAATTCGTCAGAGGAAAACAGGGTGTACATACGTGCCCATCGGAAATATTTTCTTCGGCATACCGGCTCGACATAGTGCCCCGCTACCTGGGAGATGCGTGGCTGTACCCAGTGTGTATTTGGCAGACGTTACCAATACCAACGATACCTGGTGTGTTCAGAAGACCGGTCCTCCCAAAAGTCATCAGTGGCAAGTATCCCAACTAACATTTTAGCTTGTAGTAGGCTATATACAAGCTATTTCCTAGCTTGTATATTAACCACAGAACCTTATGCAAACCATTTTGGCGCACATTCTGCAAGCTATTGCTTGCATATGAACATCCCTCACAAGCCATATGGAAATAAATAGCTTGTATATAGTCTGTTTTTTTAAGAAAAACAAATTTTGTTTTAGAAAAAAAATTGGTTTATCAACAAAAAGAACCCATTTTTTTGAGTTTAATGAGAAAAATATGTCGTATCGTTTTTCGTATCGTGCGATACATCGATATAAAGATGTCACTCCCAACATCACGAATATTCATTTTTTAAGTCGCTACGGCGCGGCGTTTAATTTAGACGGAAATCGAATTTAAATAAAATTAAATGCACGACTGGATCATACGAACTTGCTCTTGCAGCTAACAACTTTAATGTAGCTAACCATTGAAGCTGTTTAGTAGGTAGGCAAAAATGACTTAAATTAAATATAATCAGGTATAAATAAATGGATTATACTCATAATAAAATCTTTTTTGATTGATTAGTTGTTATAGTTTGAGAGAAAACAAAGATGCCATTTGGATTCCTGGATAAATAAGAATATACCAAAAAAAAATTTCAAAAATCATTTTTATTTAAATACATTTTTTATGTATAAAATTTTAAAAACATTTTTAGAAAGAAATTGAGACGCCATTTTGAAGGATATATTCATATACATATAAAGTTATAATAAAAAAAAAATCAGACTGGTTTTCGAAAAATCGATTTTTCAAAAAAAAAAATATATATTTTTTTAAAATTCGAAAAACTTTTTTTTTTTGAAAATATGAGTGTGCAGTTTTATTAACACTTTTAGGGAGCGCTTGCATAAAAAAATAATTGTAATCAGGCCACCCAATAGTGAGAAAGTCTAAAATATGTAAAGTGGTTCTATGGGAAGTACCGTTAACAAGTACGCGAAAAAAATATTTTTATACTTAAAAGTGCACTGTACTTAAGGCACACATTTTTTTAAAAAAATTCTTGGAACCGTTTTTGAGAAACAAATATTTTCTTATCGGTTTTTTTTTAAATTTGTATGGGAGATACCGTTGTTTTTATTTTATGAAAGTAATTTTTTAACTATTCAGGGTAAAGTGAAAAAAACCTGTGGGCATATTACCGAAAAACAATATGTACTAACTTTGAAGTTTAGGCTGCAGGCTCGAGGACAGACAGATAGACGGAATTGCGGGACCCACTTTTTGGTGTTCTCTATGATCGTAATGTCATGTTTGATTGTTACAAATTTTTTTTTTATTTTTACCAATACATAACTTGCCTTACAATACATATAATCGCAAGTAAAAATGTGATATCAAATAATTATTTAAAACTAATGGTGGAATTTCTATGAAATTAAAATCAAATTACACTATACAAACCATACAAATACACGTGCCTTAGTTTGCATACGATAGCTATATACAAGATATAGCTTGTATAAGATGGCTATATACAAGCTACCTTCAAGTTCACGTGCTATAGCTTGCAGAAGATGGCTAATTACAAGCTGGCTATATACAAGCTTTCTACAAATCCACCATGCTTTAACTTTGGTGGTTGTTAATTTGCTGAAGGTAATTATCCGATTTCTGTATTTCAAGTGATTTCGGTTTTTGATCGACATTTTTCGATTTTGTGCTCACTTGGAAATCATTTTTCTTAACAGTGAAGTTAAGCCGATTTGAACATTAATATAAAATACTTATTCAAAACTAATGGTGTAATTTCCATGATGTAAAAATTAACTAACAACAATATAAAACATACAATCCATACAAGTGCACGTGCTCTAGCTTGCATAATATGGCTATATACAAGATATAGCTTGTATAAGATGGCTATGTACAAGCCACCTACAAATGGACGTGCTATAGCTTGCATAACATCGCTATATACAAGCTATAGCTAGTATAAGATGGCTAAATGCAAGCTATCTACAAGTGCAAATCTCTAGCTTGCATAAGATGGCTATACAGAAGCTATAGCTTGTATAAGTTGGCTATAGAATGAATTTGTGACCAAAATGCGTTTCGCCCAGGTGCTACAGCTGGGCTCATCAGTTAGATGCTGTAGTACCTTTCTAAGACGCATTATTTTTTTATCGATGTTTACCGACTTTAATAAAACTTACAGCGATTACTCACTGTAAATTATATTTTTCTAGGGGAATTTGGTTAGATTCATGCACCTAGAATTATGTTTTGCCCGTGGTCTGGCCAGTGAATTAATTGAAGAAAACGCAAACAATATGTTTATATTATTTTTGTTTTTGTTTTAGTGGACTGTGTGGATTTAAAGCCAATTGAATGAATTTGTGACCTTTAGTCCAAAATGCGTTTCGCCTAAAGGTCACAAATTCATTCAATTGGCTTTAAATCCACACAGTCCACTAAAACAAAAACAAAAATAATATAAACATATTGTTTGCGTTTTCTTCAATTAATTAATATGGCTATATACAAGATACCTCGGTATAGCTTGCATAAGATGGCTAATACAAGCTATTAGTTTGTATAAGATGGCTATATAGAAGCTATCTTGCTATAGCTTGCATAACATGGCTATACTCAATCTATTAGCCTGCGAAATTCTCAAAATGGTACCTGCTACAAGCTAAATTGTTAGTTGGGATGTTGCATGAAACCAGAGAGAGAAATATCAAGCTTACCAAGGAACTAGAAGCAATGAAACAAAAACTTGGTGAACTTCAGTGAGACATTGATGTGTTAGTTCGGGGAACAGTTGGAATGTCTAAAGACATTCAGTCATCATCATCGAGTAGTTTAAACAATGAGGAATGTCAATGGAAGCACGAGAAGGCAGATTTCATTTGTCGTTTAGAAAATCTTAAAAAGAAGAACGCTTAGCTAGCTTTTGATTTGAAAGCAATTCTTGACGAGAAGATGTATTCGAGCGAGACGCCTACAAATGCAAAGCCCATCGGTTAAATCACGAGCTGCTGCTTGTACTCAAGGCCAATGAATAACATCCAAGGCTTCTTGATGTTGACAGCATAGTTCTAGAGAATAAGTACCTGCAAGAGAGACGGAAGAATTCCGAAACCGAACTAGAGATGACTACCCAATCAATGAACAAATATAAGTGAAGAAATTGTTAGATATCGGTGTTGATTTGCCAACAAAAACGGAGACGATATACGATTTGAAATCTTTATGTCTGGCATTGCTGGATAATCTAAACGAAAAGAATCTTGCTCTAAATCATTAAAAGAAAACGAATAAAATTCTATCATCAAAAATAGCCGAACTGGAACAACGAATTCAGATTGTTTGTGGATGTGAATCCGGTTCCTCCGATGTTATATTTTTCTCGCCATCACAAATTCTACCGAACCGTAATCGCCTAACGTAACCGAAGATTCCGCAACAGTGTCTTCCGAACTTGATGATTCACAAAAAACATCAAGAGTTTCCGAAGAAGATGGTATGTCCTCATCGCTCTTTCCGAATTTGGTCGTAGTAATCTCTCGCCTGAGTATGATGTTGGCGGGAGAAGCAGCGGCAAGGGAGCTCAATGTACCTTGCTAACAAATGATACCCTGGTATCAATATATCCCTTTAAAAATGTCGATTCAAAAGTCGCATCGATATCATCGTCAATTGCCAAAGAAATATTAGACGATTTTAAGGACTTGCCACCGCAATTGGCTGCAATGGTCAAAAAGGCATTACATGACTTAGATGTGCAAGAATTCGAAGAATCGCTGATCAAAGATGCAGTGTATTAGCTTATGCGATTTTTTAACTTGTATTCTAGTCAAGGAATTGATATAAATCACATAAAGACTTGTATTCCTCAATGCAAAAATTATGTTTAATCCTTATTTCAATAACCCTCACCCACCCAATTCTATGTGCGTATTGTATATGAAAAGGTACTGCAACAAATGTAAAATTGTAACGGATGATTAAAACCAAAAATAGATTGTATTAAAGAATTAACAAAGCATTTCGATTCGCAGAAAGCCGGTGACCATGAGGTATCAGATGAGAATCATCTGGACGGATCTAGTTCGAGCGCTGGCATCAAAGTCACTGCCGCAACAAATTGTATCGTAAATTCGAGTTCCCACATCCAAATAAAGAGGCCAGAGCCAGAAATATATTATGTAAATGTCGAATGGAATGAATTAAATAATTACAATTAAAATAAAAAATAACTTATAGATATGTTTATTCAAAATTGATTTTTTATTGTTTCTTCTGTGAGAAATAAAAAGGAAGAAAAATGATATGTGAAGGAAAAAAGGGAACTTTTAGAATTGTAAAAGGGATTTCTCTTCAAAATGGCAAAATGTCTGGGTTTCGATTCCCCAATCTACCTAAAATGAAAAAAAAATGTTTTTTTTTCACGGTTACTGTCCAACCGGTAGGAAATAACAAAGTATTCAAACTTTGTCTTAATGCTTTTCATTCTCACCATGAACATTCGGATTCGGCAAAAAAATGTAGGTCTTATTTTAATTTGTTTACTATCAAATAAAGCAAATAGAAACATGTTTGTGAGTTGTAAGTCACTAGCTGTCGCGCCACCAAATTTATTAATTTTCTTCACAATAGATTTTGACCAACCATCAATTTGTTCCTGGCATTTCTTGAGACAAAAATGAATATCTTATTTTCAATCCGCTGTGCTAAGAAAAATAGGTAATTGGTTAAAAATTAAATTTAGATTGAAATTGAAAAAAATAAAATGCACGACTGGATCGTACAAACTTGATCTGGTAGCTAACAACTTTAATGTAGGTAAACATTGACGCTGTTAGCTTGGTTGTTAGTATAATAAATTACCGTGTGGATGATTCAGTGAATAGTTACATAGGCGTACCTACCTACAAATACATATTTAAATGGATTTTAATTAGGAGGGTAATATAATTAAATTATACCAACCTATATAGATAGAACCTAGTCTGTAAACATATGTACATAGATAATGAAAGTGAAGGATGTAGGTGGGTAGGTAACTATATGCATACAACCTTATATGATGGATGCAATATACATAATATTCATATTTATGCATTACTCTCAGATTATAATAAGTCACACATGACTAGATTGTGCACTAAAATACTTAAAATAGTAATGGGTTTTAACACCATTACAAGCTGAAAAGAAAAAATATTAGATTAATTGAGTATCCTAAGAGGACATGTATACAAATCACTCAACTCACTGGCCATAGAGAAAATATACATGCATAGCTATATATAAAAAAATATCTTCAGTCGAAATCAATCTATTTTAAGATTACCATTGAAGATGAATTCGTCGACACTCCGCAAACACTACTGTCCCAATTACTAACATCAGAAATGCTGCATGTCGGTAGTGAATCGCAAGTGTTCCTGGGCTTCGTTGCGGATAAAACAGGATGTCACACAGCGACGGTGCCAATAAAAGTTATCGATCAAGCACTCAGTGAAGTTGGCTTTTCGGTCGATTTGCCGAGACATTGCTTCCAAACGAGGACAGTTATTTCCCTTGTGCGTCTGCCCCAGACTCCTTGCGAAGAATATCTAGATCTTAGGTGGTTCTCGCCGAGAGACGCCCCGAACATCGAATCTAGTTGATTGTTTATTTGAAACTGCTACCAAGCTTGACTATAGATGTCGGAAGAATCCTGCCCGGAGTGCCCGCTTTGAGTGAGAAAATATACATTATTGGAGGCGACCGCCGTAGCCAGATTTTGGCCAATGGTGAAGTATACGATGCACAAAATGACAACTGGAGCCCCACAGCACCGATGAATGTGCCACAATGTGATTTTGGCCTCTGTATACTCGGACAGAAGCTACTTGCCGTAGGTGGATGGATTGGAGATGATACTGGTGGATCGATGGATTATGATGGACAATGATGGGCGACACTGGTCGGGCAAACATTTTCCGGGAAATTTAGGCGTGAGAGGGTCACTTCCGGTACCGACTTTCTACTAATAGTAGGAGTTTTGCATGCAGAATTTAAAACCATTGGTCGGGCGAAAAAAATTAGAGAATAAATGCTTGGCCGACCATTTCAAAAAACCGTTTTTCTGATGAAAGCCTATCTCATTGGGAGAGTGGGTAATATTGGTATCAAATGAAAGGTTAGGCTGTCCTCTTGACAAATCCGGTGGTCGGGCCAACTTTTTTAGGGAATAACTTGTCGCCCGACACTTTTAAGAAAAAAAAAACGTTTTTTTTTTGCTTAAATTGAAAAGTCTTAAGATAACTTTATGGCTGACGAATTTATATAAAATTAGCACTGAATGAAAGCCTTATTCGCTCTCTATAATGTAGTCGACAACACTTTATTTTAACTATTCTAGGCTAGTATCACTAACATGAATGCGTGAGATCAATCATTGAAAGCATTGATAAGGAGATTAAGATTACTAATGATATCTTATTTTCTCGCTCACGATTAAGTTAACAGTTAAATTCTCAGGAAACAATTTTTCTTATTCGACGCTAAAGTTTCTGCAATGGTTTAAAAAAAATTACGCTTTTACGTTGAAATGTAAAAAGTTAAAAAAAAATGTTTTTGATTTAACTTATTACAGAACAATATTCAATATTATTTTTTAGTTCAATATGGGTGAATGCAACGGAATCGGAATGTGTAGTAAATAGGCCTGAAAATTACGGTTTGATTTTAAAAAATGAAATATTTTTGACCCTTTGGTTTGAAGGAGAGCCAACACCCCTTGATGTTGAAGATATTATTTTAAGTGATAATGATGAAGAGACAGATTCCTATTGCGAACAAGACTCCGATGACGATGATCATTAACAAATATTTATAAAATAAGAAAATATTTATCTATGGATATTATTTCATGTAGGTATTTATATTTACTGGGTATAAGATATGTAAATATTTCACGTATATATGTATATATCATTTTCAATTATGTTGTTTGAAAAAAAAATTATTTAAAAAATTACATCATTAAATGCATTTTATTAGAAGCTGTTTTTGTGTTTCATTTTGATTAAAAAAATTGCTGAAGCTGAAAGTGTGAGTGTTTTTGGTTGTTTATGGTGAAACATCAAGTTCTTTATTAGTTTTAAATACCTTGGAATTCCAAAATTAATTTACGCTATACAGAATGTTTTGAAACTGATCCTTTTAAAAATCAAGCTTTTAATTCACAAGTCGTTTTGTGAATGTTTTAAAAAGTTCTATCGATTGGTACCCATCATTTCGACTCTCCCGATCAGATAGGTAATCTTACGGCCGCCTCCCTTACTATATCACTTCGAACTCCAGAAATTGAACTGCTGTGTCAACACAGTTTCTTTTTACACGACCAAAAAACCGTACCAACACTATAGATCGACGAAGTAGTTCGCGGCGTGTGAAAACGGTAATTGGTTTCTTTGACAAAATATGGTGGTCATACCAAATGGTAATAGATGGCTTTTGATAGTAATATTTTTGTTTGCTACTTTGCTCCGAGAGGCGTAAAGATCGTTCAACCCATTTTGAACGGAATTTTTATATGGAAATGACAATCGACTAGCAGTCCATATCTAGTATGTCAATGGGCCTGCACACACGAACTATTTTCACCGGACTTAAACCGGTTTCTTGGGCAAGGCAAGCGAAGTGTGCAGTTAGAAGCGGACTGAAATTTCAACCCTAAATTTCTTGGATGAACGAAGACTAAAACTAACACATACACAACAGTTTAAGCAGTCAAGTACAATAGAAATACTAACACACATCAATTTTTTTTTTAAATTTAAATATATGCCTGTAAGACCTAAGATCTTTTAAATACAACATGAATTGCACGGCACGAGTTTTTGGCAAAGTGGATTTGAGAACCAGGTATTGACTGTCTTATTTTAACCCATGGGCGGCATCCAATAAAAATTGAAGGTATAGGAAAGAATGCGCCTAGCGTGGCGATCGAACCCACACGTCCTAGTTAGCAAACAAGCACTTTATCTACTGCGCCATTGCCACCCACGTTTCATGTATACAATTCTTCGCTCAGCTGAAATCATCTCGTGTATGCTTGGACTAAAGGCGAAAATCAGTTTAAAATCTAGTACGCTGCTGATGCGAAACGAAATTTTTCGGTGGTCTCCACTAGGAGAGCGAAATGCTAACGAAAACCACAGCGGAAAATTTTTGCGGAGAGTTCTGTAAGCTGTCAAAAACAATTGACAAATTGTAAGAAAAAAAGTAATTTTGTCGCCAAATTATTTTTAGATGGTAAATTTTTTGTCGCCAAATTACTTTTAATTGTAATTTTTTTGAAATAATTCTTGGACTTGAAAATTGTTCTGGTTACACAGAGAGGATTTAAAATAAAACGCAGAACCGTTTAAATGATCGAAATTACGTAATTACTTTGGGATTTATAAACTGGTTTATCTGCCCATTTGATGAAATTTCTATCAATTTTAAGAAAATCAATGAAATTGGGAGGTGAACCACTCTATAATTCAAAAACTACGTGCTTCATTGGGATTGTGTAAATAGTTCTGAGTTCTAATTTATGGTTTCTTACTAGTTCCATTTTCAAGTCCGAGAATTATTTAAAACAAAATTACATCGAAAAGTAGTTTTGACACCAAATTGTTTTTAGATGGAATTTTTTTTGTCACCAAATTACTTTTAGATGTAATTTTTTCAAAATAATTCTCAGACTTGAAAATGGTAGCCGGAATTAGTAAGAAAACATAAATTAGAACTCAGAACCGTTTACACCATCACAATGAAGTGGTTTACCTCCCTATTTCATTGATTTTCTTAAAATTGATAGTAATTTCATCAAATCGGCAGATAAACCAGTTTATAAATCCCAAAGTAATTGCTGAATTTCGATCATTTAAACGGTTGTGAGGTTTATTTTAAATCCTCTGTGTAACCAGAACCATTTTTAAATCCAAGAATTATTTAAAAAATCATCTAAGACGCACGAGGGAACTGCCCAAATTGCTGGATAACTATCACTTTCAGCGTTATTGGCATTCACTTTAGATACTATCTCCAAAGCTCGTTGGGTACTCCCAATCTATATCATAATACATCCCAACCGTTCATGGCAAACTTCTCAGTGTAGTTAAATGCAAAAATCTTTCCACTAAACGAAATGTGAAGTGAGAAAGATTAGACCCTCCTATGTTGTCAACTCGACAAATTGTCCCTAATAGACTATAAATCTTGTTCGCCGATAAGATAATTAGATAATTACATATAGGAAAAATACTCTCATACTGTATAAAACCTGTAAGTAATTAAAGAAAACTGGATAGCTTCGAGAAAATAAAATAAATGATTGTACCTTCTAATGGAAAATGCAAATAACCCATTTACTCTTTTAGAAACTTAAATAAATACATTTATTTAATGACCTCGAAATAACAACAATGTGTTCAAATTCTTTTTAAAGATTGTGCAATAATTTGCCATGGCTTTCATGGCCATGTCCATGAACATGTCGTGCAATTCCTTAATGGACGTCTCCAGCTTCATGATGTCAGCGTGTCCAGCTTCGACATCGGCTAGTGTCTGCTTAGCCTGCTGCGTCTCCATGATAATGCCTTGAGTGACGGCCAGATTACCTTGCTCCAGCATGGCTTTGAGCTCGTCGTTGGTAGTTGCCCGACCGGTGATCACCAGCTGACGCTGTATTCTGCCTTTGCAGCGTTCTCTGTAGTCGGTCGATCTTACTCGGTCATGACCCCGACGCTCTTTTTGGACAAGGTGGAGTGTCGGGTTTTGTGAATGCGCAGATCGGCACTGGATTTGTTGGCCTAGTCTTCTTGTTCGATGTTTTGTTCAATGCCATTGACTTGCCACGAAATCTGTTGGCGTTCTTCTTGATATCGGCCATCAGTTCTTGTTTGGTTTTTTCGTCCGATTGTGGCGCTGACAGAAAGGCGCTGTTTTTTTGTATCAACTTCTTCGACATTGTCTTGGAATTTATCGATCATTTCACGGATTTCTTCGACCTGAATAAAGAAATCATCCATGTAGCACCCCCGACCTTCGACATTGACGTTCACATCATCCTGAGCTACATCTTCGTCGTCGGATTGGGCAGCATGCAACGCTGCTAATCTGTCTTTCGTCATTTTTCTTTAGATTGAAGGTTAAGTAGTTTTTGGGTCTACACTGATGATGGTCATCTCTCTACACACAGAAGAGAAGAATCGGTGATGCGAGCGTAGCTACAGCGGGCGGTATACTTTTTTCTTCGTTCCCGTGCTACGGAATAAAACGAAAAGAAAACTTATGACTCACTTTCCATTTTGTGAGACACGGGTTTTCTTGTTGCTTGGCGATTGATTGCACTGCACTCCGCGAGTGATGTACTCCAAATAGATTGTAATTATTGTTCATCTAAACTTAGCACATAAATATTATGTTTTGGAGTTTTTTTTAAATTTTTTTCAGATTTTTTTTTATTCGAACACTTTACTTGAGAGATGCGAGTGTTCTTTCCCACTGCTTCCAAGCACACACGCTCGTGCTGATATACTTTTATTAATAATTCAAGTTTAGTTCATCATTTGTAATTGATTGGGCAGACGATTGAGAATTTATTTGAATTATCTACAATCAATTTTAGAGTTCGCGAAAAAATTAACACACAACGAATCACACAAACTACCTCGAGAGCTACCTAGACCATAGACCACTCAATTCGCCAGCAAACGAGACAAAAGGTTTTGTATTCTTTGGGCGCGTTTACCTTTGCAGTTACTTTGTTAAGTTTTCCACAATAATATAGTTTTGTAAAAAATTATATCTGAATTGTAGTAACCAGCATATAGAAACTAACATAGAGTCAAGACTTCGCGGGTTTATTCTCTTTCAACCTACAAGCTAAATTGAGAGGATTTCCTCCGTTTCGACAAGCATTCGTTAGTTGACCGTGCATTTTAAATGGAGCAGACCCCAACACAGGCTTATCGAAAGCGCATTTGCACTTTTTGTAGATATGGTGAGCTTATATTTTCAAAATGGAAATCCGTTAAATTTAAAAATTGAAAAATTAATTGCTTTTTAGTTAAATTGTATTTTAAAAGGCCTTTATCAAACAGAAAACATAATAATAAAAGCTTTTTGTTGACTCTGGCTTACAAGTTAAACAATATTTATTAATTTTATGTTCACAATGAAGAAAATCCAATCAAGAAGTAGAAGCAAACAATAGCATATTAATGCGTACGTGCCTAAATTCCACTACAAGAAAAGACCAGTCTACTCAATTCGAGGTGAGTATTTTGCAGATCTCAAACCAATAAAAAAAGAAATTAAAATTTCAAAACAAATATCGGAAGTGAGCGGGCTTCAATTTGTTTATTATGTATTTTACTATTTCTTTAACTTAATTATAATTTTTTATAATTTATTTTAGTTGTTTACATAACTTTTTTACTATTAGATTATTGTTTCCTATTATATTTCAGCCAACTTCGCTGGGGGCGGTAAAAAGGGCAGAGATAACATAGGAATTCTGTGAAAGGAACCGCCCGCAAGTCAATAAATATTTTAACCCCGTCACGTGAATCCTGCCAGCTAAGATTATGCTACACGTAGTCCGAAGTTCGTGCCGGGAGCACACAAAGAAGTGGAAAAACAAGGCATAACCATTCTGAGTGAAGGATTACAATAAAAAGATTCACCGATGCAAATTCCTGTTCATCCAAATGCAAAATACAATTGATATGCATGTTGAGAAGTTCAGTGGACAAATTACGGATCAGGTGAGTAGTTTCGATTATAATTAGATTTTATTATAAAATATTTGAATCTCTAGGCTGATCTGAGTCTGAATTTTGAATTGAAATCAGTCACCTTGACCAGCGCAGATTCCTGCATCAACTATTTGTATGCAACTTTGCGTAAACAAATTGGAAAAGTTGAATATTTTATCTGAAAGGCAAATAGTCAGTAAAGATAGTGTTTGAAGATGAACGTGAAATGTTTCTGGCTTCTTTGAAGAGCAAGGAACGATCGTTCTGCTCCAAATTAATACGTAATTTGAAACACTGATGCATCTTTCTAAAGTCAATCTTCCTTTGGTCACTTACATTGGTAATATTTGGTATCCTGATACAAATGTATACATGCTTAAAGAATCTTGCAACACTTTCTATGTCGGAGTGCAACATCTATAAGCTTTCAATACAAGGAACAAAGTGAGTCTGTATATTTTAAATTAAACGAAACATATTTAAAACTTAAAAATGCAATAAGCATAATGTATGTATTTTTTATTTGAGATTATAGGTACTATAAGGCAATTTATACATTCGTAAACAAAAATCTAACAATCAAACATGCCATTATGTTTACGATCATAGAAAACACCAAAAAAGTGTTTCCCTCAATTCCGCCGGTCTTTCTGTCCTCGAGTCTGCAGCCTAAACGGTTGGATGTATTTGATTAACACTATCTACCTATATATTGTTTTTTTTAGTAGTAGCTGCCATACATCGTTTGGTAGTTTTTTGACATTATCATTATCTTGAATAGTTAAAAGAAACTATATTCATAAAATAAAAAACGGCACCTCCCATACAAATGTTAAAAAACCATTAATACAAAAATGTATTTCTCGAAAAGGGCTCCAACAATATTTATAAAATAAAATGCACTTCTGGAACGTACGAACTTGATCTTGGAGCTAAAAACTTTAATGTAGCTAAACATTGACGCTGTTTAGTATGTAGGTAATCTAGTTATCCTATGCAGGTTTAAAGCCGATGTAAGTATGATTACCTTGATTCTTAGTACAATGACTTGTCGAATGGATGATTCAAGGAATAGTTACACATGTCCCTACAAAAGCATATTTAAATTTAGAGTATGGGTTTTAATTATGTAAGATAGGAGAGTAATATATGGGTACATACATATATGGAACCTAGGTATGTAAGTATATACATATAATAATGAACACGAAGGATGTAGGTGGGTAGGTAGCTATCTGCATATAGAAAAGGTATTGATGTGCAAATTGTGAATATTAAATAAATAAACATAATAACTTATCATAAAGACCAATGCAAATCCAATTTGCAAAACTAGTTATTTTGATTGAATCGAATATGGACGTTTGTATGTTTGCTTCTTCGAAGAAAACCAAAAAGATTATTGCGAACAATTCCCTGAGGAATTAAATTGTCTTTAGCACCCGATTCGTGAGGGAAAAGAGTTGCATATCGTTAATAAGGAAATATTTTATTATTTGCACCTTTGAAGCAACCTGTACAAAGATTTGATCGGGCTATAAGTTAAACAAATTGCAACAAATCCCAAACCGAAATCATTATTGACACATTTTTGTTAGCAACTACTTCCAAGCCAGTTTTAAAAGAGATGGATCTGCATAGAACTTGATAGCTTTAATACATGATTTATTTGGTTCGGGAATTACACACCACCATCCTTGTTCAATGGGAAGAACAAAATAAACCTAATGGAAAAAAAAACATTGATTTTTTTTAATAATTAATTAAATTTTGAAGGCTTATAAATTGTTCAGAAGCTCTAGGGGATTAGAACTACAAAGAATGTTTTTTCTTGCCTTTTCGTTTCCAACTCAATCACCTCAAAAAATAAAATGTTGCTAAACATAAAGTTAACGCAACACAGACAGCATTTGATTTGACGTTTAACAATATGTTTTCTTATTGGAATTTATTTTAGGCATTATTTATTTTTAAGCGAATGTTGAAGTTCACTATTAATAATACCGTGAAAATCGAAGTTCGCTAAATTATTCCTAACTTATCGAATGTTCGATTAGCTATTCATAATGAGGGCCATTTATGTGCATTATGCATACATAAGATTCATGTAATCATTTATGTATGTACATATATATAAATATATGAGGACCTACATTGTATATGAAATATACTATGGTAGAAATAAATGGATAATATAAACATAATTAAATGTTTTCATATTGCTTAGTTGTTATAGTATTGAGGGAAAACAAGGATGCCAATTGAATTCCTGGATAAATAAGATAACATTTTTTTTTAAATTATTTGTTTATGTATAAAATTTTGAAAATATTTAAAAAAAATGAAAAAAAGAAAAACAAATACTCAAAAATACATCAAATTAAGTTTGTTTGTATTAAACGTACCTTATTTCTGCTTGACTGAATGCTGATCCACAGATAGACCAAAAATCTGTTTAGAAGCTACAGATACAGACTGAGGTGTTTCGGTCAACATGTGCATATCGATCTCGTTCATGAGATTGCCACTCACGATATATTTCTTCCAAAAAGATAATATGGCTACTTTCTCAGCGATTCCTTCTTTCAGTTTATCGAGATCTCTGAAAGTTTATAAGAAAAACATCGATTAGATATGAATTTGCACTTGCTAAATAAAGGTTTACTTACTCTGTCATTTTGCTGGGGAAATTGTTTCCGGAGCTTGTGTTATACCAAGACATGTCCTGTCGAAGAATAGATTCCAAGAAAAGCTTTCAAATGCGAAGGATCTAAGAAAATATATATGCGACCACAGACAATCCATTCGCTGCTGTACTACAGCAACAACCCGCCACTACTAATGGCTCATTGTATTGTTGTTTCTCTTTACATAGACGAGACACTTCATGTGGCAGCGAATCGCTTATTCGTGAGATTTCACATTGTGTCCGCCAATGTGAAGCCTCCTTTTCTAAATAACAAATTCGATCTCCACTTTTTGTTGATGGATTGGTTTTTGTGTAAAGTGGAGAGTTAGTGGTATCACTCCTAGATGGACTAACTACGTCTTCACTCCCAATCTGAAAAAAAAAACAATAAAACAATTATAGAAAACAAGAAACAATTGAGTTTGGTGTCTGAGTTTCCAATCCAAGATATACCTTTGGATGTACGCTTTCCATCGGATCTCCGTCATTGTGGCCAAATCTTTATCAAACAAACATAAAAAAAACAATTTTTTTATAGTTATATATATTTCTTCCATTGAAATAAAGAATATTAAATAAATATGAAGTAAAACTTACCAAATGTGAAAAAAAACTATTAATTATGTTTTGGTAATTAGAAATGTCAGACAGACTTTTGACAAACCAACAACAAAAAAAATTATCTGTCTGTTTGAGCAAAAGGGTTTTTTAATCCACCACTCACATGTATTCACGGATAGGAAAAAATGAGTAATTTAAGAGAGTTTTCTCTTACTCACCTCAAAACAAATTTGCGGGAGTGTAAGGCAAGGGGGGTACGAGTCGCGCCTCTATGTAATTATTTTCTCTATGTTTCTTCCCATGAGAAACAATTAAACACTAAGATTTCAGTAATAGAAGAAGTTTTATTAACAGTTTTCAAAAAAAAATAGTCGTGTTCCGAAACATTTTAACAAACCTTAGACCCTTATCTCGGTCTATTACTTAAGGCTTTTTTTTGTAATTCAGGTTTACGTGAACTTTAAACAAAAACTTACGAGTATAATTATTATGGTAAAGTCAAAATGAAGGAAGTAAAAAAAAAACTGTCGAAATGTAATGTAGAGGTGTTTTCCAGGTGTAAATGAAAAGTACTCTTTATATCAGCTAATTAGGAAACAGATTAGTTCTCTATATTAAGATTCCCTGCCTCAATAGAGCTCTGGGGGGGGGGATTATTTAGACTATAAAAATTAGAAATTAGAAGAAACTTGGAAAACACGGTCTCTCAATTACATACATAAAATATGAACTAGCACAGTTACATTAAGCTAAGACCAATTAGGAATTCGTTTTATCTTTTCTTTTTTTTTATAAAAAATATAACTTCATGGACACTGGTAATACTAACAAAGACTACTCATGTAAGTTGGCAATAGGGGTATGAACACCTTTAGCTTTCGTTAATAATAATTTAATTTCCAAGTTTACCGGTCATATAGATTTTCATTTTTTGCTTTAAGCTGGATTTAACAATTATTAAAATAATAAATTTCTACGTTCTTATCTTTTGGGTTTTTTTCAGACTTGGACTCACGTGACCTCTTTTTTCCTCTTCTACAGGCTTGAGTGTGAATTCTTAGCCAACCGTACAACTTCGCGCGAAAATATCCAATGTTGCTCAGTTAATATGCGGCAGCAAGTGATTACAGATATCCAACCATACGACCCAACACACAAAATGATGGGCGGCCACGTCTTTTCTTGGCCATCAGTGACCGCTAAGAACACAACTGCCAAAATTTTACGCATTACCACCTGTTTCTTCACCTTTCCCTTCTTTAGCTCACCCTTTGAAATTCTAGCGTGTTTGATAAAATCTTAAAATCATATATATCCCGCACTGCTTATTGTTCTTTTAATATTTCCACCAGACTTAGGAGGGAAAAGTTAAAACAAACGAACCAAATCTTATTTCACCCGTACCTCCGAAGGACTACTTTTTTTTCTTTTAAATTAGACCATTCCGTTTTGTATTTCACGGCCTTTATCTACCGGAAAGCGTAGAAGCTACTAAACCTCCAACCGTGAAATGCCAGGACAAATCGTTTCTGGGGCCCAATTCCGCAACCGTGAATGCTTTTCCGTGCAAACAAATTATTCACCCTCAAAATATGCGTGAAAAAATTTGCCTATCTGTGTACACGTTATCTGTCAAAAAAATATGCATCGCACCATTGCGGAATCGGAAAAATGTATGTGTACACAAATATCAGTGGACACAAAGAAAACTCACGCTTGCGGAATTGCGCCCCTGATTTGCCAAAACTGTGTACATTTTTTTGTCTAGAAATTAAACCCTTAAGCCAAGAGTATCACACCACCTCCAATTGCTGTTCATACTTGACATGCCAGGCAACGATCCGCTATTTTCTACCTGAAGTAGTTACCCCGTTTATATGAGTAAATTGAGGAATCGAATCGAATTGAGATTTCGATTCAGGTATATGTCCTCATGGGATCGGAAGATTGAATTAAAATGGAATCGAAGTGACAATTTGAGTTTACAGAATAAACAACAAAAACATGCAAGAGATAAAAATACAAGGAAAACGGAAACCCACTGAACACAAAAAAACACTGTTGGTGCACCACCCCAAGAATCAGATGTGAATTCGATTCCTCAATTCCTCGAAGATATATAAGTAGTGACCTACAAAAACTAACAATAAACACTTAAAAAAGTTTTAATCATCGAGATATCAGATAAATCTTGAAATCGTACCTAAGCAAAGCTCTCATTTCCAAACTACTTGCTTGATTTCGATGATTGTAACTGTTCTGAGTGTTAATTTACCTAAGCTTCTAAATTCTTACAAGCATTTTATAATCAAACAATTATTTGGAAAAATTGTTTACTAAAAGTAGTTTTTTCGTGATTTAAAAAAATGATAAATTACAAAATGACTTTCAGATGCAATTTTTTTGAAATATTTGCTCGAATTCAAAACGGTTTAAAAAATTTACTAGCTGACATAAATTAAGACTCATAACTGTTTCAATCATCGAGATCAAGCAAGTACTTTGGAAATGACAGCTTATCCAAATTAGCAAATCCAAGAAATTTCTACTTATATCAAGAAAAATCTTGAAATTAGAGCCTACGCAAAGCTGTCATTTCCAAACTACTTGCTTGATTTCGGTGATTGGAACTGTTCTGAGTGTTAATTTATCTCAACTTCTAAATCCTTACAATAATTTTATAATCAAACAATTATTACGAAAAACTGCTATACAAAAGTAGTTCTTTCGTGTTTTTAAAGTTAGACCGTTTTTTTAAAGGTGAAGTTGAACAAACGTTCCCGAAAATAAACAAAGAATCATATACATGTATATATATATAAATATTGCATTAATGAAAACACAAAATAATTAAGATTATTAATAATATGCATTACAAGTAAGTTTGCTGCTCACAGAGTTATATAGAACATTATGAAGACTAAAACATAGAGAAGGCGCGACTCGTACCCCCCTTGCCTGCAACACACGCAATTTTTTTGAGGTGAGTAATAGAAAACTCTCTTAAATTACTCATTTTTTCCTTTCCTTGAATACATGTGAGTGTTGGATTAAAAAACCCATTTGCTCAAACTGACAGATCATTTTGTTTGTTGTTGGTTTGTCAAAAGTCTGCTGACATTTCTAATTACCAAAACAGAATTAATAGTTTTTTTCACATTTGGTAAGTTTTATTTCATATTTATTTAATTATTCTTTATTTCATTGGAAGAAATATATATAACTATAAAAAAAATAGTTTTTTTATGTTTGTTTCAAAGAGATTTGGCCACAATGACGGAGATCCGATGGAAAGCGTACATCCAAAGGTGTATATTGGACTGGAAACTTAGAAACCAAACTCAATTGTTTCTTGTTTTCTATAATTGTTTTTTTGCTTTTTTTTAGATTGGGAGTGAAGACGTACTTAGTCCATCTGGGAGTGATACCACTAACACTCCACTTTATACAAAAACCAATCCATCAACAAAAAGTGAAGATCGAATTGCTTATTTAGAAAGGAGGCTTCACATTGGCGGACACAATGTGAAATCTCACGAATAATCGATTCGCTGCCACATGAAGTGTCTCGTCTATGTAAAGAGAAACAACATTAATAGTGGCGGGTTGTTGCTATAGTACAGCAGCGACTAGATTTTCTGTGGTCGTATATATATTTTCTTAGATCCGTCGCATTAGAACGCTTTTCTTGAAATCTATTCTTCGACAGGACATGTCTTGGTATAACACAAGTCCCGGAAACAATTTCCCCAGCAAATTGACAGAGTAAGCAAACCTTTATTTTGCAAATTCAAATTCATATCTTTTCGATGTTTTTCTTATAAACTTTCAGAGATCTCGATAAACTGAAAGAAGGAATCGCTGAGAAAGTAGCCATATTAGCAGTCCTCATTATGACGCTCATAACCTCGATAGCAGCGTTATTTTTACACGGAGGAGGGGGGGGGGGGCTGACCCTCGTTGTAATCACTTGACCATTTATCATAATATCAACTGCATTGGTGGCGAAAATTCAAAGCAGCCTCACGGTGAAGGAGGAAGGGTCTCTTCTCAGTCATTGGGGCAGGAGTTTCGTTGTTCATAATATATTGCAGTTATTCCATTGCCATATGGTATGGTGCCCATCAGTTGATCTTTGATGACCGTGGCAAGGAAATTCGTAGTTGCACACTAGCCGTTTTGATCTTTGTGTTGTTCGATATGATTAAGGGGGCACAGCATCTGGGACTCTTATCATATATCGCTTATTAACGGTTACAAATGCTGATAAAATAGTATTTGTAAGTGATGGAACAGTTATGGAACAAAGAACTCACGAGGAGCTTATGGCTAAGAAGGGATTTTACTATGGATTGGTGAATTTCATTATACGGCACGAAGAAGTTATAGATAATCAAGGACCTAGGATTCAGATTGAAGTAAAATTGATGAAGACAGCGAATGTGAAGAAGAAGATTCCACAAAAATGAAGTAAAAGAAAGAGAAATACAAGGTGTCCTTTAGTAAGCTGATGAAACTCAATTCTCCCGAAAAACTGTTCATTATTTCCGGGTGTATGGCGGCATGGTTGCACACTAACTATTTGGGCTATATACTTTGGTGACCTTTTTGGGGTAAATTTCTTAAATACAACTCTATGCAAGCTCCGATAGTGACAATAACTCGTTTTTAGATCATGTCAAACCCAGATGATGCATACGTTCAGGCACAAGCAAATACGTTCGCTATTTTCTTCCTTGGTATCGGTTTGGTTTCTGGATTTGGAACCCTAACCCAGACTTATACGTTTAACGTAGCTGGTGTTAAAATGACAACTAGGTTGCGAAAGATGGCCTTTAAGGCGATAGTTTCTCAAGAGATTGAATACTTTGATGATACGAGGAATTCAGTTGGTGTTTAAGGGGTAAGTTAGATTGGCTTTCAAACCAAATAATTGCAAAGATTTTAATGAACTTTTTCAAAATTCTTAGGCTAGTTGATGATTAAAATAATAAAGTCGTTTGGCTTGAATTACCTTAGTTCTAACAGCTCTACGCAAGCATTTGAAATTCTCATACATTTCTGATAGTCTAAACCGTTTCCACCTCCGGTACTCTGCATCGCGCCTATGCAGAAGAGATATTATTTCACTAGTACACCATTCATTTGCAGTGGCTTTAATTTGCCTAGTCTTTATTGGGTTTGTAATATGCCTTTGGACAAATTCAACTTGCATTCCTGGATCAGTCATGAAGTAAACTTGCTGCCAGTAAATTCCTCTAGAATTCTTGCATTAATGTGTTTAAAATCTCTATATGTGAGCATTTGGGATAAGCTCTTTGGTATTTTTAAGGTTACAAAAATCAGATCGTGTCTGGAAAACATTGGAGCAGATAGCTGATCATAAAACAATATATTTTCGCGATCATTTACAGGAAAAAAATCAAGTAGTGTCTGGGAGGTATTTGTAAAGAGTGTAGGATTCGTGGTATTTACTTGGAACATATTCAGAGAATTCATATTGTCAGAAAAAGAGGAGGAAATGTTTCTGTTCAATATATCACAATTAAAGTCACCACAGATTATAACATCTGGGTATGAGACAGAGTGAATTTCAACAATTCTATAGAAAGGTGCTAAATCGATGTTATTATTTGGCCTATAGACAACGCCTAATAAACATTGTCTATTGCCTGGTTTGATATCAATAAACGAGTATTCAATCAGGTTATCAGTCGATGGTCTTATTACACTCGAATAACGCATTCCTGTTTTTAAATAGAGCGCTACGCCACCCCCACCAGAGCGGATCCTATCAGCACGTATTAAATTTTATACCTTTAGATTATAATGAATATCGTCAATGCCCTGTTGAAACCATGTTTCAGAGACGTAAACAATGTCAACATTCGGCCCAACAAATAACCCACGAAATTCATCAATTTTTGTATGCAAGCTTTGTGCGTTTATATGGCAAATATTCAAACCGCTTCTTTGCTCACAAAAAACATTTATCATAGTTCGCAGACGTATGTTCTCATTCATACCACTGATGTCATAACTAAGACTATTGCCCATTATTATTGTTTCTTAACGAATGAACAGTAAGAGAGAAAGAGAAAACAATTACTTAAATTGGCTGAAAAATATCATAAGTAAAATGTATGCTGAACAGAACAATTTTGAGATTTAAGATTTTATAACTTTTAAGATTGATGATGATTAAAAGAAATATTTTCATTAGAAGTACTTATCATCTGGGCTGCTGCATGGGATATTGCCGCATCCAAGCTTTCGCAGGTATCCACAACGAAAGCTCTACCATCAGTTATTGTGGTCACGTATACTCTTCCATCTCGAGTGAGAACAGACAATAGTAGTTTTCATTTTTTATACAAAAGAGCTTTTCGGAAAATGATGTGGTTATGAGTGGTAAGGCTTTCATTTAAGTATATAGGGTTGTCACTTCCCAGTAGTCCAATATCGTTCAAGCAAAGTGCTTTTTTGTTTGACTTGCAGTGCTCTTGTGAAGTTTTGAGCACCTTTATCTTATCTGCAGTTGAATTGAATTTAATTATGATTGCACTATCTTGTAATCCTCTTTGTGGTTTAGTTCGAAATATTTGTTGCGGCACAAGTCGATCATTGCATTTGATGGTTTGATAGAGTGCATCGAGTAGAACAGTAAGATCTTCGTTATCTCCTTTTGGTACACCAAGAAGAACAGCATCGGCGGATATGTTCTTTCTCTCTAACATACAAATTTTGCTACGTAGGGAAGTAATATCATATTTAAATTCTTGAGAGGATGACATAGTACTCTCTATTTTTCAATTCTCGCACAGAGGGAAGAAACCTCGTTGTTCACATTTGCAATGCTGTTATTTATTTCCAAACTAAAATTAAATCTGAAAAATTGCTTTTAGAGTTACATTTGAAATAAATGGAATACATTTTAACTTTGCCAACTACGTTGTTGTTCGTCACGTGACAAATATTCAAATGCAAGTTTCTTAATTTAAACTTATATTACGCAGTGTTTTGTGTTAAATTCTATATAATTTATTCTTTTAATTTTTATCATATTTTTTTTCATATTGTACAAAAAATAACCAAACTCTGGCAGACGGCTTTAAAATTCATAGTTATATATGATTTAAAAATCTTAATAATTGCAAAAGTATGATTTAAAAAAGAAAATAAATAAAATTATCTATCTATCTTATTCTTTCGTCGAAAAGTTGAAACAAAAAATGAATGTAATTTCAACTTATATTACGCAGTGTGTGTTAAATTTTATTCGTTTAGTCGAAAAGTAAAAAAAAAACTAAACTGATATTAGATCTAGCTTTAATCGTATTTCGTTCATCCGCAAAGAACAATAATATAGCTGCTTATTGTTTTGTGTAGAAAATAAAATTTTTGGATTCATGTAGAGATTTTCTTGAAAAAAAATCTATTAAGCACTGGATTGACTTGATAATATCCTTAACTACCGCAAGGACTGAAATATGGTCGCTGGTGATGCTTTTTTCAAAAGGAACCATAGTGAAGTTGGCTCCTAGCAGCCCATATCTAATATGTCAATGATTATGGCACACCGCGAGGAAGAACGAACTTGATTCTTTAATGGCAGATTGCTATTATCAATCAAACAGTCATTATTTTGGTCCGTGTAAATGCCTATCATTATTGATTTGAATTTACCATTATTTTGCCAGTTTAAGGCGTGATTCACACAGAACTGGCTTATGTTGCTGGTGTGGTTAAGGTTTAGTAAGGGCGTGGAGTGGGTGTGATCAACTCAATTCACATAGAAATGACAGAGAATTTCAATTTCAATACACAAAGTAAAAAAAAGACAAATAACAGAGAAAAAGCAATAAACAACTAGCTTATTTTTATTCACAGAAACACTCTTTGCTAAAATGGCTTCTATAAAGAATACAAATAAAGGAATTAAAAAAATAACATTTGCATTGGATTTTCATTTTATCTCGATTTGACATTTGAATGGGTGATTGCATTGTGGCGTGAAGTTTACGTAGGCCACTAGAGTTTTCAATATGGCGTGGCAATGACAGGACACACCATACCCTCGTCTCTTCATATGTGTGTGTTTTGTCCCATAAGAGAACATGAAAATTACACAAGGTGGCAAATGTAGCACCCCGCCAGAACCACACCAAAACTCTAAGCCAGTTCAATGTGAATTGGGCCTAATACGGGTATTCACGATCCAGTGCAACTGGTCTACTGGGGGTCAATTCCCGATCTGTGAAGATGTGAAGTGATAAATTTTATCACGCTTTCACGTCTAATTCGATTCTCGATTCGTGAAAAAGTGAAGTTAAACGCCAAACATTTTTCATATGATAATTTTTTTATCACAGTCAATTGTTTTGTGAAGAAAATATTTCTAATCGAATATTAAGAAGAAAAACAGGATTTGGCACATGACAACTAAGCAACAATTATATTTATACACAAATTTATTTTGGTAGTAAGTTATATTTGTGTTAATTCGAGTAAATAAAGAAATTGTTAAATCATTTTGTCAAATTATTAAACAGAATCACAACAGCCGACGCGACGCGACGGTGATCATTACCGCGACAAAACGTTGGAAACTACCCATTGCAAAAAAATGCAGAGCACTTTACCATATTTAAATTGCTGTGGAGCGCACTTATAAGTTGAGTGTTTTTTTCAATAATGCTCTCAATTCACGTATTAAATCCATGCATAAATGTTTTGGGAAACTATAAAGTTCAATAAAGTGCTCCTAGTTGTAACTTCGAATAGATTCTGCCCATCTCGAAGGGGAAGCCTCAATATCCGCACATGAAAAAATAATAAATCTTACTCAAAACAGAGATAGTATTGAATATAATATAAAACCCACAATTGTTCAGTACGACGTCTTTTATTAATTTATTAAACGAATTATTATTCCGGACATTATTCTTAAGCAAATCTAGAAACTGAAATGAAATATTTACCTTTCCCAACAAAAAATCTAATCAGAAATGACAGAATTTATCATTTAGTACTTTTTAGTACAAACTTTATCACAATGAGTTCTAGAATCGCATTAGGCGTGTGCGTGAAGTTGGAAAATGATAAACGTCTGTGAAAACTGAAATGATATTTTTTTTATCACTTCATAATTTCACAGATCGAGAATTGACCCCCTGGTAAAAATGCAAAAGTGCAACTTTTTTTTGCACCACAACAACAACTTACACTGCCTAAGATTTTACAACACTTTTGCACTTTTGCTATACCCTAACCTATTGCAACAGAAAAATTCAATGGTGCAAAATTTGCCTTGTGTCGTTGACAGTTTTGTTATTTACTGTCAAAAATGTTTGTGTTCAAACTGATTTTGCATTTTTACTCCAGAGTTGCAATAGGTGCGTTTACGATTTACAGAAAAAAAATTAAATTTCGCAATTTTACTCCTTTTTGTTGTATCGGATCGTAAGTTAATGACAATTTGTCACTCATGTAAGTCCGTAATCAGTTTTCCAAACCATTTTTTTAATTACGAAAATAATGACAAATTTTCAAAGCATTTACACGATTTTGTCATAAATGTCATTACAATGGAAGAAATTATGGCAATTTTTACACGTGTAAAACCGACGTAATGCGGATCTTCTCATCTCACATTGAAATAGCTGAATTTTTGTGCTGTTTTTGAAATATGAATGGAGTGTTCCGAAAATCCAAATTTAAACAACAATTATATTCTACGGTTTGTGTAATTTGTGCCTGGCAGTACTAAAAATCATCTTTTTAATTTCACCACCGCCACAGCATAATTCATAAAATGGCTGTCTTCAATATGTCAACGCAACGCGTTAAATTAAATGGCTTCTCAAATAAAATTGCAAAATAAGAACTTGAGATTTTGTTTCATCTTTGATTTTAAATTCTGATAATAAATTTAAGTGAATAAAGAAATATATGTACATACATATATTTTAAATTGAATTGAAATTGGTTTCTATTATTGATGCTGTTTTTGGAATGCTTTGTAGTGGCAGCAAGAGATAACTGCTGTCGAGGTAATTTATTATTTTTAATTTACAATAACTTTTATTTGAAAATGAAATAAAAAAATTGAGATTATTTGGTTGGAAAACGTAATTCACGAGTTTACTTTTTTGCAAAATATTGTACAAGTTTGGTCAAATTTATAACTGGCTTATTTTGTATATAGCTAGGTGATTTACTTATATTTGTAGTTATTACTATATTCACAATTTTATAAGCATTTATTTATATGAGTTCAAATATTCACATGTTCATACAGCTTGCAGTTTATAATTTCTCGACTTGTGATCTCTGAGATTGCAATGGCTGCATTTCTCAATAAATAACTTGCCTCTGTTTTCATTTGTATTTTTTATTGTACGGTATCTTGTCTAGTAGACATTGAGTAATTTTGGTCACATGTAGGTACACAATTATTCTTCAGCTTATAATACCGTGTATCTAACCTCTTGAATCTGATTTGTAACATATTTAAATAAAGACTGTCATATATCGCTAACTAATGAATATTTTGGTTTGTTCTTAAAATATAACCTTGATTAATCCATTCTAATTGAATGCCAACAATAATTGTGAATTGAATATTTTGAGGAGCATCTAACTTAAAACTTTATTTTCCATGAATTTTTTGAACTTTGATAACTAAATAAATTTAGCCAACAGCATCATTAAATATTTCCATAGCATCGCTTAGTCTACGCACTGAACGTAAAGACCCGATCTAAATTAAATAATTCCAATTATAAAACATTTACATTTATAAAGGCTTTTTTGAAGTGATAACTTTTTTATGGGAGGGTAAACCGATAAATAAAACAATTAAATTAAAATTCATATCTAAAAAAAGAGTGGTACCCCTACATATAATTCTTTCATATTTAGATTCATTTAAACTAAACACTGAGGACTTTATTGAATGATAGATTTATGCAATCCACTGTAGCCAGAATGAAAGGTAAATGTCCTATCTTGCCTACACTGCCTATTTTTCTTGGACAGAGTATAGACTTTTTTTTCTTGCTATTGATGATCTTGGTATCTCAAACAATCAAATACTTTTGAAAGATCATCGTTTTATATTTTATCGCAACAAATTGTGTGTGACGGTTTCTCGCATCATGTTTTCTCGCAGCATAGTTGCGTATATGACCATGAGCCTTATTGCGGTTGCCGATCAGCGATAGCTCTTTCAACCATCGTCACCATCCACATATCTCAATCGGTGTTGCTTAACTTAATCGACATAAGTTATTGTGAATGAAAAAGTATATATGGTCAATTCCCCTATAATCGAACACTTAGACCCGTTTGCTGATACGAATCATAAATATTTATGTTCAACTTAAAACGCTAAAGGGCTACTTTTTCCTCTGCGTAAACTCCCACATAATTTCTTAAGTAGAACTTAAATGCTTAAGTTGTGTATCAGCAAACGGGCGTTAGTGGCTTACAGAAAAGTAATACTCAAAGGTGAGAAAACCGTTCACCGTAAATATATGATGTAAAGTTAATTACTTGCTGAAACTTAAAACTTTTTATTATATCTATATATCTTTTTATTTACCTTATAAACAAATAAAAACTGGAAAAAAGCCAAATTCCCCAGTAATCGAAAACTTGTTTCCTGAAGCCGAAAATAAAGTTTCCTAATTTCGAAAGCAAGATTTTGGGAAAAGACTAAACTTTTAGAAAAATAATAAAAATCATTTCATGATTTTTTATTTCAGTTTAAATAAACAAATTTATTAAATTATTTTATTTTTATTCAATTTTATTGAAAATAGGAACAAAAGTATTAAAAAAAACCTTAAAAAAAACAAACTAATAACAATATTGTTAAGCAAAGTAATTTTTGGAATTCTTTTTTAAATGTAATGTAATGTTAAAAGTATAAGATGGATATATGCAAGCTACCTTCCTATAGCTTGTATAAGATGGCTATACACAAACTATTTGCTTGTATAAAATGGCTATATCTACAAACTACCTACTAATGCACGCGCTTTATCTTGCATAAGATGTTTATATAAAAGCTATAACTTGTATAAGATGAATACAAGCTACCTTCAATTGCATGGGCTTTAACTTTTTTGGTTGTTAATTTGGTGAAAGAAATTATCCGATTTCTGTATTGCATGTGATTTCGGTTCTTGGTCGATTTTGTGCTCAGATACATTTTTTAACAATAAAGTTAAATCGATTAGAATATTAAGATTAAATACTTATTCAAAACTGATGGTGAAATTCCCATGAAATAAAAATTAATTTACAACAATAAGAAATCATAAAAATGGACTCGCTTTAGCTTGTATAAGATAGCTATATGCAAGCTACCTTGTTATAGTTTATATAAGCTATAGATTGTGTGAATAGGAAATTCGCTCGTTATCGAATTCGAATAGGAAATTCGTACAAATTTGGTTTCATATGTTCGAACAGTAAAAATATAAAACAATTATTAACTTTTTAGATAAAACTTTTTTATTTTATTGAATAATTAAGATTTAAACTAAAGAAAAACCTTTAAAAGATTTGTATATACCTCAATTTTCACACAATACACACAGTTTACCACAACACTCGCAACAGTTTTTTTTTCTACAAAACCTGTAAAATATCGGACTCTGTTAAGGGTAGTATTACATTTAGCATTTCGCATTTACAGATGTTGAAAATCTGAGAAATTACACAGTTTGAACGAATTTATCCAAAAAGTGTTAGACTACTGGGAGTGTTCGAATTTAGGCGACTGTACCATATTGTGAATTGTTTCTGGCTTGATAGATTGATTTTTATCAGACTGGATTGCTTATTTATTTCGTTTCGTGAAGTTTGTTTAAAATATTTTTAAAAAAATATAACTTAAAATAAAAAAAATCACTAAACCGCGATTCGATTGTAACCATCTCTTAAAAACAAGAGATGGCATTTTTAATTCCTTGGAGTTAGATGATGAGTTGTACGGATTTACTTGATTCTGTAGTTTTTTTTCTTTTCATTTATTTGTTTTTTCTTGTACCTAGCTTTGTTAACTATTTTCGATTATTGAAGCCAGCTTTTATGGATTTAGTTTCTGAAATCTATGGAAAACGGAAGCCGGGAATAAGAAAATCATCAATTCCCCAAAATCATAGCAACTAAGTGTTGGAAATCATTTTTCCGTTGGAATGTATCCTTAGGAAGTGCTTAGTGTAATAGAAGCATACATATGTATGTATATGTATGTATGTCGAAAATGGATTGGATACAATTATCTTCCAAGGAAAATGAAATACATATTGAAATGTATTGATGGCACATACATCAAAATTTTAACCCCAAAAAAAGAAATACAATATGCAAAAGGCGATATCACTATTTTTACCCACAAAATTCACGAGAGCTTTTATTTGTTTTTGTTTCTTTTTGTTCAAACTTGTTTAGCCCTGCATTAAAAATAAATAATTAAAACCATTTTATAAACAAACATTTTTTTAATTAAAAACACTCACATTTTGTTCCCGATACAACTTTAAACTTGTTCAATAGACCACTATGATCACAAAAATGCGGCCGACAACGAGTAATCGAATTTTCGATAGTTGTCGAACACAATCGACAACCACAATACACATTTCTTATTTTGTAGATCGTTGATCGCTCGTTATCGAATATCGAACGACGATCGACAACCGCAATAGGGGCCCAAATCTTTTCTCACGTTTGCACGGGGTATCATTTGCCCGCGAAACTGCTACCTTTCTTTATACAATCGTACAATCGGGTTGGCACATTATTCCGAATGATTTTTTACTTGCGATTATAGGTACTATAAGGCAAGATATGCATTCGTCGAAAAAAAAAGTTTTGAGATAGCAATCAAACATGACATTACGATGATAGCGAAGACGAAAAAGATAGTCTAAAAATTCTGTCCGTCTGTATGTCTGTCTTGCTGTCAGTCTGTCTGTATGCCCAAACGGGTGGGCCGAATTGCTTCAAACTTGGTATATAGAGTTTTTTAGGTATTGTACAGAGGAGAAATTGAACATTTTTTTTAGCTCAAAAATAACGGTACCTGCCTATTTTTCTCGGAAACGCCTCTAACGATTTTGATAAAAAAAAAAAAATCAGTGCAGCTTTTTAGCAACGATCGATCATATGGTTGAAAAAAAAATTGTTGCGAGTTGGATTATACCACGGGGGCGTCTTCGGTGTTGGTAAAGAGCACCGGCACGCTTGCTTATTGCACGGCTAAGCTCGAAGGATTGGGGTGGTTCTTACTCTTTACCGTCACACCTCATACTCAGCAAACAAAAATTCGTGTCTTTGTATAAGGGATATGGGAAAGGAAGATGGCGAGGATGGGAAGATAAGGAACTGGGAGCGAAATGAGATGGATTGGACAAACCTAGATACCTATGCCACCGTATTGAAGAAAGGGTGGGATTATCCCCGAAGCTCTCAGTGGGAAAAAAAATCATATTTATTTTATTTGTATTACTTAAGCTAACCTATACACTACGCCCTAAAGATCTAAATACTATATGTACGCATATTTATACATATGCCTAAATATACATACATATATGTATAATTCAATTACACATATATGTATATAAAAAAACTAATTCTAATCCTAAATCTAAACCCTAAAACTAATAACAAATAAAAGCTTTCCTCCACCAAAATCCCCAAAAAAACGTCCCACCGTCTCCACAACACAGTGGTTCGCCGAGATCTCAGTCGACATTGCCCGATGTTGTTGACAAAAGATAGGCCGACCCCCCCTTGTATCAAAGAAAGATACAACCATTTGTTGTCTTCATGGCCAGATGTAGAGAAGACAACCCCTAAAGTAACTTCCGGTCACAGCTTACATTGTAAGTGAGTTTATTCAGATAGTATCATGGATAGTATCGAAGTGTATCGTAACAGTATGTAGTATTTAAGTCAGTGTTAAAGTTTGTTTGTCAGCTAGTAGGTATTCCAGTACGTCGGTAAATCAATAGGTAAGTATGTAGGTAGTTAAATAGGTAAATAAGTAATTAGGTAGGCAAGTATGCAGATAAGTATGTAAGTAAACATGTAGAAAAGTAGGTAGGTAAGTATGTAAGTCGATATGTTCGTAAATATGTATGAACGTCAGTACGTTCGATTGTCATATCTATGCATGTCAAGTCCTTCGAATGTAAGTTTATTTGTTCTTTTCTTGTCGAGTATTTACGTTATCAGTTTTGTCTGTATCGTTCTGTCTGTATTGTCCTCATCATTCTCTCAATCGCTGGCCCAGCTGATCCCTCACACACCTTAAGTATTAGTTTAGTACTCCATCATAAATGGTAATACTTTTTAAATAGTTAAAACCCAATGATTAAACATTATAATTTATGCTTTTATTAAAAAATTAGAATTCAAGAATTTTAAATTCAATAATTATCTAAATCTTAAGGCTCTTGTAAAATTCAAAACAAAAAAAAAGAAAAGAAAAAGAAATAAGGATAAAAAAATCTTATAAAAAAAATTACATAAAATATAAGGGGAATCTAAGATTCGCAGTACCGGAGTGTGATACTTCCCTATTTTATTCATACACCAATTCGGGTATGTATATATATATATATATGTATATGTATGAGCAATAATCACAATATAATATATTTTTAATTAGATAAACTCACTCTTTTTTTTCCATCGTTGTTCTGCCGGCAGTTCCCGTCTGGTAAAATGTAAATTCAATTTGTATCCATATATTGGCGTTGAGGAATTTTTGTATATATATATATATATATATATATCTATGAGTTATAGGGCACTTATATCTTTATCTGTATAGCGATTTTGCTCCTTATTTTTCAAATTATTTTTTTTTTCTTTTCTTGTACAGCTTATTGTTTTTTACGGTAAAAGGAAATTATCAAAAAGAAATCAAGAAAATTTTAGGCAATTCAAGTAAAAAAATCTAGACAGTTTTTTTTATATTGATTTCACTTGTTGACCCGAAGAAAAAAAAACAATCAGGAGCACTATGCCACGACCTGTATCGGCACCTTTAAAGACCCCTTTTGAGGATCGCAGTTGCAGCTTCAAACAAGACACCAGCTTACTAAATATTTACAACCTGCTTGTTTTGTATCTCACTTAGCGCTCTCGTTCATTATAGCCACCCTTGGCAAGAATTAAAATGGGCAGAGGCCTAGGTCAATAGTAGGCTCGACCACCAAACATATGCTTCTATATAAAAGACTTAGCTATATATATCCATACATGAATGCCCACGACTACTGCCACAGGACTTGTCTAGTTTGACCTAAACCTCTGCTTTACAAATAACGAAGTCTCCAGTGTCCTTTTGACTATGGGCAATACACTCCTTTGTGTTTCCCGGTTTGTTCGTGTCACTTTTCAAGAATCCTTAGATTTCTAGAATTTTAACGTTTGTGTTCAGATTTTTTTTTTCTTATATTTTCACAAGAATAATTTTTAATTCACCTTATCTTTATTTACCCTTTTGTGTATTTAAATTAATTCTTTATTTGCTTAAAAACTTTTTTTTTTTTTAAATTCTAATTTGCAATTTATGCACAACGAAATAAAACCTCTACCTTTTACTTTGCGGTATGTAAACTTAAATTAGCAGTATCACTGCTATCAACATTTGATCAAAAAAAAAGATTCAAATCAACACACCGCGGACCGTCGGCCTATATTCACTTATTCTTTTCATGCAACATTCCCATATTATTACATTTACTGTTTCGCTTCAAAATTATACCCAACACTTCCCCTATCCTACTTTCCACGAGCGTTCCATTTAGGCCCCCTTCAGCTATTGTACTACCCTCATCCACAAACTTATGCCGTGTATGTTTTCCACATTTCCAAACATATTATTTGGGAGCTTTTGCCTTGACCTACCTCACTGAGTTCTTATATACATACAAACCTGTTTAACACCCTAAACCTATTATTGCACTTAAATGGGAAATAATTCATTTACCTACGATAAAACACTAATCGTACATATAAATACAAATATAATAATAACAATAATGATATACATACATATAACTATAACATAAAACAGATTAATAAAACCATTACTCGGTTTGATTCTGATTTGAATTTTGAATTCAACGGACAACATTTTGATCTTCTGAATTCGCCTGCTGATGAGCTTTGGCAGCGAAAGCTCGAATCGAAATTAAATGTCGCCAAGCCATATGTAGTTTCATTTCCAATATTTTATAATCGCCGGCATGCATTTACTTCGCGATTGGTTTGATCGTGATTCTTTTATTTCATTTTTTTTTTCTTTTGAAAAGATAAACTAAATTGTGCTAATTAACGTATGTACAATATTTGAAAGATAAAATTGTCAATCGGATCCGTAACAAAATGTATAAAAATGTCTAAAAACGGTACTTTCCATAGGACCGTTTTTTGCTTTCGACTATCTCATAAATGGCTTAACCGACTCTTTCGAAATTTCACACATATATAGGTTTAGGTTGCCCAAATTATAATGCGTACCAATATTTTTAATTAATTTTTTTTTGTATTTTTAAAAGCATTTTTAAGAAAAAAAATTTTTAAATTTATATTTTAAAAAGTGCGCATTAATTTTTTTTTCAAAAATTATAGTTATATGTATTTTCATAGGTATATAATGAATTGGCGTTTTTGATTTTTTTTTAAAATGTTTTCAAAAAGTTTTTTTAAAAAAACTTTTTCTCAAAAACCGCTCCACAGAATTTTAAATTTTTTTTCTCATAAATTCAAATTTATCCAAGAAATAAAATGCCGTACTTTTTTTAGCTCAAATTAGTTTAAGTATTTATTTCAGAATTTTGAATTATTTTTTCTTTGATTAAACCGATTTAATCTTTTGTTTTTAAGTTTATATTATTAAATATTTAATATTGTCATACCAATTTATTTTAGAACAAAATTAAAGAAATTTTTTTATACATATGTATATACAAAATCGAGTTAAAAATGACTTTAAAATATATTTAGATTTTTAATAGCAATCTTTTGCATACGATGGGATCAAACATAAGAGCAAGTTCGTGCGATCCAGTCGTGTATTTGATTCCTTTTAAGAGTTGGTTGACGGAGTGGTTTGTTGGAAATGGGTTGCCATTTGACCTCTGTTTTTCATTCTGGCCCGGGGCCAAAAAGAAGTGGCCCACATATCTCATTGTTTTTTTTAATATTTCACAAAGTCATTTTCTAATTTCATCATAAAAATTGCCATTGTGTGTCCTCCAAAACTAAGTTCCCATATTAGGAATTTATCTTTTTAAGCTTAGAGCAAGGAACTGAGCTGTGAAAAAGATCTATTTTTCATTTTTAGATCAGACACATCAGAGCCCTCAAGTTGTGTTTCTTTTTTCAACCAGAGAGCTTAGAATAAAATGTACGAGCTGATGGCGTAAAATAATTTGTAACTTTCGCTTTATTCATCCTTTCCTTTTACAAACAATTTAATGATCGTCAGACAGGAAAAAACACTGTAGGTAACAAATATTTATTATTTTGCCAGTTCAATGCTACAGTAGGCGTTTTTCTTTTTACTTGCGATTATAGGTACTATAGGGCAAGCTATGTATTCGTAAAAAAAAATTCTAACAATCAAACATGACATTACGATCCTAGAGAACATCAAAAAAGTGGGTCCCAAATTCCGTCTGTCTGTCTGTCCTCGAGTCTGCAGCCTAAAGGGTTCGGTGGATTTTATTCAAACTTGGTACATATTGTTTTTCGGTCATATGCCCACACGTTTTTTCTTTTCTTTTTTAAAACAACAAATAATAGTACCTCCCATACAGTTTTTTTTTCAAAAACTAAAACCTTATTTTTCTCAAAAACGACTCCAACGATTTTTATAAACAAAAATCAGTTCATTAACGAAGGGAAAGGGTACTTTTTGATAATTTTTGTTTTTGGAAAAAAATGTTATTTTTGGTACCTCTAGTAGAACCATTTTTTTGGTTTTCGATTTTCTCGGAAACGGTTCATTTGATTTTTTTTAAATTTTTTCAAGTTTCGAAAACGAAAACTTGGTGGTTTTTTGACATTATCTTGAATATTACATAAAGTTTAAATTTTTCGGAACTTACAGCGTTAAATGTTAGAAATATTTTCAATTTTTTTTTTTTTTTTATAATCTACATGCGCTCAAGGGATTATGAATACACTTTAAATGATTCAACACAGCGCGGGCGTGAGGGTGAGGTTAAGGAAGAGAAAGAATGATAGGAAATATGTGTGGCGCGATATTCGGAGATTGTAGGTGGTTGTTGTCTCGGATTTTATCTCCAGGGATGGCGGCGGAACTAATGCGGAGAAATTTCCGTTTCTTATTTATCGATGTCCCTTATAATTCGCATTCATTTTTTTATTCTTTGTCATATCTTATCGGTATACTAGTTTTACTCAATCACATGTTGTTAGTTCTATGCCTAAACAGCATGTAATGAGTAAACCAGCAACTCATTGTATGACATTTATTTTTAGAATTGTTTTTTAAGGGAAAAATAAGAAGACATAGACATGACCATGAGGTTAACAGGCGAACACACAACTATCGCGCCACGGCCATCCCCTTTTTCTTTTTCCCGACGTTTCGAAGAAGTTTTAAAGTTCGTCATCCCGTGACCACGAAGTTTGAAACTTCTTCGAAACGTCGGGAAAAAGAAATTGAAAATATTTCTAACATTTAACGCGGTAAGTTCCAAAAAATTTAAACTCTATGTAATATGAATATCATCCGCGAAAATAATAACCTAAAATCTCATATTATCTTGAATAGTTGTTAAAAAAAACTATTTTTCATCAATTAGTACAGAATACGAACAAATTACTCAGTTAAGAGATGGCAAAATTCTAATTTTGACCAAAAATCAGAAAATTGCTGACAAATTATTTCAGTAAAAAATCTTTCAGCTTAACGCCTCAAAAAGCATTGTTTATGCCCCGTGTCTCATAAACATGCCTGAATCTGAAATCATCTCTGAAATGAAATCTCAAAACGTCACTGAGATCTATAAATTTAATTAAAAAAAATAGGTACTACTCCCAAGCCACCAGGATTAATGCTTTTCAGATTTGCGACCTTCCAGCCCCCTGAAACCGTGGAAATAGCATGGCACAAGGCCAATGCGTCTGAATATTTTCCTAATTCTATGTGGTGCATGAATTGTCAAATTCTCGGACACAAAAAAATGCACAAATAATCCGATGTGTCAAGTATGCAACCTACAACCACATGTGGAGACCGCATGTACAAGAACGATGTGTGCTAATTGTCTCGCACCCCATTCAAAGACTCCTAAATTTGTCCAAATGAAAGAAATATTGAAAATTAAACCCTAAAAAAAGTTTAGTATGGCCGGTGCCAGACGATTATAAAGATAACATAATCCAATACAACCTAACTTCAATAATAACTCATTCGCTGACGTTGCTAACTCTAATACAATAAAACCACTTGCTACAAATACAATCCATCTTAAATCTACTCAAAATAACTTAATCCGAACCTCTACAAATAATGTCATATCCATCCCTAAACCCAATAAATCGAGCAATAAACCAGAATCAGGAACAGAACCATTAACTTCCTCAAAATCTACTACAGTAAATAATACAATAAATGCACTATTGACTTCTCAAATGACCAATACTGAATCCAACTCAACTCGTCCAAATATTAAAACAAACAATACCTTAACTAACCATGCCTTTTTAAACTCAAGAATTACAACGCCACTGATTTCCGAACATCTCAAAATCTAAACTACAACTCCCTACTCAACTTTTTCGAGTAAAACTCAACATCTCCAGCAAACCAATAACTTTATGTTCAGAATACAGAAAGCGATAATGAATCTATATAATAATAACATTTCAATGCAAACTTCTGGCTCTGCTGTTTTGTGTTCGAATCATTTAGGCTTTTTAGGGAGCCTCAGTGTTTCGACCACAGGACAGCGGATCCCTAGATCCTACCACCCAAAAAAAAAAATAACGTAAACTTTGTTCACACCAAAAAATATTTCAAAGCTCTCCATTGGAATATACAAGGTTATACTACCAACTTTGACGAGCTCAACATCTTAATAAAAGAAATATCGTCATGTGCTATATCTCTACATGAGACACATTGTGCGTTTCAATCGAACCCTATAACCCCAAAATCATATTCAGGATATTTTCACACAATCCCCAAAATTTCACTGGTAAACAGGGAATAGCCTTACTAATAAAATCTAATATATTCCATACACAAATAAACATTATCTCAAACATCTTAACGCTTGCCATAGAAATTAAATTTTCAATTAAATTCACTATTGTGTCTAATTCTACCAAAACAGCCATTCTTTAAATCTGACCTTGAAAACATAAAAAATCAGATAAATACCCCCTTACTGTTTTGTGGGGATGTTAACTCTTGGAGTGTTCTCTGGGGTTCTCCCACCACCAACCACCGAGGAAGTATAATCGAAGACTTTGTATTCAATTCCGGCCTTATGATTTTAAATGACGGCTCACCCACACATTTTTTAACCCACAACACCTTTACGCATATCAATATAACCTGCTGCTCAGCATCCCTTTTTCCACTGACATCGTGGAGCACTTTAGATGATCTCTATAATAGTGACCACTTTCCTATTATAATACAAATACAAACTACACCCGATAGGTTTCTGGTCCTACCTAATCCAAAATTTAAAACAGACTTAGCTGACTGGGACTCCTTTAAAATAATTATTAACAACTACCTATCTAACGCTACCCCATCTACAAATATAAACAGAGAAGCTGCTACACTACATAAAACAATTCGGTTCGCAGCCAACAACTCGATACCCTAAAATGCGTCTATCCCTACCACCAGGAGAAATCAAAAAATGAAATCTTGGAGAACGTTTAAAAAGCATCCTTTGCAATCCAATCTTGTAGCTTACCAGAAAGCTAACGCCTTATTTCGTAGAGAAATGAAGATAAGCAAAGCAAAATCTTTAACGAATTTCACGTCAACTATCAACCCAAACTCAACAACCGCAAACGTCTGGCATAACATCCGCTGCCTAACCGGTAATTTTGTTCCTCGATCAATCAGATGTATTAATACTCCCGATGGGCCAATACATCGGATACAGTAATTTTTCAACACATTTTAGGGACTTGAAAACCAATAGCCTTTCCAATAGTACACCTCAATCGAGTAACAACATAGCAGCAAAACAAATAGAATGCGAAATAACTTTTATTGAATTGGAAAGCTGTCTAAGTGTTCTAAAAGCAAAAACCCCAAACACAGACCGGATCTCTTATCCCATTATCAAAAAATTACCATCAACCGTCAAATCAAGGCTTCTTAAACTATACAACGAAATACTAAATACCGATGTAATTCCTCAAATTTGGAAAACAGCCAACTTAATTCCTCTGTCAAAACCTAACAAGCCAATGAATTGTATTCAAGGTTACCGGCCAATAACTCCTTTTTTAATTTATAGAATCAAAAAAACTAATCAGTAACAACCAAGTAGCCTTCAAGCCTAATAGAGGCTGTTCCGACGCCTTGCTTCACATTCAACCATTACATTTCAAAAGCCTTATCGTAACGTAACCATGTTTCACTATTGTCATTAGAATTTGAAAAAACCGTATAGGTATTCACTTAAAATTAACTAAATTAATAGACGGGCATTGGTCCTAAAAATGTATGGATTTATTAAATCATTCCTATCCAATAGGAAAATTTCAGTTACGAGTTAATAATTCGTTTTCATCAACTCACCCTCTAATCAATGGAATTCCACAAGGTTCACCTCTATCAGTATTGCTATTTTTAATAGATTTTAATGATATAAGTGTTATGGTTGAAAAATATAATATTCTGGATCATTGTATGTACGCTGATGATATTTACATCATGTGTAAGCTCAATGATTTAGAGAAAACAAAATTAACATTCTCAAATGTTGTAAAAGATATCCTTGATTGGGGTTCCAATTCTGGTGCAAAACTTTCCATCAATAAATGTAAAGTTATACACTATATTCGAAGAAAACGCAAACAATATTTACATATTATTTTTGTTTTTGTGGACTGTGTGGATTAAAGCCAATTGAATTGAAATATTTTGTGACCTAAAGTCCAAAATGCGTTTCGCCCGGGCACGATAGTTGGGCTCATCAGTTAGATGCTATCGTACCTTTCTAAGACGCAATATTTTTGGTCGATGTCTACCGACTCTAATAAAATTTGCAGCATATATATACTGCAAATTATATTTTTCTAGTGGAATTTGGTTAAATTCATGCACCTAGAAATATGTATTGATTTTATGCCCGTGGTCTGGCCAGTAATTATATTCGAAGAAAACGCAAACAATATTTACATATTATTTTTGTTTTTGTTTAAAGTTATACATATATGTCGTGAATTGTCATGTCCCAAACTTGAACTTGCCATAAATAATGTAAATATTATAAGCGTAGAAAACTTAGATATTTTAGGATTAAGATTTAACTCTAAGTATAATTGGAAACCACATTGTATAAATCTTAAAAAAAAACCTAGTTACAAGAAGTAACATAATAAATTATTTGTCTAACAAAAAACTTCACGTTAGATTTATGGGAAATGTCCAAAAACAACTCTAAACCTCCTCAAATCAACATATCATCAAGTAGCAAGAAGAAGTATCAACGCCTATCGCACAACCAGAATTGAAAACATCATGGCTGAGGCTGGTCTTCCTACGTTGAAAGAGCGTCAATCCGAATGCGCAATAAAAATTCTTTGAAAGCTAATATTTTCCTATAACTCCATTATCGATAAAGATATTGACTCAACGAGTAACTTAAAAACAAACATGCGTCTTTCATCTACTATAGCGAAATCCTTATCAATCGCTAAAGAAATGGGTTTACCCTTTAAACGTATCAAAGGAAACACTTCACTCCTTCCTCCATGGAACATAAGCCCCAAATCCTTCGAACTAACTTTAGCAAAATACAATAACAAACAATAGAATATATCATTCCACTTTCCTGGAAAGAATGCAACATCTAAAACTTGATGGTTGGGTGACTATCTTTACAGATGGATCTAAATCCAATCATAACACTTAATTTGCCGTAACTCAAGAAAATGGAACCCTGTTAAGAGCTGGAATCTTATGGGAATTCGCATCAACCTTTACCACCGAAGCATTAGCTGTCTTAGAAGCTGTTAAAATGATACATCAAATCAACTTTAAATTAGTATTATGCTCCGACAGTCTATCCGTACTCAAAGCCGTAGCCAACCCAAACCAACAACACCAGACTGATAAACAGCATAAGACATCTGCTGATAAAGAATCCAACAAATTTGAAGCTTATGTGGGTACCCAGACACATAGGTATCTCAGGCAACGAATCCGCCGATAAAGCAGCAAAGCTTTGCGGTGAGTGAATCACCTGTCTTTACTTTTGACATATTTCCCAAGAAGGATATTCAAAGACACGTCGACCAAATTGTTAAAAAGAAGAAAATTCTTAGTTGGAAAACTTACCAAAATCACTACGCTAAGATTAACACTAAACGGCATACTCCTGTCTACCCAGCATCAATCTCCAGATCAGCATCATCCAACTTTGTTCGTCTTCAATTAGAACATGCGCCCTCACACACCAACACCTCTTAAGAAAGGAAAACCCACCTGTAAATGCATCATAAACATGGATCATGTTTTTGGCCTATCTTCAGTGTAATATCCAAACAAATTAATACGATTTTGAATAGTAACCAAAATATTTATGAATTTTTAATAAATACAATTAAAATTGAAAATATCCAAAAAATTGAGAAATATCTTCAAATAAACAATTTAAGTTTATAAAATTATCTTCACTTTGAGTGGAAAGCTTTTATAGCTAGTGCTCTCTCTCATATTAGCCTATAATTTGTAATTTTATGTTAATAGATAATAATAATATTTTTCTAAAATAAAAAAACAACGGTCCTCCCATACAAATGTTAAAAAACCGTTACGAAAAAAATTTATTTCTCGAAAACGGCTCTAAGAATTTTTATAAAAAAATGTGTGTGTTCTTAAATTAGTACAGTTCACTTTTAAGTATAAACATATTTTTTTTGTGTACTTACAGTACAGTACTTCCCATAGAACCACTTTTCATATTTTCGACTTTCTCAATATTGGATAAACCGATTAAAATTAATTTTTTTATGCAAATGCTCCCTGTTAATTGTTAATAAAACTGCGTACTCACATTTTCAAAAAAAGTTTCTATTTTTTCGATTTTTCAGAAGTTTTTTTTTTTTAAATTTGAATTTTATATGTGGGTGAGTCCACATACTACAATATATTCTCAAAACGTCAGTTCTTTGGCATGTCACCCTTCCAAAAATTCGGAATTAAATGACTGTGTATTAAATATTAACTTCAATTTAAGCAAATTTGGTAATTCACTACAATCTGTGATGTACTTAATAACGTATATCACAATTTTCGTAACATAATATTCTTACCGCTGTTGTTAAAATAATAAGAAACTTTGTGTTCAGTTTTATTCGTCAGTCCGCTGTGTATTGTTCGAATTTGAATTTCCCGCGAAATGTCGCATACTCAAATTCAAATTACAGTTAACGTTCAAAGTTGTTAGAAAAGTTAGCTGCAGACCACGCCATTTGACGGTCGACATTACTGTGCCAGTGTTTTGTAAATACTTTAAAACTCGACCCGCTGTGTATTCACCACCATTGTCTGATCTTATTATCTTAGATTTTGTCGAACATTTATTTTTTACCATTTCTGTGTACTCTATAGTCGTTTAAGTGATTCGTAGTTGCGATGGCCAAATGTGCGGTGCAAGCGATCTAAACAGTTACTTTCTTCTCTACATTCTTCAATATATAATACTTTGATTTCAATTTCTTTTTGTCTGAACTTAAAAAGATTTCCTACTAGATCTCCAACTGCTACCTCGAATCGATCTTTAGATCGAATTTCACATATGTAGTTTTAGTTTACCACAAAAGAGAACTGTGTATCCTTTTCCATTAACTTTTTTATTGATAGTAAGCTCCCTTGCAGATTTGGAAGATAAAGGACGTCTTCAATAAGGATTGTAACCTCTTTGTTGTTGTTGGTGGTCTTTATTTTGCAGGTACCCCTTCCTTCCGAAGTGATTTGCTCTCTATTTGCTACTGTAATATGAATTTATGCAGCTTGTTTGAGATATGTACCGTGACTCCTGAGTCCAAAACCCAGCCTTCACCAACATTTTGTAATATCCGTACTCATCTTATTTGTTATCTTCATACCGAATTACTTGGACCGTTGTTTTGATTGTGGCGAGTATATTCTTCTAAGTTTTCTTTCAACCACATTTATCACATTTTTGAGTTAAGCTGCTGAGTAACATAGTGATAGTCCAATTATCTGATAGTTGATTCTCCCCTAGAGCAGTCAGTAATGTTTCCTCTTTTGGATGTGTTCCTCCATGTTACAACCTTCCTCCAGTTTTAAGTTACAAATGCTACGCATTAATTGAACCTTATTACTAAGAGTAGCCTTTTCATGGTGTTCCTTGAACTTATCCCATGCTGCCTTGTTGTTTTAGCCCTTCTCACATGATGAAGCTGACTATTTTCTACTGATGGGCCAATAATAGTTCTGGCCTCGCAATCCCTTTTGGTCCATTCCGAAGTGACTGGATCTGGAATCAGTTTGACAATAATGTCCCACAAACTATCCCTCCGTAATAGGAGTTCCAGCTTAAATTTCCATATATGGTAATTATCCGTGCCCAACTTCGAAATTGATGTTCGTAAAGAATCAGACATTATTGAAATTGTTTAGAGTTCTGGGCCCATCACCTACTAAATCTAGTTTCGAACAAATGAATATATATATCCCTTTGATATATACTGACAAAAACAAGATATAATTTCTGTATGGATTTTAATTTTAGAATAAAACAAAAAACTAAAGTTTCTAATTACACTAACATATCTGCCTTCTCAAGCAGTTTTTAAGTTGTATGTAGTATGTAGAGTGAATACAAGCATACGAATGTTATATTCAACAATTAGATCCTAAGAAACTTACTCAAAATGTTAATAAATTCCATTATTTTCTTGAAGTTGTGTATTTTATCAGGACTGTGCCAACAGTCCCCTGGCTGTGAAATTCAGAAAAACCGATATATCTCGAATCTACATAAAAATGTGTCTGGCCCGGTCATCAGCAATATCTTCATTAGATTAGCAATTTTAAATATCAGAATTTGTAGGAATTTGGTTTAAATAATATCATAAACAAAATATCCCTAAAAGTTACCCAATTTTTGTGGAATCACCCATGTATATTATTAATACTCGTATCTTCAAAATGGCGTTTCAAATTTTTTTTCTAAAAATGTTTTCAAAATTTTATACATAAAAAATTAATTTATTAAAAAACCGCTCCAATGATTTTTGATTTTTTTTATATATTCTTATTTATCCATAAATTCAAATGGCATCTTTGCTTTCCCTCAAACTATAACGACTAAGCAATATAAAAACATTAAGTATTTGTATTATCCATTTATTTCTACCTTAGTATTATTCCCTTTTTACGAATTTTTGCGTACGTCACTGAATACTAAATACAATGTAGGCCCTCATACATTTATATATACATATGTGCTTTAAAAATCACATGAATCTTATTTATGCATATTGCACCTAAATTATGAAGTTGTATGTACATATATAGCTACCTACTCACCTACATCCTTCATTTTCATTATTATATGTACATGTTTACATACTTATGTTCCATCAATATGTATATATACTCTCCTAACTTACATAATTAAAATCCATAACTTAGATTTAAATATACATTTGTAGGTAGGTACCTACGTAACTATTCCTTGAATCATCCATTCCACAATTCATTATACTAAGAATCAAGTTAATCTTACCTACATAGGCTTTAAACCTGCATAGTATAACTACATCTAAATAACTAAACCTCAATGGTTAGCAACATTAAAGTTGTTAGCTACAAGAGCAAGTTCGTGCGATCCTGTCGTGTATTTTATTTAGTTCAGTGTTTGTTTTTAACTCAGATCATTCAAAACGCCAAATATGTTTCTTTTTTCGTTATGTCTGCTCGGACATAATTGATTGAGCATGGGAATTTATTGTTGAACGCACCAAATGCTATGTGTGTCAACAAGGAAAATGTGAAGAAAAAAAGTAATCAGATACGATTAAGTTCGCAAAACAAGTTGATGGCTTGTTGATTTTCTGTATCTGGTTTGTATTTGTACAAAAAAGGTAGTTTTGTGTTTTTTGCTTTTTATGGTTAAAATATAAATGTATTCTGATTTGTGTGGTTCAAGTGTGTTTAAAAAACATCGGTGTTCAGAGCTCGCTATCTTTGGAACAAGTTCAGAGCATAATCCATGTGTTCAAGCTTGTCCAGTCTCTGCTCTGAACGAAAAAAGAAAAACGCCTAATGTGTTTCATAAATAAATCGGAGAGTCTTGATCAAACTCTGCTCACAGCGTACTTGACGTGTTCAAGCTCTGCTCAGTGCTCAAAAAGAAAAACGCTTATTGAAAGCGAACTGAATTCATTCATTCAGACTGACGTGACTATATGAATAGATATTTATGTTGCCTAATAAATGTTAAAGTTTTTTTTAAAATAACATTTCTGACGAGTATTAGCCCTCAGTTTTTGAAAATGACCCTCAGAAAGGCCCTCAAAACTCCTTTCTTTGTGGCAACGCTGGTAGGTATAATCATTTTGAGCAATTTGCAAATGGTTCTTTTAAGAACAAAAAATAAAATGCACGACTGGATCGTACGAACTTGCTAATGGAGCTAACAACTTTAATATAGCTAAACGTTGACGCTGTTTAGTATGTAGGTACCTACCTACAAATGCATATTTAAATTTATATTATGAAATTTAATTATGTAAGTTAGGAGAATAATATGTAGGTACATACATAGATGCAACCTAGGTATGTAAATATTAGAGATGTGACGGATATCCGGTAGTTATCCGGCCTATCCGATTCCTTTTATATACCGGATATATGGAGCCGAATAATGTTTTTATATCCGGCCGAATAACGGATAGTCGATTTTTCAGTAAAAAAAAAAAAATAACAAAATATTAAGTTCTTTATAATAAAGATGTGCTATTAGCAATTTAATATTGTACGCTTACTACAACCAAATTATGATGAACGAAAATTAGTTTTTCTGCATTCACGTGTACTTTTATTTATTTATTTTTTTATTTTATTTTATGTACTTTTATCAATTAGAGTTTATAATAATACTCTGATTATACTTATTAATAATACATTTAAAACAGAAAATAAAAAACGTAATCCTAATAATATTATAAATGTGAAAGTTTGGATGGATGGATGGATGTTTTTTTGCTCAATAACTCCAGAACGACTGAACGGATCTGGATAAAACACAGATAGATTATAGTATAGAATAGCACAGCATTCTTTTTATCCCGGTAAAATGTATGGTTCCCGTGGGGTAGATTTGTTTCAATTTTCCATAAGGCTCATAATAACAATTCTGCTCATTCTACAAATAGCAAACATACAACCACACACACATTCACAAATACACACTCTATTATCACATATGTCATTTTTATCCCGAAAAATTGAACCGAGCAGTTCCTGTGGGAGAGGCTTAAATATGAACAAAATATATACTTGGGTGTTTGTTCCGCATTCATGCCTCAACCATTCAATGGATTTTAATGAAATTTTGTAAGCAGCTTGAAGATTAGCTATGATTTATTTTTATCAAATTTATTTTTTGCAGTTCTAACTTTTTGAATCTTCAACGAACACGATAAAATCTAAATTTTTCGCCAACAGCAAGCGGTTCGCGAACCAGCACATATAAAGGGTGATTTTTTTGCTACTTGGTTTTTGACGTTTATATTTTTGACAGATCACACATGACAAATTCCACGAACATTTGACATTTCGATACAGTATTGTTTGCCATTTCATCATGAATAGACTTACGCCTGAACAACGTTTGCAAATTATTGAAATTTATTATCAAAATTCGTGCTCTGTGAAAAATGTGTTTCGCAAGCTACGTCCGTTTTATGGTCTTCAGCGACGAGGCTCATTTTTGGCTAAATGGATACGTGAATAAGCAGAATTGCCGTATTTGGAGTGAAGAGCAGCCAGAGGCAATTCAGCAGCTACCAATGCATCCCGAAAAATGCACTGTTTGGTGCGGTTTATGGGCAGGCGGCATCATTGGGCCGTACTTCTTCAAGGACGATGAAGGCCGCAGGGTTACGGTCAATGGAGGAAGGTACCGTTCGATGATAACAGATTTTTTTTTGCCGAAAATGCAAGAATTGAACTCGGTCGACATGTGGTTCCAACAGGACGGTGCCACATGCCACACTGCACGCGAAACCATGCATCAATTGAGAGGCGAATTTGGTGAGCAGTTGATCTCACGTCTTGGCGCAGTCAATTGGCCACCAAGATCATGTGATTTGACCCCGTTAGACTATTTTTTGTGGGGCTATGTTAAGTCTATTGTCTATGGGGACAAGCCAAACACGATTGCTGCCTTGGAAGCCAACATTGAACGCGTCATTGGTGAGATTCCGGCCGAAATGTGTGAAAAAGTTTGCCAAAATTGGACCTTCAGAATGGACCACCTGAAGCGTAGCCGCGGGCAACATTTAAGTGAAATTATTTTTAAAAAGTAAATGGCAGAAATTGATTTATCGATCCAAATAAAAATTTCATTCACTTTTTACAAGTTTCTGTGTTTTTTTGAATTTTCAAAAACCAAGCTCTTTAAAAATCACCGTTTACAAGAAGAACACAGCAAGCGCGAGCATGCTGGGCGAGCATGTTCGTCGTTTGTGCCTACATTCAACAACTGAACGGTTTTTAACCAAATTTTGTAGGTGGATAGATGATTTCATTGGATTCCCTTGGGTCCGTAGCATCGCACGGGTATCTGCTGGTGTACAATAATAATAATTAACAAAAGTACATAACAAATACTTTTGTTAATTAGCCTATAAGCCTAGCATATTTTTAAACGCACTTCTACTAAAAAGAAAGTTAAAACCTATGTAACTCGAAGCGTTACTGATTTCCTGACATTACGAGTTATAGGCTCATTGGAGCGTATGGATCGATTAGAGCTAACAGATCAGGACAATCTATATAATACTATAAAATGTCATGAACAAGTGTAAAAGCGAATATCTTGCTACGATTTTCCAATTTCTGGATGCCAATAAGCTGGCATCTTATTTTATAAGAAGGCATTTCGATGTTCCATCTCAAGGATCTATAAGGATCATTTTATCATCATTATTTATGATCAAAAATAGTACTTACTAGCAATATTTGTTCAAAATCCAGAAAGTAATAATCTTCTCAACTACCAATCTCAATCTTCATCCATTATATGAAATGACTAAGCATTGAGGACAACAAATGCGCTATATATTTGTAGTGTGAAAAATAAGAATATCTTGTGGAAGTGGAGGAGAAGGAAAAAAGTCATGTTTAAGTTGGTTTAACGTGTACCGGTTTGATTTGAGTACCAGACCACCAAACTATTATACTTTTCATTTGGGCAGATATCCGGGCGCCGAATATTCGGGTATCCGGTATCCGACCAAAATCACTATTCGGTATAACTCTAGTAAATATATACCTACTGTAAAGTATTAAATGTAACGTAGCCATAATAATAAACCAACGCCGTCTATTGGTGTGAAGTTAAAACTATAATGTACGAAAGAAACCTATTTTGTTTGAAGGAGAGATTGATAAGTAGATAAGGTAGGGGTAAGAAATATAGTAGATTTTTGCAAAAAAATGTTGCTAGGTTTAAGCCCATATTAATTGTTGAGATTCAAGTTTGTAAACACTTGAAAAACTAATTGCGGTTGCTATTGCATACAATTAAATATGTAGTATGGGGGTGGCCGTGGCGCGATAGTTATGTGCTCGCCTGTCAACCTCGTGGTTGCAGGTTCGATTCCTGCCGTTGTCTATGTCTTCTTATATTCCATTAAAAACCAATTCTCAAAAATTGTCATAAAATAAGTTGCTGCTTTGCTCATTACATGCTGTTTAGGCATAACGCTAACAACATGTGATTGAGTAAACTAGCATACCCATAAAATATGACAAAGAAATAAATAAAATAATGCGAATTATAAGGGACATAAATAAATTAGACACGGTAATTCTCTCCGCATTAGTTCAGCCGCCATCCCTGGAGATAAATCTGATACAACAACCAGCTCTAGTCTCAGAACACCGCGCCACACATCTTTCCTATCCTTCTTTCTCTTCTTCCACCGGATGCCCGCGCTGTGTTAAGAAAAACATATAAAGGGTATTCGTAATCCCTTGAGCGCGTGCAAAGTTATAAAAAAAAATAACATAAGTTCAGTTACCAGTAGGTAGGTTCAAATAACATTTTTAAAAATCACTTCACTTTATTATTCCGCATTGAATAGTGGTTCCTCAGCAAGAAAATTAAAAAAAAGAACAATTTAGAATTTTTGTTTGTGAAATTTGGAGACGAAGAAGTTTTTTTTTTTAATTATAAAACGAACAGTCAGTCGATCTCGTATCTTCATAATATAAACAGGTCATAGAACCTCGCTCCCACTTTATATCAATTTTTAACTAGTTTAACATCCAACATAATTGTTACTTTAATTTCAAACTTTACTTCGCCTAACTCTTACGCCCTTTTTCTGTTTTTAAATTAAAACGATATAATTTTAATAATACAAAAGTGTAAATATAAATTCGTCACATTTATTGAAATTTATTTGCACTATCTCTCTCTTAATTTTGCTCCCGTTAATAATTTTTCTTCTGTTTCCTTTTTGCCCGGTGAGTGAAAGAATTGCTTTGTGTATGTTCTGCCTATGAAGCAAGACCGATGCTACATGTAACTCTTTTTGCATGCTTTTCTTTTTTTGCAATATAATCTTCTTCTACTGAGTGCCTGTGCTGTATTACATTTACATTCACCGCATACACTACCAACAAACGATCGTGAGCGTTGCCTTCCATCTCCAGACTGAAAAGTAAACACCAAACTGCAGCTACGGACAGCGAACAAAAATAATTTTTGCTTTCAGTCTTGCCTTCTGGGTGAGTACTTTTTTTAGTGGTGTTCTGCCAAGCAGTTCTATTTGTTTTGGTATTGCCCATTAAATTTGTTTGTGTATTTATTTACATATTTACATCTACCATACCGGCTCCTGTCATCTCCAACATCAACATTTCACTACATTACCAACAACTGCGGTTCTTGCACTGGATATCACAAAGCAAATAAACAAACCATTTTGTACCTACACTGGCAGTGAAAAATATTGATCTAAACAAAGAAAAAAAAAAAACAATTATTTTCTAACGATTATTAATAACGTAATTTTCTAACGTAACTAAAAAATGGAAATCAGTCCATGTGATTCTCTGAGCTGTGTTCTCGATAGCAAATATACTGAACGTGTCCCGTGTCGTGGTCTCTGCGGTAAATCGTTTCATCCAGTATGTCTTGGACTAAGTAAAAGATCTTGCGGATATATAAAAGAGTACTTGAACTACTTCGTATATCTTTGTGATGAGTGTAAGAACATCTCCCTCTCGCATATTCTACTGGCCGTCAAATGCCTAAGTGATTCTACTAATTCCATTTTAACTGACAATAATCGTTTTCACAAAAAAGTACTCTCTCAATTCGAACATTTGGATGAGTTTTCAAAGAGTATTGAAATTCTTAACAGTTCCATTGAGGCCTTCAGTAAACGAAGTTTTTCTAATCAATTTTCAATCGACAAGCAACTCTCATCTATTGTGCAACTTTTAAATCCGCGTTTAGAACACACTCATTGTAAGTTTGAAAATATTAACCGTGAAATACGTTCTACACTTGACTCGGTTCTAAGCCTCTATCCTCTCGATAATTTAAATAAACAAATACAAATAATTCGGTCCGACCTCGATCTCTTCCTACAAGATTCTTCGACGTCAATGTCTTCTGCATCATCTCAACTCACATCCATTATTCACGGCCTGGCTTCTAAGATTACCGACATCAGCAATGAGGTTACTGCAACGCACACCTCTTTAAAAGATGTAATTGAAGAAATCAAAATCACTTCCAGCAAAATCGAAGAATTACCTTTGAACGTCCAAAAAAGCGTTCCAAATTATAAATATAATACATCCATTCTCACCGAAATGATTGAATCCACTCAGAGCACATCCGTCTCTGTTACATTACCTGATCCTTCATCTTCACCAACCATTTCAACAACATCAAACAACACTTTATGTCCTGCTCCGTCTGAACCTATTATCCATCGTCTTGGCACAACTTGGACTGAAGACGAATGGAATAACAGGCTCAATAAACTCAAAATGGTATCAGAATTCACGCCTTTCTACGTTAAAGGAACTCCAAATTATGCAAATGACTCTTGGATTCGCAAGCTTTTTTTAAGAAAGTTCAAATTCAATCTTGGAGAATGTCAAAAGCTAACTTCATCAAGTTTCAAAGTTTCAATTCCATCTAGATATCAATGGATACTTGTGTCTTCCGCCCACCCTATTTGCTGGCTTGGCAAAATTAAAATTTCTAAATGGGTCTCTAAAATTCTTAAAAAAACTCCTATGTGTTCAACAAATAATGTAAATAATTATAATACTAGTTTTAAGACCGACCTACCCAACTTGAACTCCTTAAACAATCCTAATTTTTTTACCCCATCAATCTCAAAACGCTCCTCGTTTCCCCAACGCAAACGCGTATCATTTAATGCTAAGTACCCATTTTTCAATAATGCTTCAAATAAGAGTACTACTTCTAAGGTTAATTATAGAAATTTTATCCACTCTCATACCTTAATTCCCACCTCTCAGACAACCACCTAAAATCCAACTTCTATAAACCTTTCTAACTTTAACAACTGTCCAAGCAATAAACTCCTCTCCCAAACACCTTCTCTACCTCCAATTTTCGACCCAATGTTTCCGCCTTCTGTCAAATTAACTTCTAAATTCGCTAATCCAAAACCAACTATTGATGAGTTTGACGGCCGATACATAATGGCAAGGCTCCGTGACAGTAAACTATACGATAATGTACGTCTTTACCTTGCTTTCTTACACGATAAACCAGACTCTGTTTGTATTGACGGCAAGACCAAAACGAACGTCTTAGTATCGATACAGAAAGAAGGCCTCCCAACCGACTATTCTTCTCTAATAAATATTTATACCCGTTTTCATGAAGGCTTTAACATCTCTGCTTCTACAGTCTTGAATGACCTTGCTATCTATGCTTCTCATGTAAATTCAAAATGTTCTCGTTTTAAAAGGTTCACTCATAAGCCTCGTCTTTAATAGTAACCGAAGCCCTAACAGTTTATCTAGTGAAATTACCCCGTCTACGTTATCACTCTATTACCAGAACGTTAGAGGGCTCCGAACCAAAACCTCTTCTACGTTCCTCAACTCCCAAAAACTGCCATTTGAAATGTTTGCCCTAACTGAAACGAACCTTTGTCCCAATATTCTTGACAGTGAGCTTTTCACATCTGACTTTATTGTCTTTCGAGCTGATGGTCAAATCCTAGATAATGGCCCCCGTGGGCGTGGAGTTCTTTTAGCCGTTCACAATCGTCTGAATGCAACTCTTGTCGAAGTCTCTAAATCGCCACTTTTTGAATTTGTGTGTATTAATGTCTCTTTACATAATCGTTGTTTCTACATTATCTGCTGTTATATTCGCCCTGCACAGCCCATTCTCGCATATAAGCTAATGGTTGACTCTTTTGATTCCCTTTTTGAGGCTGCGGAATCCAGTGTTGATTTTATCATTGTCGGCGATTTCAATCTACCTGACCTTGTTTGGATTCCATCCGAGGATGAATTGCATTTTGTTCCCTGCAATGCTACTTCAGAAAAAGAATCTCTTCTCACAGATCGATTATTTGAATATGGCTTATTTCAAATTAGTGGGGTCTCTAACAATTTAGATAGGCAGCTTGATCTCATTTTCTCTTCCGACCCTTGCAACTCTTTTGTCACCGAAAGTTTCCACCTTCTTTCCACCCTTGACCAATATCACCCTCCTCTATCTCTTCTTTTCACAGTCGATAAGGGTATATCCGCTATTGATTCAGAAGTCTCTTTTCAATTTAATTTTCGTAAAGCTAACTTCAATCAACTCGAAAACATTTTAAGCGACATTGATTTCAGCCTGTTTTTGAACTCTAACACCCCCATTGACATTGCCCTAACATTCTTCTATACTACAATCTTCGAATGCTTACTAGTATGTGTCCCTTATGTGCCTCAAACGAATTGTCTGTCATCTCCCCCTTGGTACACTAAGGAGCTGCGTAGTTTTCGTAATATAAGGAATAAGTTGTGGAAAACTTATTTAAAATCCGGTACATATTCAGATTTTTTAAATTACGACCAAGCTTCTTCCAATTTTTCTCTCCTCTGCGATTCGCTATACCATGCCTATCTTGACAAAATGCAGAATTGTCTTATCTCTGAACCGAAGCGGTTTTATCAATTTATTAATGCAAAAAGGAAATCTGATGGTCTTCCATCTACCTTCAATTTTAACAACATTTCATCTGCTGATCCCAAAGTAGTTGTTAACCTTTTTGCTAATTTTTTTAGTCTGTCTTATAGTGATCCTGTTAAAAATCCTGATCTAGAATATTTTGACTTTCTGTCAAACAGTTCACAAACTTCATTAGTTTCTCTCGAAATTTCTCTTTCATCGGTCAGTGAAAAAATAAAACTTCTTAAAGATGACTTTTCTCCTGGTCCTGATGGCATTCCAGCCATTTTTCTCAAAAAATGTTCTAACGTACTATGCGAACCTCTCACAATTCTATTTAAACTCTCTCTTTCCCAAGCAGTTTTCCCTACTTTGTGGAAAAACTCATTTATTTTTCCAATTCACAAAAAGGGAAATAAGAACGAAATCTCAAACTATCGTCCGATAGCAAAACTTTCTTCAATACCCAAGCTGTTCGAAAGTATTGTCTATGACGCTCTTTGTTTCCATTGTAAGTCATTAGTCTCCCCACTTCAACATGGTTTTATTAAGGGCAGGTCCACTACGACGAACTTAACCCAATTTGTTTCAATGACACTTTGTGCTCTGGATAAGGGCTACGATGTTGATGTGATCACTACTGACTTTAGCAAGGCATTCGATAAGATCTCTCACCAAATTATCTATATTAAACTTGGAGCTTTTGGTTTTCCCCCAATATTCATCCAATGGGTGAGATCCTACTTGGAAAACCGCCAATATAGTGTTGTATTCAGATGCTCTGTGTCCAAGCCTATATATGCTACCTCAGGTGTTCCTCAGGGTAGTCATCTCGGGCCACTTTTATTTGTCCTTTCCATTAATGATGTTGAAAGCATTATTTCCTTCTCAAACCTCTCTATATATGCCGACGACATGAAAATTATGAAAGTAATATCTACTCCTACTGATTGTTCCCTGCTTCAAAATGACCTTAATTCTTTTCACACATGGTGCACAAAAAATTTCCTCGAACTCAATGTCACTAAATGTCAACACATGACTTTTTCTCGTAAACGCCTGTCATTACCCTCTCGTACTTATCACTTTTGCAACGTTCTGGTTCCTTCAGTTTCCTCCATTCGTGATCTCGGCATTTTATGTGATAAAGAGCTCAATTTTCGTTCACACATAGATAATATCATCGCTAAAGCAAACTCTTCCCTAGGATTTATAAAGCGCTGGTCGAAAGAATTTTCAAACCCATACGTAACAAAATCACTCTTTACCACATATGTTAGACCTATTCTCGAGTATGCCAGTCAAGTTTGGTCTCCTTATCATACCACCCACTCGTATAGGATTGAAGCCGTACAACGCAGATTCCTCCGTTTCGCTTTACGAAACCTCTCATGGTCTGATCCTCTTTTCCTTCCCCCTTACGAACATCGTTTACAACTGATCGACCTAAACACCCTTGCCAAGCGTCGTGATGTTGCAGACATACTTTTCGTTCACCAAGTCATCACAGGAGTAATAGATTCTCCGCCACTTCTTAAATCAATTTATTTTAACACCAATCCACGTAACCTCAGATCTGTTCCCTTATTTCGCCTTCCTACTTACCGAACCAATTACGCTCACTTTAACCCAGTTACTAGAATGTTGCGATTAGCCAACAATGCACAGCAACTTCTCGATTTTAACCACAGTATCTCATACCTTAGAAGAAACCTTTACTCTAACTATCCCTAATTCCCTACTCTTTAGTTTAAGTTAAAAATTATTACTAGACGGTTTAAGTTATTTTTAAGTTATCTTAATATTGTTAATATTTTTATATTGTTATTATTTATATGCTTGAATTAAGCGAAATAAATAAACGAAAAAAAAAAATAAATAAACAATAAAAAGGAAATTGGCATATAAAATTTTTGTTGATAAAATTAATGATCAATTACAGGAGGCTGCCTATTCGAACATAAAAGAAACAAATAAAGAGAGACCCAACACTAAGCAAGAGGAAGGCTGGTAACGTTTACGAATCTGAGTCCGTGGAGACAGAACAGCGGAAGGGCCTACCTACATTGTATGTAGTATTCAGTGAAGTACGAAAAAAATCGTAAAAAGGAAATATAATAATTTAGAAATAAATGGATAATACACATAATAAAATGTTTTCATATTGCTTAGTTGCTATAGTTTGAGGGAAAAAAGATGCTATTTGAATTCCTGGATAAATAAGAATATACCAAACCAAAATTTAAAAAATCGTTGGAGCGGTTTCTTTATTATTATTATTATTTATTACAATAACGCAGTAGATAAAGTGCTTGATTGCTAACTTAGACGTGTGGGTTCGATCCCCACGCTAGGCGTATTCTTTTATACCTCCAATTTTAATTGGATGCCGCCCATGGTTTAAAATGAGACAGTCAATACCTGGTTCTCAAATCCACTGTGCCAACAAAAAATTCTTTCCTATCATTCTCTTTCTTCTATCTAGTGCCGTGCAATTCAGGTTGCATCTAAATGACCTTAGCTCTTACAGGCATATAGTTAAATTAAAAAAAAAAATATATATATAAAATAAATTTACATTATAATATAAGCAATTAACAACGCTAGCTACCAGAGAAATTATAAAATGACAAATGAATGGGGCCGTCAGAGACCGGAAAGCCAGCGAGCGGAGTACAATCGCAGGAATCCCCATCCCTAACAGCCCCCTGCATGTCGATTTACAAATATTATTTAAATAATGGAGTCAAGTTTGATTATGAGTAATAATTTATAAACATTTTTAATGTTTTCGATAGTTAAGTGATGAACATATATAATTAAATTTAGGGCATTCGGATGTAAGGTGTTTTATTGATAGAATATGATTGGATTGGCAGAGATGTCAGTTTGGGGAATTTTACTTTTTGAGAAGATGCCCATGGGTCGATTGCGTGTGTCCGAGTCGTGGGCGGAGAAGCATTTGTTAGCTCACTGTTTGGGTTTATGAATATTTATTATATATATATTCTTTTCCCATCATCCTTTCTTATATTATCCCAGTAAGTTTTGCTAACGTTGAGAAAATCTTTTTTTGTGGGAGAGATAGAAAGTTTAGGTGACTAATTTATTGTTTAAACTTAAACTGTTTGGGTTCTGAAAAAGAAGATTGGACGTGAAATAAAACACAATTTGCTCGGTCGGAGGTCGATTCCAGAATGCCTCGTTCTTTATTCTTCTCTTCGATTGTACCGAAAACTTACATCTAAGGAAATTATATATGGATAGGTATTTTTCTATTCGTCTAGAAATTTGTTTAATTGCGACTTCTCTGTATACGTAAACCTACGAGGCGGACCATAAAAAGGTTTGTCAGAAGTCAAATTCAACTTCATTTCTGTTTTTCTAACAGTTCTATTGGACGCCGAGGCACCAAATAACAATTTTTGTAAATATTACGTAGATATTTTTGTGTTGCATAATCTGTACTTAGTCCGATTTTTAAAGTTTCTTTCTCACATACGTTATCATCACAATCGATTATTAATAAAGATTTATCAAAACTTTCATTTTCCTCTTTATTATCAATTACATTATTTGTTGGCAAATGACTTGTTGTCTACAAATTCGCTTACGTTATGGCTGTAAATTGGTTTGTTAATACTTTTTACATTTTTTCATAATTTTGACTACTTTTGGGCTCATCGTTGTTTTTATTTACATTAAGTTCGCTGTCGTATTGACTATATTTCGTTTCAGTATTATCATTAATAATTTTTTTATAACATTGTTTATCTTTATACTTATCGTTTTTATCCTTTTCGTTATAATTTGAAACCAACCTAAAATTACCAGCTTTCAGAAAATTTCTCCCCATAACCACCTCATAGCAAGTCGATTTATCGTCAAATACAAACATTCCCGCTGGAATTACTAAATTTTCCCATTTATCATAACACAACTTTCCAACAATTAAGACTACTTTTATTTATACCAAAATAACGTACATTATTTTTGTTCAAAATTAACTTGACTCCAAGCACGATTGCTTTATAAAATTTATGTGGCTACCCGTGTCTATAAGGCAATCTAGCAGGAAATTTTGTGATTTATTGTCTACCTTTAATGTCAAATACAAATAACTTACATAATCTTCTTTTTCCACCGGTTGAACCGTATGTTTCTTCTTCGGACACGCCGACAATCGGTGTTCCATTGAGCCACATCCGAAACATGCTCCGTATTGCCGTTTTGTCTTTCTACACTCAGCAGCGATCTGTCCAATGCAATAACAGTTGAAACACCTTGGACTTTCTTTTTTTGTTGACTCATTGTTGTCTTTGATGTTGACCGTACGTTGTTTGGTTTCGGTTGTTCCACCTTACCCAGTGTATGTGGTAAATGCGACCGGTCTTTAAAGTTATTGAGAAGTGCATATAACCTTAAATTTGTGTCGCTGATTCCTTCTACCACGTATTCAATAAATTCGTCCTCCTCGATGCCCATTCCATTTGATAACACCAACTTATGGTTGTAATATTCGTAGAATTTTTCGTTGTACTCCCATTTACGCGCCTCGAACTTTCGCCTCATCGTTAATTTGTTTTCTTTGTTCCCAAACATCTGTCATTTCCCTTAGTAAATAATTGAAATTTTCCTCGGCAAAGTTCGATATCGAATAAAGCCATTGCTGGGATTTTACTTTTAGTTTGTTTTTCTAGTAGTTTTCGGAGCCTTTTTGTTTTGATATTGTATGTCTTCTCTGCGCTCCTCAGTTGTGCTAACCAAATTTACCCCACCCACCGTCATACTCGGGCAGCATATCTTTGTAGGTATTGTATTTTCTCTCTTCTTTGTCGTCTGTCTCTTCACCTGGTTGTCTATCATTTTTATTTCTTTTTTCTTCGATCGTTTGTTTTTTGTTTAACTCCGTCTCCATCTGTGGTTTTAAAAATTCATTTTCTTTACCCAGCAATTCTTTTTTCCCTTTATATTAGATTTAACTCTCTTGTGAGGAGTTCATTTTCCTTTATTAACTTTGATTGCGCACCACAACTGTGACAATTTTGATTCTCCTCCTCAACATTGTCGTTGCTCTCATTGTCGTTGCTCTCGTTGTCATTGCCGTTATCTTCATCGTTGTCGTCGTCGCCGTTGTTTTCGTTGTTTTTATCTGTTGCCACGTCGTTGCCCGTCTTCAGTCCCTCGCCACGGCTTTCCGTTGGTACGTTGTTGAGACGCAAAACCAGCGTCGATTTGATCCCGTTGCTTGGCATTCCCAAACGTTGTAGCCACTCGCGCAACTGGGCCACTGAAAACTGGCTTGCTTCCACTGAAGTACTCATAATGATGATGAATGATGGATCTATAGATAATTATTTAGGGTGAGGAAGAAAACAAAATATAACACCACAGTCGATATAGGGAAAAGAAAAAAAATTAAATGGACGTTGGAAATTTACTAGAAGGGGCGCGCACACGATTGTTTTATAAACCCGACACTGCTCTACTTTATATTTTAATTGTTAATTAATAATTGATTTTGTTTAGCAACTCGTTAGGGCTTCTATCCCACTTCTGAGGTTTTAGGCGACTAATTTATTGTTTAAACTTAAACTGTTTGGGTTCTGAAAACGAAGTTTGGACGTGAAATAAAACACAACTTGCACGGTTGGAGGTCGATTCCAGAATGCCTCGTTCTTTATTCTTCTCTTCGCTTGTACAGAAAACTTACATCTAAGTTTAACAATAGTAATGAAGGGAATAATATATGTGTATAACAATAATAGCATAACGAATATTGCACTGGTTGGTTGATCAGTGTTCCCACTGGGCCTACATAATTACTACAAAAGTACATTTCATTGTTCTGAAGCTAATTCGTTCCCTTCGATCCCTGGGTGTCCTAGGAACCATAGTAGCACAATTTTGTATTTGTTCTTAAGAACATTGTTACGTATGTTGGTAATGGATGAAGAGCAGTTTTGGATTCTGCTGATTGCCTTAAGTGTAGATAGGCATCAGAGCAAATTGGTATAGTATTTCCTATTTCTGTGGCTTTCAGGTGGAAAAAATTGAAAAATAGTTAGGTAGTCTTGTACTGTATAGAATATTACCAGCTTCCGAAACGATTGCCAGTCCAGTTCCAGTGTCAGATTTGGAACCATCTGTATAGATGAAATCCCATGAATTATTTCTATTTTCGTCAGTTCTTAATCTGTGTATAGATTCTTTACATGTAGAATCCTTTTTGAATCTTGCTAAAGTGGTATTTACGATATTAGTTAGAAACGATGTAGATGGCTGATGGACATTTTTTTGTTTTTACGGTTTAGGGTTTTTTTGGCATCTTCTATTATTGGGGATCTGTAAGACTGACATATCTTAGGTGCGAGAGTTCTGTTAAAAGATCTCTGCCGTGATCTATGGATGGAAGGTCAGCTTCTTAATGGGAGTGGTTGTGAATGCTTTTAAGCTTCGTTCTAATTGCAGAATGGTAAGTAGGTTTGATGATATTAAGTGTGGATTTGGCGCATTTCTTATAGTCCATTTTGGATAGAATTGTGCTACGAGTTAAAAGGATTAATGAATTAATATCAGCCAGCCTTTATGGATTTACTTTTTGAAATCGATAGAAAACACAAGCTGGGAATAAAAAATCATCGATTCTCAATATCTTTTAGTTGTGTACCGCGTTACAATTCTGTGCACAAGGATTATATCAACTAATTGTGGGAAATGGATTTTTTCGTTGGAATGACTCAATCTACTGTATCCTTAGTCTTAGAAGCCAAATATTCAAATCCACAGCAATATTTTTCCCCATGGAACTCCTATGGCTAATCCCTATTTTCTCCATGAAATTCATGAGATCTCATATTTGTTTTTTTTTTTTTGTTGAAACTTGGTTCACCCTGCATTAAGAATAATAATTCTAAATTGGGACTTATGTACGTCCCTGCGTCAATAATGAACATAAATCCCACAAAAAATATTTGGGACTTTTGTCCCACTATTAGTTTTTTTTTGGTACTGATGTGAAGTGTTTTTTGCAATTAGGGTAACGGCGTACAAAAAGCTCGGCACGTAAGGGGCATGCTGCCCCCCTGCCAATATAAGATTTTGTGTGGGCACAAGTTTGCGTATATGTAAATTTTTTTTTTAGATTTGAAGATTTCTTTTTAAAAAGTTTCAGAAAAAAATTGCATATACCAAACTTTTACCCACCCTAAATCCTATATTGGACCAAGAAGGGGATCAGCCGAGCTGTTTAAAATTTATTGTTTACATACATTTGAAATCTATGTTATGTTTTGAATTAAGATTTCACAATGGGCCCTAATGCGGTTGTCAATCAGCGATCGCTCTTTCAAGGATCATCGCCATGGACATATCTCAATCGGCATTGCATAACTTGATCGACTACGATATGAGTTATTGTGAATGAAAAAGTATATATTGTGAATTGTTTCTGACTTGAGGGATTGATTTTTTTCAGACTTTATTTCGCTTCGTGAAGTTTATTTAAAATTATTTATTTTTATAAAAATATAAAAAAATGGGTACAATCGAATCGTGGTTGACACAGATTCGGTAGAAGAAACAAGAAATTAAATTTTGTATTCCTTGGAGTAAGGTGATAAATTGTACGGATTTACTTTATTCTGTAGTTTTTTTCTTGTCATCTATTTGTTTTTTTTTACCTAGCTTTGTTAACTATTTTCGATTATCAAAGTCAGCTTTTATGGATTTACTTTCCGGAATCTATGGAAAACTGATGGCGGGAATACGCAAATCATCAATTTCCAACGTCCTTAAATTGTGCGCCGCGTTACGATTCTGTGCCCAAAAATCATAGCAACTAAGTGTTTGAAATCATTTTTCCGTTTTAATGTATCCTAAGGAAGTGCTTAATGTAATAGAAACATACATATATGTATGTCCAAAATGGATACAATTATCTTCCAAAGAAAGTGAAATACGTATTGTACGAAATGTATTGATGGCACCTACATCAAAATTTTAACTCCAAAAAAAGAAATACAACATGCTTATTACAACAGGCGATATCACTATTTTTATCCACGAAATTCACGAGAGCTTTTATTTTTTTTTTGTTGAAACTTGTTTAGCCCTGCATTAATTAAAACCATTTTTTTTATAAACAAACATTTTTTCTTGATTAAAAACACATTTTGTTGCCGATACAATTTTTAACTTGTTCAATAGACCACGTCGACCGCAATACCGATTTCTCATTTTGTCGATCGTTGATCGCTCGTTATCGAATATCGTACAACGATCGACAACCGCAATAGGACACAATGTGTGTGGCCATACTAATGTCTTATAACATTTGGGAGTTTTGTCCCATCAACACCAAACAAAACTTGGAACTTATGTCCCACCGAAAAACTAATTTGGGGCTTATGTCCCGGAGACTTATTTCCCTGCGCGCGCCGTTTTGTACATCTATGAATGTATTTATTTATGTTTTGTAGATTGTTTTGTTCCTAATGTAAACAAAACTCAATTTATACCTTTTTGACACAAAAATAAACCAATATAATATTAAAAAATATATAACATACATAATGTATCTTGTTACATTTCGTTCGCCTAGACAAAAATAAGTAATAAAGAGACTTTCGAAAAGGAAACATCTTCCGGTAACCGCACAATATGGGAGAAGTGAATGTTGATCGGGTGAAACTCACAATAAGGCCGATTTTTCTTTTCTTTTGAATTTATTTTTTTGTAATGTATGTTCATGTCGAGAAGTATTTTTCAAAGTGGTGCATCTGTGGATTTTGGGCGTAATCTACATCTCTTTAACGAACATAAACGAACTTGTCTTATGAAAGCTATAATTGCGACTAGTTATAGCGTTTATAACGAATACAAATATTTTCATATAACCTCCTTTACGCCAAATGTTCAGTATTGAAAAGCCATTCCCATTTTTTTGTTTTAATGTTTTGTGCGTTTTTTTTTTCTATTAAATTTCTACTTCATTAAATATTTATTTTTTTTCAGCAGTTATTTATCTTACTTCATCATTGTGGTCCTTAAAATTGATTTTGTAATAAACCGAGAGTCATCATTATCCAAGCCAATGAAGAGAAGCAGCTTCACAACAGTTGGCAAGTTTTTTTTTTTCATTTCATATAAACAAATACTTAAGTTTTTTTTTATATAACAGAGCCTGCCTATAAAACGGCGAAAATTGGTGGCAAACATATATCGTTGCAAACGATTACAAGTTCTGGTACACCATTAACCACATTCGATGGAAAATTGTATAGTATTCAACAAAACTCCAGCAATATTGGCAATAATAAAAAACATCAAATTATCCGCACAACTGACGGCAGTAATATAATAACTTCTGGAACTGCAAACTCTTCAATCAAATTAACAACATCATCTTCCGAAAACAAGCAATTCGCCCTACCATTCATTCAGTCTAATGGAGTACTAAACTCTTGTTCTTCCGGCGTGACTGTAAGGAGGCCAACAATATATATAAAACGTGAAGCCCCAAAGAAGACTATAAGAAGTGTTACAACAGAACTCATTGAAAAAAATCCCCATGTTCATCTAGGGGTTTCCGCAGAAAGGCTCGGAATTTTAAAAAATGTAGTTTGCACTACTGCTAATGTACCAGTCATCGATTTGTATCTAACTTTAAAAAAGGTACGACAAAATGAAGATTTCTCGCTTTTAGCTGAATACTTTGAATTTTCTGAAAGCGAAGTACAACAAATATTTACCAGGACTATTGTGAAATTAGCCCGATACTTGAAATTTCTCATCCGATGGCCGGAAAGTAAAAAGTACTATGATCGTCATAAAAATCTCCCAATTGCATTTCGATCGAAATTGTCTTACGTTCAATCATTGATTGAATGCGTCGATACAGAGATACAGGCACCAACAATGTACCCAAGTGTGGAACAGCTAGACTGTTCTAATTACAAATTTATTTTAACAATAACGCCTACTGGAGTTATAAGTTACGTATCGGATGCATACGTAGGTCACAATGACGATCTGACGATATTTAATGCGTGCGACTTTCAAAACGTTATACCGAAGTATCTATCTTTAGTAGCGGATCCAGGGAAAGCAATTCGACGAAGAAGCAAAAAAGTTAAAACACCATTGGACATTGGCTATACTACTTCATCTGAAAAAGCAACTAAAGACAAACAAAGAAGTAGGAGTACAAAAATAAATGCAGTTACAATCAATATACAAGATTCGGACAGCACAACTGATTCTGCAGATGAAAGCGACGATTGTGAAGATCAGAGTGCTTTAAACGGTTCTCTTAGCGGTGGTATCAGTGGCGGTACCGGGTGCATGTCAAGGAATAATCAACATTCAACATCCAATTCACACCAGTCACTAAACATTGTAAATAGCGAATTGATCTCTCGCAAAGTAAAGGATTTCAGAATTCCAACTGTTAGGGTTAGGGAGTCGGTTTGTCGCCTACAAATACGCCACATGCTATACTGTTTAAGAGAGTTCAGAGTTTTGCAGCCCTACGCCATTTTAGAGCCTTTGTTGTATCAGTATATTAATGAAGTTCTAGTAGTAGTTTCGGCCTTAACAAACCTGCAGAGGTAGTTTTGAGTAAATATGTTCTCTAAAAATTTGTTTCTTGAACAAATAATTGTTGATAAATATTATGTTTTATTTTTTATATTTTATCGTATCAATGATTTTAAACATTTTCAGTAAACTTGAATTTAAACACTTTCAGAATGAGTGAAAATATAATAATTATTATAGAATACGTATTTTGTTTAGTAAGTTTTAACGATTTTATAATATGAGAACTTTGTTAAAAACATTTGTATCCAACCAAAAGAAAAGTGTTTATTTTATAAAATGGTTATAATATGGTAAAACAATGAGAATAGATTATTAGATTGTTTGTATTTAATTGTTTTCTTTTAATTTATTAGAGCTATTCCCGCACTAACAGATTACGTATTTTAATACAAAGCATAAATGCAAGTATTAAGAAAAGAAAATTAGATACATTGTCATCGGTATAAAATTCATATTTTTCTTGGCCGAATGTTTATTAAATTATCTACACATATTCATTTCACAAGTCCTATGAGTTTAATAGACAAAAATACAAAAACCTTTAAGTAATATCTTTATACTCGTTTTTTCTTAAAAAATAAATTTTAATTAAATGATTTTGCCCGATCACGGTATTTATTTAAAGCATATATATATTAGTATTATTAAATAAAAAAAAAAAAAAAGTAGTATTATGATTTATTTAATTTTTAGGTCAGACCTGTAGAATTAAGTTTCAATCAGAGGTGCAAAATATAAGTGCAATTTCTAAATTGCTAATCTTTTGAGTAGTTAAAAATTGTTTTTAACTATGTAAGTTAATATTGAGAGTTATAAGTAAACGCAAATTTTCCTGGTAATGTTTTACTCCTTCGAATATTCGAAAATTATTGTAAAGAATAAAATATGTAAGCAATAGGCCGATTCCAAAAAGCGCGGCCTTTGGCGGCTTCAATAAAGAAGACACAGAGCTTGTTCTCTCGTTTTTTATTTCTTCAAATGTATTTATTAATGCCCTATCGACAGCCTAAATAAATTTAGCAAATCTAAATACATAAATATTTTAGTAAATTAATTTGAAAATCTAAAAGGAGAAGCTACTTCTAATTCATTTCCTTTGCTTCTTCAGGCTGTTGGGTATCTTTTTTTGCTTTCCTTCTTACTTTTCGGTACGCAGAAAAACACTAATGGAATCTATTTGTTTTATCTTATTTGATATTAAAACACAAAACCTTTTATAAATATTAGAACTTCTCACAAAAAAAAGAAAAAAGATTTAAATTCGAGTGATCGTTTTCCCCATGTTCGCTTTTAAGAATAACCCAAGGCGAAAGTGGTCGAAATTAAGTTCAAATTCAATTTTGGAATTGGAATATATTGTTTCGGGAATAAACTTTCATTTCATATGATTTTTTGTTCGAAGGAAATTTATTCCGTGGCAGATTCACCATCGCATGAAAAGTTTCTAGGGAATCAAATACACGGTGGGAGATTATCGATAAGGTCCTATTTTGTATGGCAAAAGCGAACGAACGTTATCGCTTGTGGGATCGATTTGCTTCATGTAACTGCAAAAATGATAATCTGCCCGGAATCTGCCGCACGGAATATTTTTCACCCGAAATATTTTAGTCGCCCGGAATTTTATAAGCTATTGCGGGTTGCGCCCAAATAAAAATCCACTTCGAATAAGAAATGACGTTTCGAAAAAAACATGGGATAATGGCTGGTATGCTTGAAGGTTCATCACAATCTCAAATCTCAATTTTCTAAGTTTTTTTTCAACAAATGGTCCTGCATACTAGCCAACGTCAGATGGTATACTAAAATTTAATAAAATCGCAAGGAATAAAAATAAAATGTACGACTGGATCGTACGAACTTGCTCTTGTAGCTAACAACTTCAATCTCTCTAAACTTCGACGCTGTTAGTAGTTTAAGCAGGTAGTTATCCTATGCAGTGGGCTGATTAGGTAATACGAAGGGAATCGCTTTAATTCGATATCTCATTTCCAGCTCGTTTCGTTTTGATCAAATATGGAATTCGAAGCTAGTTGTAAATTCTACTTCCAAGATTTCCAGATAATTTTTTTTTTATAATCTACGCGCGCTCAAGGGAGTATGAATACCCTTTAAATGTTTCAACACAGCGCGGGCGTGGGGGTGAGGTTAAGGAAGAGAAAGAATGATAGGAAAGATGTGTGGCGCGATATTCGGAGACTAGGTGGTTGTTGTCTCAGATTTTATCTCCAGGGATGGCGGCTGAACTAATGCGGAGAAATTTCCGTGTCTTATTTATAGATGTCCCTTATAATTCGCATTAATTTTTTAATTCTTTTTATCATATTTTATCGGTATACTAGTTTTACTCAATCACATGTTAGTTCTATGCCTAAACAGCATGTAATGAGTAAACCAGCAACTCATTGTATGACATTTATTTTTAGTTCCAGTGAATATTTATTATTTCAATCAAAATCATTGTGTTTTGTCCGAGGTGCATTGACTTTGTAACAAAATATTTATTTAAATAAAAAATGGACTCTAATGTTATTTATATAAATGCTGAACGTGAGGAAGAAGAATCTTCAAATTTTAACTTGAGAAGAAAATTATTAAGAAGTTCTTCACCGTTTGATCTTCCTTGCTTCGAGTTAGTATTTTTGTGTAACGTGTTTATTATGGGTACTTTCATAAATGCATGGTCTGCGGAAGTCTGACGAATGCAAATGATCAAGTTTAGAGTTTCATAAATCTACAACGCAAATGCGCAAATATAAAATCTCACATGCATTCCGATTTTTTGTCTTAAAGAAAGAGACAGTATGATATAAACGGTGGTACAATTTCCAACTCCAAATTAAAATTACATAAATATTGTGTCTGGCCCACAGGTAAATAATGGGTGCTTTCATAAATGCATAGTTGCTTTGTTTACATGCGATCACATATTAACGTCGGAATAACTATTTTATGAAAGCTTTCTCTTATTTGCTTTATTTTCCTGTGGACCAGAAATAATGTGTATTTTTAATTTTGAGTTCAACTTTGAACTTTCTACCGGAAATTTGGACAGCTGTGAACAGTAAGCATTGGCCTCGTTCGGTGCGCGGCCGATAGGCTTTCCAAGATACCTTTATAGCGGATTTATTTTCGAACGATTCAGGTAGCTTTTTCCTTATGTCAGTTGTATTGCATACACATCTGAAGTTTTGAATCAGCTGTTCCTTACATTTCCAACCGAATCTCAACGAACCCAATAATTTTTGGGTAGCTTGAGATTTGTGTTTGACAACATATGTTTAGTTCATCAGCCGTTTTTTCCTTAGGCGTTACAACAACACCAAGCAATCCGGATCGGTTAGGTTGCGCCACCGAACGAGGCCAGTGTATATATATTCCTATAGTACTCACATGAATAGGTACGATTGTGGCGGCATCTAGTGTCCTCAAGATAAGGTAGGTCTTTAATAAAATTGGAGAGTCTCGAGACAAGAGAATATGGATATAATCCAAAGAAATGTTAAAGATGGCAGCACAGGAAAACTGTTTGCTAATTCATGAGAGTTTGAGCGAGAGAAAAAAAAACAGCCAATTTATATCGAATCAAATAAAATGCAAAAAATAGAAGATAGAAGAACCGGAAAATTAAGGGATTGCAAGATTGTATTTGTGCATGCGTAAATGTAGGTAGGTATAGAAACATAAAAATTGAAGAAGGGAAAGATCTTTGTGAATGAAGTTTTTCTTGCCTTGTGGACTATTTGTTACGGTAAAAAAAGAAACCTACGTACATACATAGTAGGTAGTTATGGAAAAATATATTTAGAATCATTCATGCTTTCCACTCACAAAAAATATTTTCTTGTATGTAATAAGGAATGTTTTATTTTGTAGGATATGGTATATTCCATAAAATTGAAGTAAAGAGGTAGTATATGTGGGTACATTCATCCATATCTAGGTATGCAAAGTAAACAACTTGTTTTTTTATAATAAGTGGTTCTAAAAATCGTAAATATCTTTAATATTTAAAGTGTAAAAGTAACTTATGATTGACCATGTCAAATGCTTTACTCATGTCAATAAACAGCGCTAAATTACATTTATTTATATAAAAGCCTTCACTTAATTAACTACAAAACTTTAATATTGCATCCTCAGTGCATTTACATTCGCGAAATCCAAATTGAACACCACCTGCACCATAGAGAAAATATACAACAGTAGTAGTATACTTTCTTTATGACCTGCACTTTAAGAATTATTGCAATTTCCATATATTTGATAATCAGATATATTATAATCTGGAAGTTCAAGTCCGTACAACCAAATTTCTGTTAAAAAGATTGATGGATGGCGCCCTACCAGCCATCCACAAGCTTAAGAACAACAAATCCGCCGGCTCGGATGGCCTATCTGCGGAACTCTTCAAGTATCGAGGAGATTTTCTGGTAGGGCGCATGCACCAGCTTATCAACCAAGTGTGGGAGGAGGAAAGCATGCCCGACGTCTGGTCAAATAGCTGAATATGCCCAATCTAAAAAAAAGGCTATCCTATGTTCTGCAAAAATTACAGAGCCATATCCCTGCTTAATGCTGCCTACAAAGTCTTATCCAACTTACTATGTGAGCGTCTAAAACCTTTCTGCAACACTATGATGGACACGTACCAGTGTGGCTTCAGGCCAGGCAGATCAACGATAGACCAAATCTTCACATTGAGGCAAATCCTGGAAAAGACCAACGAATTTCAAGCCGGGACGCACCATCTTTTCATCGACTTCAAAGCCGAATATGATAGCGTAAGCCGCCAAGAGCTTCTCTGGCGATGTCGGAACTCGGGATCCCGAAAAAACTGATCCAGCTATGCCGCATGACGTTACAAAATACGCTGTGCAACGTGCAAATGGGGAATAGCTCATCTGAGCTTTTCCAGAAGTGAACAGGGTTCAGACAAGGAGATGCGCTATCATTTGACTTTTTCAACATAGTACTGGAGCAGATAGTACGCAAGAGTGGTGTTAGCCTGGAAGGCACTATCTTCAACAGGTCTTCCCAACTGATTGGTTATGCGGACGACATCGATATTATCGGCCGCTCCAAGCGAGCTGTACTTGAAGCATTCACAGCTATTGATGAACAGGCGAAATGCGTTGGTCTTGAAGTGAATGAAGACAAAACCAAGTATATGCTATCAACAAACAAAACCTCATCTGTACATCGCCTAGGACAAAACGTCACTGTTGGTAGCAGTAATTTCGACGTAGTCAAGGAGTTCACCTACCACGGAACAAACATCAATTCCACGAACGAGACCTTAGTGGAAATCCGACGAAGAATTACCCTAGCGAACAGCTAGCTGCTACTTCGGTTTGGCCAAACAAATGGGTTCAAAACTCCTGTCTCAAAAGACAAAGTGCACGCTATACAAAACGCTAATTTTACCAGTTCTACTCTACTACTCTACGGCGCAGAGGGCTGGACGATAAGTAAAAAGGCGAAATTGATACTGAGCAATTTCGAGAGAAAAAATCTTCGGCGGATATTTATTTGGTTTTGATAAAATGTGGTTTGAATTTGAAGAAAAAAATAATTTTTTTTTAATTTGATAGGTACCCATAAAGTTTTCCTTTAAAAATTATTTTATTTCATTTTACCTAAGTACAAAATTTTTTTCGTAAAATGTTATTGAAAAAATATTTCCTTCATAATAAAAAAGTTTTACAAATCGAAAAAAACCTTGCGTATTGACATATTTTCATAAGAAACAATTTTTTCCTATAGCTTCACTTCAAGACCTTGATAAAATTAAAAATTATAAAATCAAACTGTAGTTGAGGTAATTTTTACCTATGTTATCTTTTTCTGCTTAGTTTGTTTCGAGCCAATTTGTACAAACTAACTTAATTTAGAGCTAATTTGTACAAACATTTATTTTAGACAATCACCTAAGACACTTAAATAGGTAGGTACCTACCTAGGTACCTATACCAAGTTTGAAGAAAATCGCTTCAGCCGTTTAGGCTGTAGAGCGTTGTACAGACAGACAGACGGAATTGCGGGACACACTCTTTTGGTGTTCTTCATAATCGTATTGTCAAGTTTGATTAAAATCTGAAGTTCGATTTTTTTTCCAAATGCAAAACTTGCCAAATGTAATACCTAGTACCTACCTACATAGGTATATCGCAAGAAAAAACCTACGAATTGCAACTTTCCTACCTACTTTTCGCACATATGTATACCGCACACCTACATAGATATGGTGAATTACTGCAACGTATCACGTAGCTTATAAATAGCGAATAGTAAATAAACTAATAATGTCTACTGACATCCGTCCTGGAACTTGAAACAAGAAATCTATTCGTAAAAAAGATTTTTAACATCTTTTTTACGAAAAGGTTTTTTGTTTCAAGGTTATATACAAATATCAGTACGCATTTTTTGCCAACAATGCAAAGATGAAAAAATTGTAGGTAAAAAATATCCTACACTGATATAATACCTTCAAAACAAAAGCTATTCGTAAATGACATACCCAAAGAAACATTCCCTTTTTTCTATTTTCTCCCTCAATTCGCTTCGTAGCAATGGCGGACAATGCTGTTTTGGTAATCTCGCACCATCTTTTCATCGACTTCAAAGCCGCATATGATAGCATCAGCCGCCAAGAGCTGCTCTGGCGATGTCAGAACTCGGGATCCCGAAAAAATGATCCAGCTATGCCGTATGACGTTACAAAATACGCGGTGCAACGTGCAAATGGGAAACAGCTCATTTGAGCTTTTCCAGACGTGTACAGGGTTCAGACAAGGAGATGCGCTATCATATCGATCCCTGCCGTAGTCTATGTCTTCTTATTTTCCATTAAAAACCAATTCTAAAAATAATTGTCATACAATGAGTTGCTGGTTTACTCATTACATGCTGTTTAGGCATAACACTAACAACATGTGATTGAGTAAAACTAGTATACCGATAAAATATGACAAAAAGAATAAAAAAATTAATGCGAATTATAAGGGACATCGATAAATAAGACACGGAAATTTCTCCGCATTAGTTCAGCCGCCATCCCTGGAGATAAAATCTGACACAACAACCACCTGCAGTCTCTGAATATCACGCCACATATCTTTCCTATCATTCTCTCTCTTCCTTAACCTCACCCTCACGCCCGCGCTGTGTTGAAACATTTAAAGGGTATTCATAATCCCTTGAGCGCGTGTAGATTATAAAAAAAAAAAAAAAAAATGTGACTTCTTCAACATAGTCCTGGAGGAGATAGTACGTAAGAGTGGTGTTAACCTGAAAGGTACTATCTTCAACAGGTCTTCCCAACTGCTTGGTTATGCGGACGACATCGATATTATCGGCCGCTCCAAGCGAGCTGTACTTGAAGCATTCACAGCTATTGATGAACAGGCGAAATGCGTTGGTCTTGAAGTGAATGAGGACAAAACCAAGTATATGCTATCAACAAACAAAGCCTCATCTGTGCATCGCCTAGGACAAAACGTCCCTGTTGGAAGCAGTAATTTCGACGTAGTCAAGGAGTTCACCTAGCTCGGAACAAACGAACGACACCTTAGTGGAAATCCGACGAAGAATATTTGGTCCTATATGCGAAGAGAATGGTGGAGAAGATTCAATCGAGAATTGTACGAGCTGTACCAAGATATGGATGTAGTCCAAAGAGCCAAGGCGCGTCGACTACACTGGCTCGGCCACATCGAGCGAATGGACAACAAAGCTCCAGCCAAGAAAATCTTCGACTCCCAGCCCGCATGTTCGAGACGACCAGGAAGACCGAACTTCCGCTACAGGGACCAGGCGGTTACATACGCAAGAGCGCTTGGTCTCGATGCCTGGAGGGAGCGTGCGAGGGACCGCAATCGATGGAAGACCGCAATATGTCAGGCAGCGACCCTCCATGGATCGGGAGCCGGATAAGTCAGCAAGTTCCCTAGAAGTGAATAAAACATGATACTCAAATTTAAAAAAAATTGATATTTCGTTTTTTAAAAAAAATTAATAAATTTTTGTTTTTTGAAAAATCAATTTTTCAAAAACTAGTCACTGAATTTTTTTAATTTAAATTTTATATGCATGGTAATAATTATTTTGAAAAGGCGTTTCAATTTTGTTTATAAAAATGTTTTTAAAATTGTATGCATAGAAAATTATTTTCTTATAAACCTCTCCAACAATTTTTGAACGTTTTTGTTATACATTCATATTTGTCTATTAATTTTTAATTTAAAAAAATCTCTAATCTGTTTCATAGGTACCTGTACCTAATAAAAATCGAAAAAACATTTTCTTAAATATTTGTATATGCAATATTATTAATATCTACTTTTAAGGAGCACTTGTTTATAAACAAAATTAATCGACGAATAATGAAAGGTCGAAAATATGAAAAGTAGTTCTATGGGAAGTAGGTACCTTATCTACCTATTTACCGTTAATAAGAACGCAAGAAAAATGTATTTGGGTAAATGTAGCCTGAACTAAGCACTATCATTTTTTTTTATCAAAATAATTAGATCCGTTTTTGGTAAAGGAAATTTCTTACCGGTTTTGTAAAATTTTTATATGTTTTTAATTCATAATGCAAGAGAATAACTAACGTCCTACCTACATAACCTACTTAGATATGTCATCAGTACAGATGATATTGCAACCTTGCCTACAATTCCCATATCTTGCATATGTTGATATACCTATAGTAAATACTACCTGCAATGTTGCGTTAGAAAATCATTTTATAGGTTTTATAACTATACAAATGCCCAGCTGTCTATATTTTCATAATATTACATATTAATACAATAAAATGTGGTTTGAATTTAAAGAAAAAAATATATTTTTTTTAAATTTGAATTATTTTATTTCATTTTACCTAAGTATTAAATTTTTTTCGTTAAAATTTTATTGAAAAAATATTTCCTTCATAATAAAAAAGTTTTACAAATCGAAAAAACCTTGCGTATTGACATATTTTCATAGGAAACAATTATTTCCTATAGCTTCACTTCTAGACCTTGATAAAATTAAAAATTATAAAATCAAACTGTAGTTGAGGTAATTTTTACCGATGTAATCTTTTTCTGCTTAGTTTGTTTCGAGCCAATTTATACAAACTAACTTAATTTAGAGCTAATTTGTACAAACATTTATTTTAGACAATCACCTAAGACACTTAAATAGGTAGGTACCTACCTAGGTACCTATACCTAGTTTGAAGAAAATCGCTTCAGCCGTTTAGGCTGTAGAGCGTTGTACAGACAGACAGACGGAATTGCGGGACACACTTTTTTGGTGTTCTTCATAATCGTATTGTCAAGTTTGATTAAAATCTCAAGTTCGATTTTTTTTCCAAATGCAAAACTTGCCAAATGTAATACCTAGTACCTACCTACAAGGTATATCGCAAGAAAAAACCTACGAATTGCAACTTTCCTACCTACTTTTCGCATATATACCGCACACCTACATAGATATGGTGAATTACTGCAACGTATCACGTAGCTTATAAATAGCTAATAGTAAATAAACTAATAATGTCTACTGACATCCGTCCTTGAACTTGAAACAAGAAATCTATTCGTAAAAGAGATTTATTACATCTTTTTTACGAAAAGGTTTCTTGTTTAAAGGTTACATACAAATATCAGTAAGCATTTTTTGCCAACAATGCAAAGATGAAAAAATTGTAGGTAAAAAATAATCTACACTTATATAATACCTTCAAAACAAAAGCTATTCGTAAATTACATACGCAAAGAAACATTCCCTTTTTTCTATTTTCTCCCTCAATTCGCTTCGTAGCAATGGCGGACAATGCTGTTTTGGTAATTTCTCTTACTCCCACTAATATTGTCAAAACTGCTAAATAGAACCCTCTCTTTCTTCTTTTCAGTCTCCAAAGTATAATTTATCACTACACTAGCGCTGTCACATGGCTTCAAGATTGTACAAAAAATCGACTCCATAAGAGTACTATTGGATTTATATACTATAGCCTAGTACGCTGCTGATGCGAAACGAAAAATCCCATACAAAAATGACACGACGAAATCATGAACGAAAAATTTCGTTCTACTTTTCGTTTTCCAGTACGCTGCTGAACGACGAAATGTGTAATTTAGTGGATAGCTGTAGTAGATTTCTTAGTACAATTCTCCACTCTTTTCGTTCTCAATTTAATTGACCTGCACATTAATTGCTTGCGAAATTTTGACATTTCATTTTTTTTATAAAAAAAAAAGTCAAGCTCTTGTAATGTAATGCTCAACGGCCTTGGCTCCGATGAAAGCATCGCTTCCCATAGATCAGCGAAATCAAGCATCGTTGCGCGTGGTTAGTACTAAGATGGAGGACCGTCTGAAGCCAACCACGTGCTGTTGACATGTGTTTCTTCTGTTGTGTGTTCTTCCTTTCTCTGTCTCTCTTTGTTGTATTAATGTATGTGATGTTTAAAGCCAATGGTCTTCGTTGCCAGTGCTTCAGTGTCTCTACTTCGTAGATTTATCTACGGAGTAGTATAATATGTAATGTAATGTAATGTAATGTAATTTTTCTTTGGCTTTGTGTTTTCTCTAGTGTCTGGTTTTTGATAGAAATTTCATCAAATCGGCAGATAAACCAGTTAATAAGTCCGAAAGTATTTGCTTAATTTCCATCATTTAAACGGTTCTGAGTTTTATTTTAAATCCTCTATGTGTAACAAGAACAATTTTTAAATCCAAGAATTATTTCAAGAAAATTACATCTAAAAGTAATTTGGCGACAAAAAATTTTCCATCTAAAAATAATTTGGTGACAAAATTACTTTTTTTTTTACAACTTGTCATTTGTTTTTGACAGCTTACAGAACTCTCCGCAAATATTTTTCCGCTATGGTTTTCGTTAGCATTTCGCTCTCCTAGTGGAGACCACCGAAAAATTTCGTTTCGCATCAGCAGCGTACTAGGCTTATGCAGTAAGGGAAGTTGTAGCACCGCTTACATCATACTGTCTCTGTCTTTAAGAAAAAAATCGGAATACATGTGAAATTTTATATTGGCGCTGCAAATATTTGCGTTTTACATCTATGAAACTCTAACATTCATCATTTGCATTTATGAATGATATGCATTCGTCGGACTTTCGCAACCATGTATTTATGAAAGCACCCAATGTTGCAAATATTTAGAAAATTATTAAAAATTATTTGTCAGAGAATGGAAGAAAAAGTACTCGTTTGGGAACATAAATATGTATATCCAACTAATGTTGGAGAAAAGACTTCAAATGGAAAAAGAATTTTCTGAAGGCAAAAAAAGAAGTTGGAATTCTGTTTCGTTAAGGTAATTGACGAAAGTTTTCCATTTAGCCCGGAGGACATAAAACGAAGTTTTACAACCTTCAAGATAGTTAAAAAAAAAAGAAACAATAAGACGGGGCAATCATTCACATCCTGGACATATTTTGATATGTATTATATTTCTATTGCAGTCATTCTATAAACCATCCAGAAGATATAATCGCCCTTTTTGCGAAAGTCGTTTCACTTCATCGACAATTGTTTTTGCAGTCGTGTCGCTTTTAAATCGGTATTGCGTAACTTAAACGCCTGTCTCTTCGCCGGTCTTAGATTCCACATGAGATCCACTACAACGGCATATATTTTTACAAATAAATTTTAATTGCAATTGAAATCAGTGAAAAGCAGTTCGGTGTTTGTAAGTTTAGTTTAGTTTTAAATGTATTAAAATTTGATCAAAAATATTAATGTAGATATAGGACAGATAAATCTAAAAGTTTAAAGTTTTTTCCTAAGTAAGAAATTGCATCAATTCGCACGGTCGTTTTTTTGGTTCCATAAAATTTATTCTATTTTTGGCTCTGTAGTTTGCAATTTTCTGAACGACTAAATTTGACGTTTTAACAGGCGTTTTTGCTTTAAAAACGACTCGCAATACGAAATGACGACAAACGTCACAAAATTAATACATTACACATTCGCAATAGCAAATTCTTGTTTCGTCTTTTGGTATGGCGTTGAACGACTATCGCAATAAGGGTGAATGTTTTTAAGTTTTGCGACTGAATCAAATGATGATCTTGCAAACCATAGAGAAAGTATAACACATAGACGCGCGACTCGTAATAATTGTGTGTGAGGTTCTCCTGTTTTTGTGGGGATTCAACAGTAGGTGTGTTTTATTGGGAATCTATCCATTGTACCGTAAGTAATTCCCAAAAAAACGCATCGACCGTAGCATGGACCGTAGCTTTTTTATTTTTGTAAAAATGGTACCCCTGTACAGCAGTCACAAGTAATGAAAGAGTCTTTTGCAAAGTAAAATTAAGAAAATGTCAAAATAATGACCAATAATTAGCTTTTATTCATATAAAATAGAAAGTAGAAAAACGTACCAATATTTAATTTATATTACAAACCTATTTCTTGTTTTCATTTTTTCTGCATTTGCAATTTTAAATTCAAACATTCATTTTGCACCAACCTAAGTCCCCTTTCACACAGGGAAACCAGTTGCTGGAGATTTTTTTGACGTTTTCCTTTAATTGCCTTGTACCTTTCACACGAGGAAATTGATGAGGAAACTGAGTTGCTCGTTTTTTTAATTGCTTTTGATTTGACATTCGCTTTTTGTAAACAAACAAACGCTTGTATGCGGATATATACTGCTTTATTGTCTGAATGCTGTTCTCTGGTCGTTATTTACATTGCTTTGCCATTTTCACGTATGTATATATATTTTTTTAATTTCCAATAAATAATAGAATCAATTTTAGTTTCATTTGTACATGCATCTTTACGATTACGGAATCTGCGCAACAAAGTAGCTAATACTATAGAAAACTTTGGGCCAGCAACCCCAATGGGAGTTTTCCTCAACACAATGAATATTACAGGTGAAACTATTTTAAGTTAAATAAAAAAAATTTAATGTTAATAAATTGCATACCTTAATAAATGTTTTATTAAATTTGTTCTGAAATTAATTTTTTTTTTTGAAATTGTTTGTAGTAGTAGTAAGGTCTTATATGAGTCAGACATATCGCAAACTACCCGACTCTCAAAAGGTCTTCTGAAACGAGCATAATTTTGTACTCATGGCCTTGCATTTTATAAGAATTAATTCATACATTGGTGGACGATTACTATTCAACAATTTATTTCCGTTTCTGTTATTTTTGACTTGGGTTTAATTAGTCGCGAAAATTATCTTTTCTTAACATCTTATCGCGATAGCGTTTTATTTCTTTTTGCCGAATCATTTTGTCGAGGTCACGATTTCGATGTTTTTTTGGACCCATTGTATGATGATTTCTCAAGTCAATCTTTGAACGGTTAGCAGCGTGATTTTTAGATGACAACGACGACTGTAAAGAAGATTGCAATGGAATTGCACTTGTTTCATTTTGATCTGCAGACCTTGAACCGGGCTCGCTATCGCTTTTGTCTTCAGCGTCCTCGTTATCAAGCGGAACCAATTCTTCCAGCTGCCTTCTGAAGACGGCTGCACTCTTTGTTATAAATGCTTTCGGATGAGATGGTGGCAACCATGCAACGTTGTTGTTTCCTGTGTTCCAGTAATAGAAACACCCGCATCCGGAGTCGTAGATTTCTTTCCATCCTTTGGGAAGTGGGTATTTTCTGATAAGTCGAGCTCTTCTCTTCAGATAACTTTTCTGGGGTTCTAAAACTCCATTTCCCCAGCGTGTAACGCAGTAGAGACTACATTTGTGATAAATATTGTATTTGTTTGGGCATCCCTTGCAGCCGGATGAAGTACCTTCTCCTATGCGCAATTTCATACGCTCGATCCAGAAATTTTTTTCAATTCTCCTTTCGGGTTCATAAGAATCAAACTGCGAAGGATACTCAATGTCTATTTCATCGTAGTCTTCTGCAATGATTTCTTCATTTTCGAGAACTTCATCTGCTTTGCTTTCAATTAGGCCTATATCAAAAATTAAAAGAATGTTAATTTGTAAATTAATGAACGCTAATAAAATAGTAACATACTAGAATCATCAGCAATTGAGCCTTTAACGAGACCTCGAGATGCTAATCGTTTAAGTAAAGCTGGTGGTAATGACATCCTGATTTGTGAATTATGATTCTGCAATCTACGTAAATAAAATTAATGTATAAAATGTGTACCAACTCGTGATGGATTGAATTAAATGCGGCCAATGGCATTGCCACAATCATCACAGGAACAGCCGCCGGGAAACCTTGCCTACAAGAATTAAAACTTAAAATTTTCTTTCACAATGAATTTATTTAAGTAGCTCACTTGGTTTGGTTTAATGTTGTAATAATATTATTGTAAGAAACAATTTCTCTTTAAAAAAATATATGTTTGACTGATAGATCTGTCTCCGAAGACAGACGTCAAAATGGAAATCTAAGAAAATTTCAAAGCAAAACGTCAAAAAAATCTCTTCAAATCGTTGACCGGGGAGATTTTTTTCATTCCCCTACTTCTTGCCCTTCTCACCCACAAGCTCCCAGTTGCCGGCAACTCAGTTGCCTTGTGTGAAAGGGGTATAAAGGAAATAATAAGTGAATGGGTTTGTTCATAGACTATGGTCAAGTCCCTTTTTACACAGGGCAATTTTTATATTGCTTTAAAAATCTTCTATGCCTTTCACACGAGGAAACAAAATTGACGGAGATTTGCTTGTTTCCTTTAAATGTTTCTTGGTTTTGAACGCACACTACAGCGTAGTTTAAATTGTTCAATCCATTACATGGCACCTTTATATTTCATGCTTTTATTTATTTTCTGAGTAGATCGATAGCTAGAATTTTTCAAGTCAATTTATAAATTTATTTTCTGATTATGTTTTGCTTTCAATTCAATATTCACTCATCAGACTGCACTTAACATACGCGGGGTAAGAAACAAGTAGTTAACATTTGGTTTGCCATTTCCATGCACATGTCCAGAAAAAAAAAAACAATGGATCACAAAAATGTACGCCCAGTCCATGTCCATGTCAAGCGAATACCGTCCATGGCCAACGTCCATTAAACAGTGAAGAAAAAGCACCTTTTGTGAAGTTCAGTTGCCGCTTAGTGCGTTTAAGCTAGGCGCTCACATGAAATTCTTCTGAAACGAAATATTTTAATCACTAGTGATCGCGCACATTAGCAACTTAAAATTAATCAACGAGATAAAAATATTTTGATTTAATGTGCGCGCAGTTACATTATAGTTCGGTGTGATACAAACTGAAGAACTTATTTGGGGCGATCGTTCGATTTGTGCCAAAACGCAAACTTTTAAGTTGCTCGAATCGTGGACTGAATTGTTACTGCATTTGCGCACACTCTCATGGTATTCACTTTAGAAACAAAAACTGCAAAACTGAAAGTTGCATATTTGCGCGCCTAGCCTTATAGCTCCTAGAATTTCATACGAATAAATATTTTGCGGCGCACTGTGGAGCATTCCTGTATAGTGCAGTTCCATCCAATGCGGTTTGTCTTCTCAAATTGCTTTTTTGTAGATCTAAATAAAAAGATGATTTTTTTCACCAAACTTCGTTTATTTACAACTATCAATAAAAATTGAACACAAAACGAAAGTTGGTCATGGTTAGTCAATAAAAGTAAAACGGAATTCATTCGATAAATATTGGTTTCTTTTTCAAAATTTGTTAAAATTGATTAATTGACATTAGGGGTATGCAAAATTGCATATATAGGTGCAATTTTAGACGTACTTCAGAAAATAATTGAGCAAAGAATACAGTTTTTAATAGTAAAAGTCAGAAACTTTTCAGAAGAACAGCTTATAATTTATTAAAAAATGGAGTTATCTAAGATTTGAGAAATATAAACCGGCCAACTATTAAAAAAAAGAATCAAAAAGATCGATTTGTCTTACGAATGAAATTAATAATTATAACACTCCATGAACACATCCATCGAGATTCAATTCAATTATCAATCGTACCAACAAAACTAACAAAATCAGAATCGAGACTCGACTGAACGTCAACCAGCCATCCACCGTAGCTTCTACTATAGCTTTTTATCGACCGTAGCGAATTGTATGTAAAATGCTACGACCGATAAACTTACGGCGGATAAATTTCCCAATAAAACACGGCTAGTATCAATAGCTGTGTTTTATTGGGAAATTTATCCGGCGTGAGTTTATCCGCCGTAGCATTTTACATACAATTCGCTACGGTCGATAAAAAGCTAAAGTAGAAGCTACGGTGGATGGCTAGATGACGTTTATTCGAGTCTCGAATTTGATTTTGTTAGTTTTGTTGGTACGATTGATAATTGGGTTGAATCTCGATGGATGTGTTCATGGAGTGTTATAATTATTAATTTCATTCGTAAGACAAATCGATGTTTTTGATTCTTTTTTTTTCTTTTTTTTATAGTTGGCCAATTTATATTTCTAAGATCTTAGATAATTCCATGTTTTAATAAATTATAAGCTTTTCTTCTGAAAAGTTTTTGACTTTTACTATTAAAAATTATATTCTTTGCTCAATTATTTTCTGGAGTACGTCTAAAATTCCACCTATATCTGCAATTTTGCATACCCCTAATGTCAATGATTAATTAATTTTCACAAATTTCGATTTCCATTTTGAAAAAAAAAATCAATATCTATGGAATGAATTCGGTTTTACTTTTATTGTTGACTAACTAAGACCAATATTCGTTTTGTGTTCAATTTTTATGGATAGTTAGAAATAAACGGAGTTTGGTGAAAAAAATCATCTTTTTATTTAGATCTACAAAAAAGAAATTTGTGAAGACAAATCGCATTGAGTGGAACTGCACTATAGAGGAACTGCTCGACACTGCGCCGCAAAATATTCATTCGTATGAAATTCCATAGAGAAACTAATATAGAGGCACGACTTCGGGGGTTTATTCTCTTTCACCCTACAAGCTAAATTGAGAGGATTTCCTCCGTTTCGACAAGCATGTGTTAGTTGCCCGTGCATTTTAAATGGGGCAGACACCAACACAGGCTTATCGAAACGGAGGAGTGCGCATTCCCAATTTTGGTAGATATGGTGACCTTATATATTTAAAATGGAAATCCGTTAAATTCAAAAATTGAAAAATTAATTGCTTTTTAGTTAAATTGTATTTTTAAAGGCCTTAATCAAACATAAAACATACTAATAAAAGCTTTTTGTTGATTCTGGCTTACAAATTAAGCAATATTTATTAATTTTATGTCCAAAATGAAGAAAATCCAATCAAAAAGTAGAAGCAAACCATAGCATATTAATGCATAGACGAGACACTTCATGTGGCAGCGAATCGCTTATTCGTGAGATTTCACATTGTGTCCGCCAATGTGAAGCCTCCTTTTCTAAATAACCAATTCGATCTTCACTTTTTGTTGATGGATTGGTTTTTGTGTAAAGTGGAGTGGTTGGTGGTATCATTCCCAGATAAACTAAGTACGTCTTCACTCCCAATCTAAAACAAAACAACAAAACAATTGTAAAAAACAAGAAACAATTGGGTTTGGTTTCAGAGTTTCCAATCTAAGATATACCTTTGGATGTACGCTTTCCATCGGATCTCCGTCATTGTGGCCAAATCTTTATAAAACAAACATAAAAAAACAATTTTTTTTTATATATATATATATATTTCTTTTATTGAAATAAAGAATAATTAAATAAATATGAAAAAAAACTTACCAAATGTGAAAAAAATTATTATTTTTGTTTTGGTAATTAGAAATGTCAGACAGACTTTTGACAAACCAACAACAAAACAAATTATCTGTCAGTTTGAGCAAAAGGGTTTTTAATCCACCACTCACATGTATTCACGGATAGGAAAAAATGAGTAATTTAAGAGAGTTTTCTCTTACTCAACTCAAAAAAAATTTGCGGGTGTTTAAGGCAAGGGGGTACGAGTCGCGCCTCTATTTAATTATTTTCTCTATGTGAAATTCTATGAGTTATAATGCCAGGCGCGCACATATGCAACTTACAGTTTTGCAACAGTTTGGTTGCTAAAGTGAATACCATGCAAAAACTATTCAGTCCGCGATTCGAGCAACTTAAAAGTTTGTGTTTTGGCACAAATCGAACAATCGCCCCAAATAAGTTCTTCAGTTTGAATCACACCGAACTATAATGTAACTGCGCGCACATTAAATCAATATGTTGTCTGTGTGTTGGTTTATCTCGTTGATTGATTTTTAAGTTGCTTATGTGCGCGATCATCGTTCAATTAGTGATTAAACTATTTCGTTTCGGAAAAAAATGCATGTGCGCGCTGGCCTAAGCCGACTAAACGGCAACTGAACTTCACAAATTGTGTTTTTTCCTCACTGTTTAATGGACGTTGGCCATGAACGGTATTCGCTTCACTACATGGACTGGGCGTACAATTTTGTGATCCCAATTTTTTTTTCTCTAGATATGTGCATGGAAATTGCAAACCAAATGTTAACTATTTGTTCCTTAATCCGCGTATGTTAAGTGCAGTATGATCTCTGTTGAGTGAATATTGAATTGAAAGCTAAACATACTCAGAAAATAAATTTGTAAATTGACTTGAAAAATAAAACTCTAGCTATCGATCTACTCAGAAAATAAATAAAAGCATGAAATATAAAGGGGAAATATAAGGGGAGTGAACAATTTAAACTACGTTGTAGTGTGCGTTCAAAACCAAGAAACATTAAAAGGAAACAAGCAAATCTCCGGAACTTGTGTTTCCTCGTGTGAAAGGCTTAGACGGGTTTTAAAGCAATACAAAAACCGCCTTGTGTAAAAAGGGGCTTGACCATAGTCTATGAACAAACCCGTTCACTTATCATTTCCTTTCTATTGGTGCAAAATGAATGTTCGAATTTAAAATTGCAAATGCAGAAAAAGTGAACACAATAAATAGGTTTGAAACATAAATTAAATATTGGTACGTTTTTCTACTTTCTATTTTATATGAATAAAAGCTAATTATTGTTCCTAATTTTGATTTTTTAATAATTTTACTTTGCAAAAGACTCATTCATTACTTGTGACTGCTGTGCAGGTGTACCATTTTCACAAAAATAAAAAAGCTACGGTCCATGCTACGGTCCATGCTACGGTCGATGCGTTTTTTTGGGAAATACTTACGGTACAATGGATAGATTCCCAATAAAACACAACTAATGATGAAGTTATTCATTAAGTAAGTAAACTTTATGAAGTTGTATGCATGGGCCCTACTCTGTATTTCGTTGCGAAAGTCAATCCTATTCGAAAGTGCTTTTCGTTCCATTTTTGATTTTGTACTCTCTAAAACATTCGAAACGAAAAAAATAGTACTTAATACCTTCCCATTTTACGGATTAGTTTATTTTCGAGTCTCGAATTATTTCTAATGAGATCTGTCAAATTAAAAAAACAAAACAAATAAACAAGGCGGATAGGAAAATATTTTTTTTAAAGCAAGAATTTAACAAACATCAAAAGGAAATGGATTCAGTTGCACTTTGGATGAACGCAAAAAATAATGAAGAATGGATTGAACAAAAAAATATACGAGACAAATAAAATATTATGAAAATGTGTGATAAAAGCTAATGTTTTATTGGTGGCAAAGATTCATTTCACTATTTAACTATTGTTTATTATATTAGCTTCGCACAGAACTTTCGCCTTTCTAAGGACGGGTTTTTGTATGTTTTAAATGCCATACCGGATGAACTCTCAACTCCCTTAAAATCAGCTGCAGTTCCAGCCATGTTGAAACTATCTGTTACTCTAAAGTTTTTAGGGCAAAGATGCTATCAGCACCAAATAGGACACGACTTTTCCATTGGCATGGCACAACAAACAACATCAAATTCTATTGCAGAAGTCTGCAGTGCGATGGAAAAAAATATTGTGTTCAAAACACATACACTTTAAAATGAATGAAATCAAACGTCGAGAAGCTAAACAATATTTCTTTTCGAAGTCTGGAATTCCGGGAGTTATTGCTGTGGTAGGCGGAACACACATTCAAATAATAAGGCCGAAAGGGAACGAGCACCCGTATTTGAACAGAAAATTAAAGCATAGTATTAATGCAATGGTGGTAAGGAAAAAACAAAATCTTCAATGATTTCTTACAATAATTAGTGTTCTTTCGATTTAAAGATATCTGACTATGAAATGCTTATACGAGCAGTAAATGCAAGACACGGTGGTATAGCACATGATTCACATGTAGGGTGGATGAAAAGTCTGAAGGTGGACTTAAGAAACCAAGAAAATGTTGGACTTTCAGGAAATATTTTTATTAAACACAATAAGGAATATTTATACCATAGAGAAAATAATTACATAGAGGCGCGACTCGTACCCCCTTGCCTTAAACACCCGTAAATTTTGTTTGAGGTGAGTAAGAGAAAACTCTCTTAAATTACTCATTTTTTCCTATCTGTGAATACATGTGAGTGGTGGATTAAAAAACTCTATTGCTCAAACTGACAGCTCATTTTTTTTTGTTGATTTGTAATAAGTCAATCTGACAGTTCTCAAATAGCATACGAGAAATAAAATTATTTACTTTCATTTTCTGAATTGTTTCTTCTTATTTATTGTTTATTTCACAATTTTATTTATTTTAATAAAAAACAAAATTGTGTGTTAATTCACTTGATTCGTCGCTTTGGCCATAGAGAAAATAATTACATAGAGGCGCGACTCGTACCCCCTTGCCTTAAACACCCGCATATTTTGTTTGAGGTGAGTAAGAGAAATCTCTCTTAAATTACTCATTTTTTCCTATCCGTGAACATAGAGAAACTAACTTAGAGGCACGACTTCGGGGGTTTATTCTCTTTCACAATACAAGCTAAATTGAGAGGATTTCCTCCGTTTCGACAAGTATGTGTTAGTTGCCCGTGCATTTTAAATGGAGCAGACACCGACACAGGCTTATCGAAACGGAGGAGTGCTCATTTGCACTTTATCCTAGATATGGTGAGCTTATATATTTAAAATGGAAATCCGTTAAATTCAAAAATTGAAAAATTAATTGCTTTTTAGTTAAATCGTATTTTAAAGGCCTTAATCAAACATAAAACGTACTAATAAAAGCTTTTTGTTGATTCTGGCTTACAAATTAAGCAATATTTATTAATTTCATGTTCAAAAGAAAAAAAAATGAATGCGTACGTGTCTAAATTCCACCACAAGAAAAGACCAGTTTACTCAATTCCAGGTGAGTATTTTGACAGATCACAAACCAATAAAAAAAAGAAATTAAAATTTCAAAACAAATATCGAAAGTGAGCAGGTTTCAATTTGTTTATGACGTATTTTACTGTTTCTTTAACTTAATTATAATTTTTTATAATTTATTTAAGTTGTTTACATAACTTTTTTACTATTAAATTATTTTTTCCTATTATATTTCAGCCAACTTCGCTGCAGGCGGTAAAAAGGGCAGAGACAACATAGAAATTCTGTGAAAGGCGCCGCCCGCAAGTCAATAAATATTTTAATCCCGTCACGTGAATCCTGCCAGCTCAGATTATACTACACGTAGTCAGAAGTTCATGTCTGGAGCACACATAGAAGTGGAAAAGCAAAACCATTCTGAGTGAAGCAGTACAATAAAAGGATTCACCGATACGTACTACAAAAGAAGCTCATATGCTTACATCGGTGTTAATCAAATATCCTCACGTAGATATTCTATTGCTAAGAATTGATCCGAATATTAAGACGGTGCCAGTGGTAGTTAATTATTGGGACAAAAAAACACAGTTCATCATCTACATAGTTCCAGCAACAGTGACAATTATATCTTCAACTACATATTATGCCACAAAACACTTCATCAACAAAGTCTAAATAATTGTCTGCGCAACTCGAAACAAAATTTTAGAATCTTGTAAAAACAACGCAGTTTTTACTAAAGAAATGCGAATTATTCATAAATTCCTGTTCATCCAAATGCAAAATACAATTGATATGCATCTTGAGAAGTTCAGTGGACAAATTACGGATCAGGTGGGTAGTTTCGATTATAATTAGATTTTATTATTAAATATTTGAATCTAGGCTGATCTGAGTCTGAATTTTGAATCAAAATCAGCGCAGATTCCTGCATCAACTATTTGTATGTAACTTTGCGTAAACAAATTGAAACAGTTGAATATTTTAACTGAAAGGCAAATAGTCTGCAAGTAAAGATAGTGTTTGAAGATGAACGTGAAATGTTCCTGGCTTCTTTGGAGAGCAAGGAACGATCGTTCTACTCCAAATTAATACGTAATTTAAAACACTTTGCTGCATTTTTCTAAAGTCAGTCTTCCTTTGATCACTTACATTGGTAATATCTAGTTTCCTGATTCAAATGTTTTCATGCTTAAAGAATCTTGCAACACTTTCTATGTCGGAGTGCAACATCTATAAGCTTTCAATACAAGGAACAAAGTGAGTGTGTATATTTTAAATTAAACGAAACATATTTAAAACTTAAAAATGCATAATGTATGTATTATAGGTACTATAAGGCAAGTTATACATCCGTAAAAAAATCTAACAATGAAACATGACATTGCGTTTACGATCATAGAAAACACCAAAAAAAGTGTTTCCCTCAATTCCGTTTGTCTGTCTGTCCTCGAGTCTGCAGCCTAAACGGTTTTTTTTTTTTTTTTAATTCATTTTTATTTCATATTAACTTATAACTATCTTAAAGCTAGACAAAAATGTTTAAAACTAGCCTAATTATCAATAACTTACAACTAATTTACTGGCCCTTTACGGGCGCTCTAAATTAAACAATAACTCTTACAACTAATGTCTTTCGACCTAAAAACTATTTTAATTAAATCTAATTTTTTTTTTATTTATTTTATATTCAAGAAACTTTTATACAGAAAACTTGGTATCTGATCATTTTTTTTTTTTTTTTTTTTTTTTTTTTTTACCTATAAACTAAACCTAAATATATATTAAAAATAATAAAAACTAAATAAAACTAACTTATACTAACTAAAAATAACTTAAACTACTTAAATTACCTAATAATACTTATAACTACTTAAAAACTAGAACAGCCACAGCAGCATTTTTTTCGTTTTTAAAATTTTTTTTTTTTTTGTTTATTTTTTATATGCATGCAGACACCCACCAGCATGCAACCCACCCACACATGTACATGCGCACATACATATGCGATGGAAAAAAATATTGTGTTCAAAACACATACACTTTAAAATGAATGAAATCAAACGTCGAGAAGCTAAACAATATTTCTTTTCGAAGTCTGGAATTCCGGGAGTTATTGCTGTGGTAGGCGGAACACACATTCAAATAATAAGGCCGAAAGGGAACGAGCACCCGTATTTGAACAGAAAATTAAAGCATAGTATTAATGCAATGGTGGTAAGGAAAAAACAAAATCTTCAATGATTTCTTACAATAATTAGTGTTCTTTCGATTTAAAGATATCTGACTATGAAATGCTTATACGAGCAGTAAATGCAAGACACGGTGGTATAGCACATGATTCACATGTAGGGTGGATGAAAAGTCTGAAGGTGGACTTAAGAAACCAAGAAAATGTTGGACTTTCAGGAAATATTTTTTTTAAACACAATAAGGAATATTTATACCATAGAGAAAATAATTACATAGAGGCGCGACTCGTACCCCCTTGCCTTAAACACCCGTAAATTTTGTTTGAGGTGAGTAAGAGAAAACTCTCTTAAATTACTCATTTTTTCCTATCTGTGAATACATGTGAGTGGTGGATTAAAAAACTCTATTGCTCAAACTGACAGCTCATTTTTTTTTGTTGATTTGTAATAAGTCAATCTGACAGTTCTCAAATAGCATACGAGAAATAAAATTATTTACTTTCATTTTCTGAATTGTTTCTTCTTATTTATTGTTTATTTCACAATTTTATTTATTTTAATAAAAAACAAAATTGTGTGTTAATTCACTTGATTCGTCGCTTTGGCCATAGAGAAAATAATTACATAGAGGCGCGACTCGTACCCCCTTGCCTTAAACACCCGCATATTTTGTTTGAGGTGAGTAAGAGAAATCTCTCTTAAATTACTCATTTTTTCCTATCCGTGAACATAGAGAAACTAACTTAGAGGCACGACTTCGGGGGTTTATTCTCTTTCACAATACAAGCTAAATTGAGAGGATTTCCTCCGTTTCGACAAGTATGTGTTAGTTGCCCGTGCATTTTAAATGGAGCAGACACCGACACAGGCTTATCGAAACGGAGGAGTGCTCATTTGCACTTTATCCTAGATATGGTGAGCTTATATATTTAAAATGGAAATCCGTTAAATTCAAAAATTGAAAATTAATTGCTTTTTAGTTAAATCGTATTTTAAAGGCCTTAATCAAACATAAAACGTACTAATAAAAGCTTTTTGTTGATTCTGGCTTACAAATTAAGCAATATTTATTAATTTCATGTTCAAAAGAAAAAAAAATGAATGCGTACGTGTCTAAATTCCACCACAAGAAAAGACCAGTTTACTCAATTCCAGGTGAGTATTTTGACAGACCACAAACCAATAAAAAAAAGAAATTAAAATTTCAAAACAAATATCGAAAGTGAGCAGGTTTCAATTTGTTTATGACGTATTTTACTGTTTCTTTAACTTAATTATAATTTTTTATAATTTATTTAAGTTGTTTACATAACTTTTTTACTATTAAATTATTTTTTCCTATTATATTTCAGCCAACTTCGCTGCAGGCGGTAAAAAGGGCAGAGACAACATAGAAATTCTGTGAAAGGCGCCGCCCGCAAGTCAATAAATATTTTAATCCCGTCACGTGAATCCTGCCAGCTCAGATTATACTACACGTAGTCAGAAGTTCATGTCTGGAGCACACATAGAAGTGGAAAAGCAAAACCATTCTGAGTGAAGCAGTACAATAAAAGGATTCACCGATACGTACTACAAAAGAAGCTCATATGCTTACATCGGTGTTAATCAAATATCCTCACGTAGATATTCTATTGCCAAGAATTGATCCGAATATTAAGACGGTGCCAGTGGTAGTTAATTATTGGGACAAAAAAACACAGTTCATCATCTACATAGTTCCAGCAGCAGTGACAATTATATCTTCAACTACATATTATGCCACAAAACACTTCATCAACAAAGTCTAAATAATTGTCTGCGCAACTCGAAACAAAATTTTAGAATCTTGTAAAAACAACGCAGTTTTTACTAAAGAAATGCGAATTATTCATAAATTCCTGTTCATCCAAATGCAAAATACAATTGATATGCATCTTGAGAAGTTCAGTGGACAAATTACGGATCAGGTGGGTAGTTTCGATTATAATTAGATTTTATTATTAAATATTTGAATCTAGGCTGATCTGAGTCTGAATTTTGAATCAAAATCAGCGCAGATTCCTGCATCAACTATTTGTATGTAACTTTGCGTAAACAAATTGAAACAGTTGAATATTTTAACTGAAAGGCAAATAGTCTGCAAGTAAAGATAGTGTTTGAAGATGAACGTGAAATGTTCCTGGCTTCTTTGGAGAGCAAGGAACGATCGTTCTACTCCAAATTAATACGTAATTTAAAACACTTTGCTGCATTTTTCTAAAGTCAGTCTTCCTTTGATCACTTACATTGGTAATATCTAGTTTCCTGATTCAAATGTTTTCATGCTTAAAGAATCTTGCAACACTTTCTATGTCGGAGTGCAACATCTATAAGCTTTCAATACAAGGAACAAAGTGAGTGTGTATATTTTAAATTAAACGAAACATATTTAAAACTTAAAAATGCATAATGTATGTATTATAGGTACTATAAGGCAAGTTATACATCCGTAAAAAAATCTAACAATGAAACATGACATTGCGTTTACGATCATAGAAAACACCAAAAAAAGTGTTTCCCTCAATTCCGTTTGTCTGTCTGTCCTCGAGTCTGCAGCCTAAACGGTTTTTTTTTTTTTTTTTAATTCATTTTTATTTCATATTAACTTATAACTATCTTAAAGCTAGACAAAAATGTTTAAAACTAGCCTAATTATCAATAACTTACAACTAATTTACTGGCCCTTTACGGGCGCTCTAAATTAAACAATAACTCTTACAACTAATGTCTTTCGACCTAAAAACTATTTTAATTAAATCTAATTTTTTTTTATTTATTTTATATTCAAGAAACTTTTATACAGAAAACTTGGTATCTGATCATTTTTTTTTTTTTTTTTTTTTTTTTTTTTACCTATAAACTAAACCTAAATATATATTAAAAATAATTAAAACTAAATAAAACTAACTTATACTAACTAAAAATAACTTAAACTACTTAAATTACCTAATAATACTTATAACTACTTAAAAACTAGAACAGCCACAGCAGCATTTTTTTCGTTTTTAAAATTTTTTTTTTTTTGTTTATTTTTTATATGCATGCAGACACCCACCAGCATGCAACCCACCCACACATGTACATGCGCACATACATATGCGATGGAAAAAAATATTGTGTTCAAAACACATACACTTTAAAATGAATGAAATCAAACGTCGAGAAGCTAAACAATATTTCTTTTCGAAGTCTGGAATTCCGGGAGTTATTGCTGTGGTAGGCGGAACACACATTCAAATAATAAGGCCGAAAGGGAACGAGCACCCGTATTTGAACAGAAAATTAAAGCATAGTATTAATGCAATGGTGGTAAGGAAAAAACAAAATCTTCAATGATTTCTTACAATAATTAGTGTTCTTTCGATTTAAAGATATCTGACTATGAAATGCTTATACGAGCAGTAAATGCAAGACACGGTGGTATAGCACATGATTCACATGTAGGGTGGATGAAAAGTCTGAAGGTGGACTTAAGAAACCAAGAAAATGTTGGACTTTCAGGAAATATTTTTATTAAACACAATAAGGAATATTTATACCATAGAGAAAATAATTACATAGAGGCGCGACTCGTACCCCCTTGCCTTAAACACCCGTAAATTTTGTTTGAGGTGAGTAAGAGAAAACTCTCTTAAATTACTCATTTTTTCCTATCTGTGAATACATGTGAGTGGTGGATTAAAAAACTCTATTGCTCAAACTGACAGCTCATTTTTTTTTGTTGATTTGTAATAAGTCAATCTGACAGTTCTCAAATAGCATACGAGAAATAAAATTATTTACTTTCATTTTCTGAATTGTTTCTTCTTATTTATTGTTTATTTCACAATTTTATTTATTTTAATAAAAAACAAAATTGTGTGTTAATTCACTTGATTCGTCGCTTTGGCCATAGAGAAAATAATTACATAGAGGCGCGACTCGTACCCCCTTGCCTTAAACACCCGCATATTTTGTTTGAGGTGAGTAAGAGAAATCTCTCTTAAATTACTCATTTTTTCCTATCCGTGAACATAGAGAAACTAACTTAGAGGCACGACTTCGGGGGTTTATTCTCTTTCACAATACAAGCTAAATTGAGAGGATTTCCTCCGTTTCGACAAGTATGTGTTAGTTGCCCGTGCATTTTAAATGGAGCAGACACCGACACAGGCTTATCGAAACGGAGGAGTGCTCATTTGCACTTTATCCTAGATATGGTGAGCTTATATATTTAAAATGGAAATCCGTTAAATTCAAAAATTGAAAAATTAATTGCTTTTTAGTTAAATCGTATTTTAAAGGCCTTAATCAAACATAAAACGTACTAATAAAAGCTTTTTGTTGATTCTGGCTTACAAATTAAGCAATATTTATTAATTTCATGTTCAAAAGAAAAAAAAATGAATGCGTACGTGTCTAAATTCCACCACAAGAAAAGACCAGTTTACTCAATTCCAGGTGAGTATTTTGACAGATCACAAACCAATAAAAAAAAGAAATTAAAATTTCAAAACAAATATCGAAAGTGAGCAGGTTTCAATTTGTTTATGACGTATTTTACTGTTTCTGTAACTTAATTATAATTTTTTATAATTTATTTAAGTTGTTTACATAACTTTTTTACTATTAAATTATTTTTTCCTATTATATTTCAGCCAACTTCGCTGCAGGCGGTAAAAAGGGCAGAGACAACATAGAAATTCTGTGAAAGGCGCCGCCCGCAAGTCAATAAATATTTTAATCCCGTCACGTGAATCCTGCCAGCTCAGATTATACTACACGTAGTCAGAAGTTCGTGTCTGGAGCACACATAGAAGTGGAAAAGCAAAACCATTCTGAGTGAAGCAGTACAATAAAAGGATTCACCGATACGTACTACAAAAGAAGCTCATATGCTTACATCGGTGTTAATCAAATATCCTCACGTAGATATTCTATTGCCAAGAATTGATCCGAATATTAAGACGGTGCCAGTGGTAGTTAATTATTGGGACAAAAAAACACAGTTCATCATCTACATAGTTCCAGCAGCAGTGACAATTATATCTTCAACTACATATTATGCCACAAAACACTTCATCAACAAAGTCTAAATAATTGTCTGCGCAACTCGAAACAAAATTTTAGAATCTTGTAAAAACAACGCAGTTTTTACTAAAGAAATGCGAATTATTCATAAATTCCTGTTCATCCAAATGCAAAATACAATTGATATGCATCTTGAGAAGTTCAGTGGACAAATTACGGATCAGGTGGGTAGTTTCGATTATAATTAGATTTTATTATTAAATATTTGAATCTAGGCTGATCTGAGTCTGAATTTTGAATCAAAATCAGCGCAGATTCCTGCATCAACTATTTGTATGTAACTTTGCGTAAACAAATTGAAACAGTTGAATATTTTAACTGAAAGGCAAATAGTCTGCAAGTAAAGATAGTGTTTGAAGATGAACGTGAAATGTTCCTGGCTTCTTTGGAGAGCAAGGAACGATCGTTCTACTCCAAATTAATACGTAATTTAAAACACTTTGCTGCATTTTTCTAAAGTCAGTCTTCCTTTGATCACTTACATTGGTAATATCTAGTTTCCTGATTCAAATGTTTTCATGCTTAAAGAATCTTGCAACACTTTCTATGTCGGAGTGCAACATCTATAAGCTTTCAATACAAGGAACAAAGTGAGTGTGTATATTTTAAATTAAACGAAACATATTTAAAACTTAAAAATGCATAATGTATGTATTATAGGTACTATAAGGCAAGTTATACATCCGTAAAAAAATCTAACAATGAAACATGACATTGCGTTTACGATCATAGAAAACACCAAAAAAAGTGTTTCCCTCAATTCCGTTTGTCTGTCTGTCCTCGAGTCTGCAGCCTAAACGGTTTTTTTTTTTTTTTTTAATTCATTTTTATTTCATATTAACTTATAACTATCTTAAAGCTAGACAAAAATGTTTAAAACTAGCCTAATTATCAATAACTTACAACTAATTTACTGGCCCTTTACGGGCGCTCTAAATTAAACAATAACTCTTACAACTAATGTCTTTCGACCTAAAAACTATTTTAATTAAATCTAATTTTTTTTTATTTATTTTATATTCAAGAAACTTTTATACAGAAAACTTGGTATCTGATCATTTTTTTTTTTTTTTTTTTTTTTTTTTTTACCTATAAACTAAACCTAAATATATATTAAAAATAATTAAAACTAAATAAAACTAACTTATACTAACTAAAAATAACTTAAACTACTTAAATTACCTAATAATACTTATAACTACTTAAAAACTAGAACAGCCACAGCAGCATTTTTTTCGTTTTTAAAATTTTTTTTTTTTTGTTTATTTTTTATATGCATGCAGACACCCACCAGCATGCAACCCACCCACACATGTACATGCGCACATACATATGCGATGGAAAAAAATATTGTGTTCAAAACACATACACTTTAAAATGAATGAAATCAAACGTCGAGAAGCTAAACAATATTTCTTTTCGAAGTCTGGAATTCCGGGAGTTATTGCTGTGGTAGGCGGAACACACATTCAAATAATAAGGCCGAAAGGGAACGAGCACCCGTATTTGAACAGAAAATTAAAGCATAGTATTAATGCAATGGTGGTAAGGAAAAAACAAAATCTTCAATGATTTCTTACAATAATTAGTGTTCTTTCGATTTAAAGATATCTGACTATGAAATGCTTATACGAGCAGTAAATGCAAGACACGGTGGTATAGCACATGATTCACATGTAGGGTGGATGAAAAGTCTGAAGGTGGACTTAAGAAACCAAGAAAATGTTGGACTTTCAGGAAATATTTTTATTAAACACAATAAGGAATATTTATACCATAGAGAAAATAATTACATAGAGGCGCGACTCGTACCCCCTTGCCTTAAACACCCGTAAATTTTGTTTGAGGTGAGTAAGAGAAAACTCTCTTAAATTACTCATTTTTTCCTATCTGTGAATACATGTGAGTGGTGGATTAAAAAACTCTATTGCTCAAACTGACAGCTCATTTTTTTTTGTTGATTTGTAATAAGTCAATCTGACAGTTCTCAAATAGCATACGAGAAATAAAATTATTTACTTTCATTTTCTGAATTGTTTCTTCTTATTTATTGTTTATTTCACAATTTTATTTATTTTAATAAAAAACAAAATTGTGTGTTAATTCACTTGATTCGTCGCTTTGGCCATAGAGAAAATAATTACATAGAGGCGCGACTCGTACCCCCTTGCCTTAAACACCCGCATATTTTGTTTGAGGTGAGTAAGAGAAATCTCTCTTAAATTACTCATTTTTTCCTATCCGTGAACATAGAGAAACTAACTTAGAGGCACGACTTCGGGGGTTTATTCTCTTTCACAATACAAGCTAAATTGAGAGGATTTCCTCCGTTTCGACAAGTATGTGTTAGTTGCCCGTGCATTTTAAATGGAGCAGACACCGACACAGGCTTATCGAAACGGAGGAGTGCTCATTTGCACTTTATCCTAGATATGGTGAGCTTATATATTTAAAATGGAAATCCGTTAAATTCAAAAATTGAAAAATTAATTGCTTTTTAGTTAAATCGTATTTTAAAGGCCTTAATCAAACATAAAACGTACTAATAAAAGCTTTTTGTTGATTCTGGCTTACAAATTAAGCAATATTTATTAATTTCATGTTCAAAAGAAAAAAAAATGAATGCGTACGTGTCTAAATTCCACCACAAGAAAAGACCAGTTTACTCAATTCCAGGTGAGTATTTTGACAGACCACAAACCAATAAAAAAAAGAAATTAAAATTTCAAAACAAATATCGAAAGTGAGCAGGTTTCAATTTGTTTATGACGTATTTTACTGTTTCTTTAACTTAATTATAATTTTTTATAATTTATTTAAGTTGTTTACATAACTTTTTTACTATTAAATTATTTTTTCCTATTATATTTCAGCCAACTTCGCTGCAGGCGGTAAAAAGGGCAGAGACAACATAGAAATTCTGTGAAAGGCGCCGCCCGCAAGTCAATAAATATTTTAATCCCGTCACGTGAATCCTGCCAGCTCAGATTATACTACACGTAGTCAGAAGTTCATGTCTGGAGCACACATAGAAGTGGAAAAGCAAAACCATTCTGAGTGAAGCAGTACAATAAAAGGATTCACCGATACGTACTACAAAAGAAGCTCATATGCTTACATCGGTGTTAATCAAATATCCTCACGTAGATATTCTATTGCCAAGAATTGATCCGAATATTAAGACGGTGCCAGTGGTAGTTAATTATTGGGACAAAAAAACACAGTTCATCATCTACATAGTTCCAGCAGCAGTGACAATTATATCTTCAACTACATATTATGCCACAAAACACTTCATCAACAAAGTCTAAATAATTGTCTGCGCAACTCGAAACAAAATTTTAGAATCTTGTAAAAACAACGCAGTTTTTACTAAAGAAATGCGAATTATTCATAAATTCCTGTTCATCCAAATGCAAAATACAATTGATATGCATCTTGAGAAGTTCAGTGGACAAATTACGGATCAGGTGGGTAGTTTCGATTATAATTAGATTTTATTATTAAATATTTGAATCTAGGCTGATCTGAGTCTGAATTTTGAATCAAAATCAGCGCAGATTCCTGCATCAACTATTTGTATGTAACTTTGCGTAAACAAATTGAAACAGTTGAATATTTTAACTGAAAGGCAAATAGTCTGCAAGTAAAGATAGTGTTTGAAGATGAACGTGAAATGTTCCTGGCTTCTTTGGAGAGCAAGGAACGATCGTTCTACTCCAAATTAATACGTAATTTAAAACACTTTGCTGCATTTTTCTAAAGTCAGTCTTCCTTTGATCACTTACATTGGTAATATCTAGTTTCCTGATTCAAATGTTTTCATGCTTAAAGAATCTTGCAACACTTTCTATGTCGGAGTGCAACATCTATAAGCTTTCAATACAAGGAACAAAGTGAGTGTGTATATTTTAAATTAAACGAAACATATTTAAAACTTAAAAATGCATAATGTATGTATTATAGGTACTATAAGGCAAGTTATACATCCGTAAAAAAATCTAACAATGAAACATGACATTGCGTTTACGATCATAGAAAACACCAAAAAAAGTGTTTCCCTCAATTCCGTTTGTCTGTCTGTCCTCGAGTCTGCAGCCTAAACGGTTTTTTTTTTTTTTTTTAATTCATTTTTATTTCATATTAACTTATAACTATCTTAAAGCTAGACAAAAATGTTTAAAACTAGCCTAATTATCAATAACTTACAACTAATTTACTGGCCCTTTACGGGCGCTCTAAATTAAACAATAACTCTTACAACTAATGTCTTTCGACCTAAAAACTATTTTAATTAAATCTAATTTTTTTTTTATTTATTTTATATTCAAGAAACTTTTATACAGAAAACTTGGTATCTGATCATTTTTTTTTTTTTTTTTTTTTTTTTTTTACCTATAAACTAAACCTAAATATATATTAAAAATAATTAAAACTAAATAAAACTAACTTATACTAACTAAAAATAACTTAAACTACTTAAATTACCTAATAATACTTATAACTACTTAAAAACTAGAACAGCCACAGCAGCATTTTTTTCGTTTTTAAAATTTTTTTTTTTTGTTTATTTTTTATATGCATGCAGACACCCACCAGCATGCAACCCACCCACACATGTACATGCGCACATACATATACGTACGCACATACATGTAGACACGCAGATACATGCACGTATGCCCCCGCATACATACATATTTTTAATTTTTTTTTGGTGCCACCCTGACTGTTCCCTATACCTAATGCCCTAAATCTATGTAAGTCGGCCAAGATATCTCATCTTCATCGACTTTAAATATCACGATGCTGTTCAGAGAGCCACCAGAACTGGTTCTCCTGTTTCGCCCTATCCCTCCGGTCCCGATCGGACACAGTCCTACTGAACCGAAGGCGCTCTTCTCCACCTTGAGCGATGACGTCTCGACTATACAGGAGTCGCCTATCCACAGTTTTCCGGCTGACGTGGTAGATGAGCGGAACCGCCCCTCCATCCTGTATCAGCCCTCGACTGTCTAAATAGAGGAATGCCTCAGGAGGGATGTAACCACTTAACCGCGCACTCTCAAAATATTCGTTATTGGGGTAATAAGCCCCAAAAATTAAGCTGTTAGTTGAGGACATCGCTCTTGCAACGTGACCCCGAATCAGCTTGAACAAAAAATTATCTATTCTGTTTATGTTGGCTCCGTTGGTTGGAATAATATCTTGTGTACTCCGACTCTGGTGTTCTGTGTAATCCAAGGCAACGTCTAAGACATTGCCTCTCAAACACCCGAATCTTTTCCATTTGAGATGGGGCAACGTTGAACCACACCGGGCATCCGTAGGCAATCATCGGCCTGATGAGGGCCATGTAGCAAATCACCTTCACCCTGCTGTCAAGACGGCTGCTATAAAACAGTCGTTTTGTCAAGGCTAAGGCTCCCCTAGCCCTGGCCAAAGCAGCACCTATATGTCTGTCGAAATACAGGTACTGATCCAACCAGATGCCAAGGTACTTTACTACACTTTTACTCGCCAGTGGATGTCCATGTGGCCCCACGATCACCAGCTTGCGCCAGTTCTTTCTCGTATCCCTTGAGGCGCTAGACAACGGAGTCCTAAACAAAATAGTTTCTGATTTCTGGAAGTTGATTTTCAACTTCCAGTCATCACAATATCGCTGAATCTTGTCGAAGTCACTCTGCAAGAGACTTTTGATGACCTCAACTGTATGAGCTGTTCTGTACGCAATTAGATCGTCGGCGTACGCAATTGCCTGAGTTAGACTACCTATCAGATCGCTGGTGTAAATGTTGAATAGAATCGGCGAGTTAACCGCTCCCTGCTGAAGACCATTATTAATATTAAAAATTGCAGTAGAAGTTACATTGCCACTCTTGACAACAAACTTTCTACCATTTAGCATGTCATAAAGCATATACAATAGAGGTTTACTTATACCTAGTCTGGTTAGCTTTAGATAGAGACCTTCTAACCATACGGTGTCGAAGGCCTTCTCCAAATCAACCAGACAGGCACCCGTACACTGCTTTTTAGTTTTGTTCCATTGGATATCAGAAACAAGTTTAGACGCGGCATGAATTGTGTCATGTCCCGCCTTAAAACCGAACTGATTATCCGGGATGATATTTTTGTCCTCCGCCCACTTGAACAGGGCTCTATTAATAACCTTTTCAAATACTTTGCTGATACTCGGAAGAAGACTTATTGACCGGAGATTCGCCGGATTGGAATTGTCCTTTCCCTTTTTTGGGAGAGGGTGCACCACAGCTGTCTTCCACCGCACTGGATAATATGCATTATTCAGCGCGTTGTTAAACAGTGTGGTATAAATGTCAACTGCTTCTTGAGGCAAATGTCGTAGTACTACGTTGGATATACCATCGACTCCTGCAGACTTCTTTTTCTTTAATGAATCGAAGATGAGCTGGAGCTCATTCTTCGAAATTAACAGGGGGCTGGGCCCATTTCGGTCGGCGATTATGGCGTTTGCCAAATCTTCATCATTAAACCTGGTAAAACCAAGGTTCTCAGATCGCCATTCGGTTATATCGTTCCGGAGCCATAAGTGATGAAGCAGAGCTCTGTTCTCCAGGTCATGATTCGGGCGAATGCTAGCATTCACCTTGTACACTTGCTGGAAAGCAGCCCCCACAGCCTCCACTCTCTCCTGCGGATCTTCGATTATATAGAGGTCATCGTCCAATACGGCATCCTCTGGGTCTATGCCTGCTGTCAGAAGTACGTCTCTGTTCTCTGTCGTCCTCTGGAGCTTAAGACACGGAAGATCGTTTTGATCCTTTCTTCTAAAAATCTTATTAATTTTTGGGAACATACTTGGGTCGCTGGAGTTAACGGCACGAATGTTATTGTCCCAGAACGAATTAATAGCCAATCTATAATTTTCTTTGATCAATTGGTTGATGTTTTTGATGGACGACTTCAGTGTCCTAATCTCCAGGTCTCGTGTATCAGTAAACCGCCTGTACAAGCGTTTTAGTCTTGTCAGTAGTCCACTTTTTTGTCTGTGAAGTGCGTCAATTGTCGCGTTACGGTACATGTCAGTTGCGTTACGTTCTTTGTATTTCGGTATTGTTCTGTTCATTGTTCGTAGAATCGTTTCGTCAATTTGTTCTAAGTATCTGTCGATTTCAGTATTTGTTAGGTTCCTGTCATTTGGTGGGGATATACCATTTGAACGTAATTCACTCAATAAGGCATTGGAGAAACGTGGCCAGCGCACCTTACTGTAATTGTAAGTATGCACAGGCACATACTCCTCCAACTCCATAAGCTGGTTCGGAAGTTGTATTACGGCGGCGAGTCCGCAGTGGTCACTGTCGTACTCGATCGTTCGTAAACAATTTCTTGGCAGTTGACCCACAGCGTCAGTAATTGTTAGTCTTGCGTCTTTAAGCAATAGATCCAGATAGGCACCGCTTCTTGGGAACGATGGCCTGTCTGTGGCTAGAAGATCGATGCGATACTCAAGGTTGTATCGACCCATCCAATTAAATAGATGGTTACCTCGAGGATTTTGTATTTGATTTCCCCAATCTGTGTGCTTGGCGTTTAAATCACCCGCCAATATATAGTAATTCTCTTCCGAGCTCAATCTTAAGCATTCAAAAAGCTTTTCAAGCTCTGTTATAAACTGTGTGGGCTGAGGTGTTTCCGGTGCATAGGCAGCGATCACATACATTCGCTTCCCCTGTTGGAGATGAATGCATATGATGCATGCCTCTAACGTCCGAAATTTTCGCACATCACTATTATATATTACCTTATGACTAATGCCTTTACGTATAAAGATTGCGACGCCTCCTCCTTGCGTGGAGTTGGGTCGGTCTCTTCTTACGATATTGTAATTGTTGTTAGTCAATTTATGTTTCTGGTTAAGCTTAGTTTCGCTAGCCATAAACACATCTGGACTTATGTCTTTAAGCAATTGGAATAAATTCGATCTACGTTCGGTCCTAATCAATGAATTTACATTCACAGCTAGGATCTTAAAGGGCCTCTCCGGCAGCGCGCCCTTAACCTCTAAGTTGCGTTAAGCTCGGCAAAACAGAGTAGAGATAATCCACCCTAGTCGCCTGCTCCCTGATCTGGTTTTGGAGGCCGTTCAACTGGCCCTGGATGGCCAGTAGAACGCCCATAATATCCGCCCATGCCGCCGGCGCCTTAGGCACGGGGGCCTGTTGGGCGACCTTTGGTGTAGGCTGTACCGTGCTTCCCCTTCCTGACGCCATTTGGGCGTAAGAAATTTGGGGGTTGACGGGCGTTGTTGTAGGAGGGCGCACTGTTGGACGCTTTTCTACCACTGTTTGCTTTGCTGCTTTATTGGTTTTTATAAGCTGAAACGTCGGGCATCCCCGATAATTAGCGGGGTGTCCGGCGCCTCGGCAGAGTACACATTTAAGCTGGGTCCTATCTTCGACCCGTTCCTTTCCTAACTTGCATTCATCTGCATTGTGGTTCTCTCCACACTTAACGCAGCGTGACTGCATTTCGCAGTTAGCTGCGGCGTGGCCGAACCTTTGGCAGCGCATGCATTGAAGCATGTCGCCGCGCCTTTTTAATTTGTCCCAAGTTACAACCTGGCAGTTGAGGACGGATATACTCCTCAAACTATCCAGTTTGCTGCTGGGTGAGAGTTGAACAAGGAAGAAGGGAAGACTCCGCTTCTCCCGCCTAGCTCTAACTGTAGCGAACGGCTTGACCCCGATAAAGTCGAGATCGTCATTCGCTTGTTGGCGGAGTTCATTTAAGAGCACCTGTGGTTCCGTGCAGGAATCTATGCCCTTCAAAAGGACCGTTTGAAATTTTTCGGTTTTAGGGGTGAAACTAAAGAACTCAGTAGTAGTTTCTTTTAGCAACTCTTTAATTTTTTTGTGCTGTTCCAGTGTGAAGCACTGGATAGCATGCCTATCGTTATTTAATCTTTTAATAGTAAAATTATGACCTATGGTCAACTTACATAGATTTATGGTATCCTGTAACTCCATTTTATAAGTATTAATGGGTGGCACCTTTTCTTTTTTCATGATCGGCGGCTGTGGCTGCTGCTGCTGAGACTGATTTTTCTGCGGCTGTTGATTCTGCTGCTTTTGAATCTGCTGCTGCTGTTTTTCTTGCGGTTGTTTCTGGACTTGTGTCTGCTGCTGTTGTTGTTGTTGTTTTTGCCGTTGTTGTTTTGGCTGCTGCTGTGGCTGTTGTTTTTGTATTTGTTCTTTTTTCTGCTGTTGTTCTTTTTCTTCGAGTTCTTTTAGTTGCCTCGCTCGGCGCGCTTCTTGGCTGGCCTTAACTTTGCATTTTATCTTTTCAATTTCTGCCTCCAAAGCTTCAATTTGGGCGACCATTCTCTGTTCCTCGTCCTCCTCAGCTGACGCCTCTGATGTGGAGAGGTTCACGAAGGCAGTACTATCGCCCGTCGTAAAGTGCCCTTCTCCTTCTTCAGACATATATGCTATACCCTCTTCGGGTGAAGTGTCTAGCTCGGTTTGTCTTGCTGCCTCTGACGTATCGTCTATATCGGACGTATGCACCCCAGCTGGCAGCTTTGCTGAGGTGGCCGTGGATCTCCTTTTTACCAAATTTGGTGCGCACTTGATCCTCTTTCTGCGCTTTTGATTAACATCGGATGATGTTGCCGTTGTTGTTATTGCTCTTGATGTTGTTGCTGCAGAATCACTGCTTGTAGTTGGAACATCTTTCGATGTTCCCTCAGCTGATGCCATCGCTGGCCTCATTGGCCCTAGGACACCTTTCGATGCCCCGGTGCTTAAACTCCTCCTCCTTTGTTGGTTTTCCCAACCAATAAAGTTAACGACTTCACGGTTGTGAAAAAAAGCTGATAAAGTTCTGATGCCCTCCTGGGAATCGAACTGGCGATCCTCGGATTCTCGGTCGGCCACTCTACTATTGTGCTACTGCACCACTTATGAAATCTTGATTTAATTTAGAACTTAAGCTCACACACGAATTTTAATTGGAAAAACTGGGAAGCCGAAAACGTCTTAACACTTCCACAGTACGAGATCGACTGCGCAGCCTAAACGGTTGGATGTATTTGATTCACACTAGCTACCTACATATTGTTTTTTTTAGTAGTAGCTGCCATACATCGTTTGGTAGTTTTTTGACATTATCATTATCTTGACATATTCATAAAAAAAACGGCACTTCCCATACAAATGTTAAAAAAACCATTAAGACAAAAATGTAGTTCTCGAAGGCTCCAAGAATTTTTATAAAATAAAATGTACTACTGGAACGTACGAACTTGATCTTGGAGCTAACAACTTTAATGTAGCTAAACATTGACGCTGTTTAGTATGTAGGTAATCTAGATATCCTATGCAGGTTTAAAGCCGATGTAAGTATGATTACCTTGATTCTTAGTACAATGACTTGTCGAATGGATGATTCAAGGAATAGTTACAGTACCTACAAAAGCATATTTAAATTTAGAGTATGGGTTTTAATTATGTAAGATAGGAGAGTAATATATAGGTACATACATATATGGAACCTAGGTATGTAAATATATACATATAATAATGAACACGAAGAATGTAGGTGGGTCGGTAGCTATATGCATATAGAAAAGGTATTGATGTGCAAATTGTGAATATTAGATAAATAAAAATAATAACTTATCATAAAGACCAATGCAAATCCAATTTGCAAAACTAGTTATTTTGATTGAATCAAATATGGACGTTTGTATGTTTGCTTCTTCGAAGAAAACCAAAAAGATTATTGCGAACAATTCCCTGAGGAATTAAATTGTCTTTAGCACCCGATTCGTGAGGGAAAAGAGTTGCATATCGTTAATAAGGAAATATTTTATTATTTGCACCTTTGAAACAATCTGTACAAAGATTTGATCGGGCTATAAGTTAAACAAATTGCAACAAATCCCAAACCGAAATCATTAATGACACATTTTTGTTAGCAACTACTTCCAAGCCAGTTTTAAAAGAGATGGATCTGAATAGAACTTCTTAGCTTTAATACATGATTTATTTGGTTCGGAAATTACACACCACCATCCTTGTTCAATGGGAAGAACAAAATAAACCTAATGGAAAAAAAACATTGATTTTTTTTGAATAATTAATTAAATTTTGAAGGCTTATAAATTGTTCAGAAGCTCTAGGGGATTAGAACTACAACGAATGTTTTTTCTTGCCTTTTCGTTTCCAACTCAATCACTTCAAAAAATAAAATGTTTCTAAACATAAAGTTAACGCAACACAGACAGCATTTGATTTGACGTTTAACAATATGTTTTCTTATTGGAATTTATTTTAGGCATTATTTATTTTTAAGCGAATGTTGAAGTTCACTATTAATAATACCGTGAAAATCGAAGTTCGCTAAATTATTCCTAACTTATCGAATGTTCGATTAGCTATTCATAATGAGGGCCATTTATGTGCATTATGCATACATAAGATTCATGTAATCATTTATGTATGTATATATATATAAATATATGAGGACCTACATTGTATATGAAATATACTATGGTAGAAATAAATGGATAATATAAACATAATTAAATGTTTTCATATTGCTTAGTTGTTATAGTATTGAGGGAAAACAAGGATGCCATTTGAATTCCTGGATAAATAAGATAACATTTTTTTTTAAATTATTTGTTTGTGTATAAAATTTTGAAAATATTTAAAAAAAAAATGAAACGCCATTTTGAAAATATTATTAATATACCTATAAAATTCAAATTTCAAAAATATTCACTAAATGGATTTTGAAAAATCGATTTTTCAACAAGAAAATATTTTTTATGTTTTAAAAATCGAAGAACTTTTTCTTTGAAAATTGGAGTATGCAGTTTTATTAACACTTTTAGGAAGTGCTTGTATAAAATTAATTATTTAAATCAGGCCATCCACTAAAGTGGTTCTATGGGAAATGCCGCTGATAAGTACGCCAAATTAAATATTTTTATAGTTAAAAGTGTACTGTAATAATTTAAGAACACACGCATTTTTTTATAAAAATTCTTGTAACCGTTTTTGAGAAATACATTTTTTTCCTAACGTTTTTTAACATTTGTATGGGAGGAACCGTTGTTTCTTATTTTAGGAAAATGGTTTTTTTAACTATTAAGATAAAGTCAAAAAAATACCAAATACGAAGTTTCGAAAAAATCTATTGATTCGTTTTTAAAATTTTGAGTTTTCAAAAAAAATATTTATTTCCAAAATAACTGAACTGAATACTAAATACGATGTAGGCCGTCATACATTTATATATACATAATTATGTATCTTTAAAAATCACATGGATCTTATGTACATATGCATATTGCACTTAAATTATAAATAATACAGTGAGCGTTTCCGTTACCTTTTTTTATTCAAAACATTCTCTTCGATATATATATACATATTTATTTAACATTAACGACCATAAATCAGTACGCAAATATTTTTTTTATAATTCTGTTCTTATTAGAATGTCTTACACAATTGGATGAATGTTATCTGTTTTTCTTTTCAAGTTTTAGTTCTTCGTTTCGATTGAAATATGTTCTGGGAATTGTTGTACACATAAATAAGTTTAATTAAGAAATAATTTCCCATTGATTCAAGTGAACTCAGGAATGTAAATGGCTTCGCCAACGCCGGATTTGTACTGGACAAGCTTTTGAGCGAGAATGGCAACAAATGACTGTACAGCAACAGCTCATTCATTGCTTTCTTATTAAATTGAACAACAATTGCTCCATGCGTTATGGTACAATTATGTGACTAAGAATTTCTTTACGCTGGATCGAATCGTTCCACCTTCATCGATACTGGGCTTGCTTTACTTGGGAAGAGGGAAAGCCACCGAAGCTTTTATGAACGCTCTGGAAGTTGTGGCGTCACAAGTCTATATGGCCACTGCAATGGAGACATTTGTCCATGCGCTGCAGGAACTGGAAAAACTCCCACTACACCAAAGCAAAATTTTCCAACGAATGTGCCATATAATCCATTGGTACATACACACAATAAACCGCCATATAGCTGTAGGTAAGTTAGTTGAAATTTTACACAAAAATAAAATGTTATATTTAACTTCTAACTCTCAACAGTTCCTTCATATTCATGGCAATCGAATACTCCAAAGAGAAAGCATTGCCAGTAAAAGAAATATATGCATGGATTGTCTAGCATTTTCCGTGCTTCAAAGCAACTCCCGACGGATGTAAGAATAGTGTGAGACATAATCTTTGGTTAATATAACATTTCGTAATATTAAACCTTTTCTACTAACAATGTGATCGAACACAAGTGCAAGTACATACGATCCAACCGTGCATTTAATTTATTTATAAAAAAATATGGAAACAATTTGCCGCAAGCGTTTACTTTCCGAATTTCCATATCAGTAACAAAGCAAATATTTATCAACCAACAAAGAGGTAGACCTAATCAACGACGAAAAATTAAAAGAATTCATAGTTAGTATAATAAGTTAAGTTTTATTTATTTAATCGATTGCTAGTATATTTTATTATAATAAGTTATGTTATAAAAATTTAATTACTATAACAAATTTACTAAAAATCAATAAAAAACTGTTTTTTTTTATCTAGAATACGGATTACCTCTTTGCAAATTTTACACTTTAAAAAAATCGAACCCGAAATTTTAATCAAACTTGATATTCCGTCTGTCTCTATCGGTCGATATAAATATGTACTTATATCCATTTCTTCTACCTAATTCTAATATTTCATTTTTACGCATAATAATGACTTAATTACATAATAATGACTTAATTACATACACACACATATTCATATCTGTATGTAGTGTAGGTACACAATTATCATCCTAATTTCCGTAATTAAAATCTATAATCTAGATTTAAATATAAATATGTAGGTATGTAGGTACCTAAGTAACTATTCCTTGAATCATCCATTCAATCCATTACACTAAAAACTTACCTACATATTTGGACCTACCTACTAATAGCGTCAATGTTTAGCTACATTAAAAAATATTCAAATTTAGTTTAAAACTAATAAATAAAAATGAAAAATAGAAATTTGAAGTTATGAATTTGGATCGGGCCAGAGCAAATTAAATTTATAAACATATTTTAAGTTTTCTGACTAGGGAACATAACTTGCTTTTCAACAGCATAATCTTTTTATAAGCAAAATATTTATGTATACAAAGGGCATATAATTCACATAAAAACATTACCTGCTTTTTCATTTTCTATTACTATTTATTAAATTTGAGTATTCTTTTAATTTCCATTTCAAAAATAATAAATTACGTACAAAACGCAAATCGAGTTAGTAGTTGCTGATATCTAGGTCACTGAATAGGTACCAACCTACATACATTATGTACTAGGTGGACTCTCTGACATTTATATAAATATATATCTTTAAAAATCAAATGAATATTATGTATATTAAAACCATCATATAAAGTTTTATATGCATATATGTATCTACCTAACCATAACCATCCAACAATTTCATTATACATTATTAAATACCTACATATTTACATACCTAGGCTCCATATACATACATATGTATGTAATATAGGTACCAGGAAATATGACATAGGTACGATAGGACGAAAACTAACGACAATACCTGAAGATAATGGATGGAAAGGACACTTTGCCAATCTTTACACAACTTAACGTTACTTAAAATACATACAAAAACATAATTTGTATTTTACAAATTTCATTTTTTTTTATTATTGATTTTTCTATACCTACACATCGTTTTACTTTTTATTTCTTTTTTTTTAAATTAAAGTTAGTTGTTTTTTAATACATATTTTTTTTTGATTGCATTTCTTAATATTTTTCTTTACTTTGAAAGTTTACTCTTTATTCTTTTTAATTTCTTTTTTACATTTTTTTTAATATTTTTTTTTAACAAAGCATACATTTTCTTTTTATCATTATTAAGTTAAGTTAATATTATTTCTGATTCCCCTAAGGGTTACAGGATTCCGTTCCTGACTTCAGTCTACCTCATCCCTTCTACTTTCTCTCGTCTTGTCTTTTCTCACTTCCTCTAGCTCTTTTATCCATTCTTATCCCCTCCCTTTTTCGTCCATTATTTCCGTCAACTTTTCCCCTATGGATTTTCCTTCATTTCCTCCTGCTCTGCATCTTTCTATTACATGTTCCCACGTCTCTGGTTCACCCTCGCACAGTCTGCGCATTCTCTCCTCTTGTCGTTTCCAATACCATCTTTCTCTCACCTCATTCCCTAATCTTACTCTTGCTATTCGCCTCGTTCTTTCTGTCTTCCATCCTGCTACCAGATAATGCGGTATCCCCTCCGTCATTATTTCTCTATACCATCTGTTATATCTAGATTCCTTTATTTGTTCCCGCCTTTCCTTCTCCTGTTCTATTCTGTCTTCTCTTTCCACTCCCTCGTATCCAGTCGCACTATCATCTCTTCCCTCCCTTCCCCTCATTTCTTGCCTACCCTGTTCCCATCTTGATACTCTCACTTGTCCATCTCTCCCTCTCTCTTTCATCTCCTGTAGACATTCCCTCGCTATTTCACTTCCCTTTCCATCTGTTAACTTCTCTTCATATTTCCATGCCCTTCTCCCTGCTCTTATCCTTATCTTGTCTCTTTTTGTTTCTTCTCTCACCATGTATCCTGGAGTTTGCCATTCTACACCTAGTGTCCATTTGAGGTACCTCTCTTGCATTGTTTCAATTTCTTTTCTCTCCTCCCATCCCCATATTTCCGCTCCATACCCCATCACCGTCCATACCAGGGTGTCAAAAAGCCACATCTTCCTCTCCCATACCCTCTCGAATTTTCTCCTTCCAATCCCCCATGCTTCCTTCATGACCGCTGCTGCCTTTTTTGCTCTGTCCTTTAAATGTGCCTCCTGCCCTCAATTCTTTTTGAACACATAGCCCAGGTATTTAAACTCCCTTACTTCCTCTATTTGCTTTCCCCTCCATCTCCAATCTACTGTTTTATTCCTCCCTCCTCCTTTTCTAAACCTCATCACTTTCGTCTTTCCAACGTTTAACTCTAGTTTTTTCTTCTCGAAATATTTTTCCAGTATCCTTATCATACATTGCATCTCTTCTTCGTTTTTCGCCAATACTACCACATCATCTGCGTATGCCAGCGAGCAAATTCTTTTTCCTCTCACTTTTACCCCTCCCGATCTCCCCTCGGCCAGTTCGTCTTCCATATCTGCCGTCAATAAGTTAAACAGTATTGGACTCATCGGGCAGCCTTGTCTTACTTCTTTTCCCGTCCAAAATGTTCCCCCCATCGCTACTCCCGCTTTCACTCTGCTCGTCGTTTCTTCGTAAACCTCCCTAACTCTCTCCCTAAGCCTTTCTCTTACTCCTCGTTCCACCAATGCATCTATCATAATTTTTCTATCCACTGAGTCAAACGCCGCTTTTAAATCTATAAATAGTGCCACTAGCTTGCCCTTCTCCTCTGCAACCTCTCTGTTCACCACATAGTTCAACACATATATATTGTCTATCGTCCCTACTCCTCTTCTGAACCCCGTTTGATTCGGTGGTATCATCCCTTTTTCCTCCGCTTCTTCCTCTAGCCTCTTCGCTAAAACCGCAGTGTATATTTTATATAACGATGGCATGAGTGTTACTCCTCTGTATTCCTCTACCTTTGTCTTTTTATCATTATTAATTTGTTTTTATAAAACAAAGTTTAATTTTCATTTTTTAACATCCTTGTTTTTCATTTCATTTTTATTTTCTTACACTATTTTTTTTTTTTTGGTAACTTAAATTGATTTTTTTAGATTCTTAACAATTTTTTTTCGTAATATTAATTCCTTTTAATATTTTTTTTAAAACAGTTTTTTTGTTTTTTTTTGTATTCATATTTCGGTTTGCTTTTCTCTCGTTTTTTTTTAAATTCCATAAATACCGATATTTATTTTATATAATTTTTTTTGTTTGTTGATTTTGAAATTTATTTTTTTTTTAATTTTTTTTTTATTATTTTTGATAAAACAAAGTTAACATTTTCTTAGTATTTTTTTTACCATCCTTTTTTTAATATTTTTTTTATAAAACAAAGTTTAATTTTTTAACTACATTCTTCCTTTTTACCATTTTTGTTTTTTTTTACATTAATTTTTTTTTGTTTTACATTAACTTTAGAATTTTTTTGAAGTTTTAACAATTTTGGTATTACATTTTAAGTTTTTTAAAATATTTAAAAAAAATACTTCATAATTTGTTATTTTTTTTGCGGTTTTGCTTCTATATATTTGTTTTTACAATGCCAAAATTATTTATATTTTATTTTGGTTCGAAGTTATTTTTCTGCTTTAGTTGAAAAATTATCCTTAAATTACATAAATAGATAGAGTAAATTTGAAGATATGTCTCAAACAAATAGAAAGGCAACAGGGAAAGTTCTTAAGGGATCAAAGAAAGGCAGGGTCACAATTCAGGCAGGGACATTAGATGAGGGAATCAAAGAGTCTGAGACACTACTTCCTACGGTACCACCGACAGTGACGGAAAACGTCGACTTAGACAAGACATATCAAGAAATTACGAATATAATTCATAGTTTCGAGATAGCCGGAACGGTTGACAACAACGTACAAGATACTAATGCACAAGACGCAACACAACCTGATAACGAACAAGAACTTTTAAAAATAGAACAAGAACAGTTGATCCAACACAATTTCGAACGCGAATGACTACAAAACGAAAAAGAAAGAATAACTCAACGACACTTAGAATTTAAACAAGAACGACTACGAATAGAATAAGAACAAAACCGACTACGTAGAGAATAAGAACAACTTACTCGACAGAACCGAGAACCAGAAAAAGAACGTGAAAGACTTACTAAACAAAAGTACGACATTGAACAAGAACGATTACGAACAGAACAGATTAGATATGACACAGAACGAACCACGAACATTCCAATACTTAACGTACTGATGGATCTCAACATAGGCGAACGGATGCAAAAAATTGCATCTCTGACTCTCAAAGAAAGCCAGACTAAAACTATGAGTATTCCTGCAGATGGCTTGTCAGAAATGTACAAGATGTTTGCCAAGAATATGAAAGAGGTCAACTCAAAGTAGAATAGTCTTTGACAGTTCAGAAAGACACGAATTATGAAGGAGACTCTTCACAAAATCTCACAAATACGAAACGGATCAACAGACAGACAATCCACTCGATAAATAGTCAATCGACAGTGCAACCGTCAGATGGACACTCTTCATTTAGGGATCGAAGGATTGATGTTCATAAATGGGGATTTAAATTTGACGGGTCGTCAAAAGGCATGTCAGTTGAAAGCTTTCGGGTGGAGATATTACAAAAAAAGAGTGGACTGACGGATGATCAGCTCTTCGCGAATTTCCACCATCTGGTTACAGGCTCTGCTCAACGTTGGTATTGGGATACCTGTGAAGAGAACCAGAACGATGAACTGTTTAATTATCAAGATCTGAAGGCCGAATTACTTCAACAGTTCAAACACAATAAACGTGACCATGAAATCCTGAGAGCGATCATGGATCGAAAACAGCAATCAAAATCAATCAAAAAGAGGAACATCTAACGTTAAGACATTTAAAGACAAAACCCATGAGATATATGGTAGCAATTACTCAAGAGATAGAAAAAATTTTAGTATTTCTGAAGAAGAAGAAGAGTTAGAAATAGCGGCTTTGCAGGCTAAAAGAACAGAAAGGAGACATTTTGTAGAGAAGCAGCAGATAATTAGGTTTAAAGATCAGGATAGGGAAAGAGATGATGTGAAAGACGGATAAAAGTCTTCTGGCGATTGCCCGTCTTCGTTTCATACCTTGACCTGCTTTTGTTGTGGGCAGGGTAGTATATCCTTCAAGTGTGCTGCTTGTCAGGGAAATCCGAAGGTCGGCAGTTTATCCGGGAGTCAACCGTCGACATCAAATCCTCTCCCGGAACAGCAAACGACAAAAGAACCTGAGAGAGTAAAAATATTAGAAAGGGAAAACGATATAGAAAAGGTTATTAAAGATTAGAACGAAGTCCTCATAAAAGTCTTCACCACAGGATGATAGAATATGACACAGCTAGGAAGAGAATTTTTAATGAAGAGGTAGATTTAAAAAAACAAATAGTAGAAATTATTTAAAAATTCGTAGGCTTAGGGAAAAATGTGCAATGTTTAGGTTAAGAAACAATAAAATAGAAGCAACTATAATAACTATGACAGATGACTATATGCCGTATGCTAAATTGCAATTAGGAGGAGAAGCTTTTGAAGGACTGTTAGATAGTGGAGCGTCCGTTACGTATTTAGGGAAAGGTGCAATAGATTTTATAAGTAGACAAAATATAAAAATTAGTAAAATGAACAATGATAGCGGGTTTTCCAATAAGAGGTGATATTTTGAATAGCCCACTATTTCGGTAGCTGTCACTTTTGAAGCTGTCATTTTTTGACATTTGACAAGTAGAAACTACGCTATTAATAAAAATGGAACGATACACGCTTCAGCAACGCATTGAAATTATTAAAATTCACTATAAAAATGGTGAAAATTTGGCAGAGACGGTTCGTAAAACTAAAACATTTTTGGGTCGTCGTGAAGCACCTTGTCGGACCGCAATACAGAAATTGGTGGACAAATTCGAGCTGTTGGGACAAGTTAGTGATGTGAAGAATAAAACCCGTGCACGTCGCTCAAGAACAACTGAGAATATTGCTGTTGTAGCCCAAAGTGTTGAAGAAAACCCAGGTTTGTCCATTCCTCGTCGTTCTGTGGAATTAGGCATTCCACAAACGTCATTACACCGTATTTTGCATAAAGACTTGGGTCTTAAGGCTTACAAAGTTCAGTTAACACAAGAACTCAAGCCGGCTGATCATCAACAACGTCGTGTCTTTGCTGATTGGGTCCTTGAAATGCATGAAAATGAACCGGAATTTCATCGAAAAATCATCTTGACTGATGAGGCCCATTTCCACCTCGGAGGCTACGTCAACAAGCAAAACTGTCGCATCTGGGGCTCGGAATACCCAAGAGTTATTGTTGAAAAGCCTCTCCATCCTCAACGCGTGACTCTTTGGTGCGGTTTATGGTCCCGCGGGGTCATTGGACCTTACTTTTTCGAAAATGAGGCTGGAGCAACAGTTACGGTCTATGGATTGCGCTATCGAGAGATGATTAATGATTTTTTATGGCCTGAATTGGATGGTATTGATCTGGACAACGTTTACTTTCAACAAGACGGCGCTACGTGCCACACAAGCAATGAAACCATCGATCATTTACGGGAAAAGTTTCCGGACCGTGTTATCTCTCGAAGAGGTGATCACAATTGGCCACCGAGATCTTGTGATTTAACACCTTGCGACTTCTTCCTTTGGGGCCACGTGAAAGATAAGGTCTACGCCAACAGCCCAGCGTTGATTGAAGACCTCAAAGATGAAATTCGTGAGGCTATCGAGGACATAGGGCAGCCACTTTGCGATTTGGTTATGGAAAATTTCATGAAAAGGATATGGTCCTGTAAGCGTGGTCTTGGCGGCCATTTGGCTGATGTTGTGTTCCATTATTAACGGTATATCTTCCTCTTTATAATGATATAAACATCCGATCATTTATCTTCAAAAATGCCATTTTTCTTTGAATATCAAAATAACACCTCTTATTGGAAAACCCTATATTAGAACCGCGGATGGAAATCATCAGAGCATAGAAGGATGTTTTAGGGCGATTTTTTTTGGGGAGGTAAAATACATGAGCTGGAGATACTGGTCTTTCTCAACCACTATATATGGGTATTGATTTTTGGAGTACTTTTAAAGTAGCTCCAAATATTATAAGTGAGCTGAACGCTCCTATTGTGACGAAAGAGCAGCCTAGCTATAGAGATCTCTCACCGGATCAAGCCAAGCAGCTGGAGAGAATCAAGTTACGGTTTCCCTCTTTTGCCGTACTCGGGTTGGGTGAAACCAACCTGGAAGAGCAGGTAATTGAAGTGGATGATGAACAAATTCCCTTAAGCAAAGACACTACCCCATTTCTCCAGTAGTCCAAAAGCTCATGTACGCTGAGCTGGACAGAATGCTGGAAATGGGGGTGATAGAGGAGAGTAACAGTGCTTGGAGTTCTCCAGTTGTTTTGGTGAGAAAAAGTTTTTTTTTAATTGAAAAAAAAAAATAGTGTGAAATTCGGTCCTCCAACTAGTTATTTTTTTTATAATTCAGTTTTAATTTTGTTTGAAATTGTGAAGAGTTTTTTTTAATATATTAACAAAACGAACATCAAATAAAAATCATCCAAAACAAAGGAACTAAAAGTACAATAACCAGCATCAGTTCTTCATCCTGCTGCCGGCGGCGGTACGACGAGGGACCAGAACACCCACTTTTAATTTTTTTTTATTTATAACAGGAAAAAAAATCTCTTCCAAGGAAAATTAAAATATCAAAATTTTCTCTATTTTGATACATATCATTTTTTTTTAAATTTCGATTTATACTTTTTTATTTTTTTTTACTGCGGAGTAGATTGGCATTTGGAGAGCCCAATTTCCTTAATATAATTTTTTTTTCAATTCAAATGAATTTCATAGCCAATAAAATTATAATTTGAAATGTTTTAAAAGAAAACAAAAATGGAATTCTAGTTTCTTAGCTGATGGTGTGTGGAGGCTTGGTAAAGCCGTCCAGACATTTACTGATGGGTAAGAGGACGTGACAGACAAACTTACTATACTGACTATGTGACTGGTTGGTCAACTTATGGGCTATTTGCGCAGTATGTTGCCAAGGAAATAGCGAAGGTTGTATCTTCACGGTACTTGGTTGAGTTGGCCAGACCTTCGTCCATAACATCAAACGAACGTTTGGAGTTTAGTGTGGCGGTACATAGGAGGAAGAAGTTAGGTGCTTAAGACATTTTCTTTTTTTTACCGTGAAGGGTTTAGTCTAGGATTTAATTTTTTTTGTTTATGCATTAACATTTTAAACTTTTGTTTCTTTTCAATTTTTAAAACTTAATTTTGTTTCTTCTTTTAGTTACCTTTTTACTACTATTTTTTTAACTTTTTCATTTTTTTTAAATTTTTATTCATTCATTTTTTTTATTACTGTTTTAATTTTCTGGCTAAGGGTAATTGTTTAGTTTTTTTATTATAATAATTTTTTTTTATTACTTTAATTTATTTTTATTTAAATTAATTTCGAAGCACCAAACTTCCTCTCTTCTTGGATATCGTCAGAGTTCTTAGATTTGTGTCGTTTCCACCCAGAAGTTACACCTTAGGTACGACTAAATAATGTTTAGTCGAGCAGGAAGGTGCGTGGTGGAATGGCAAGAACCACGCCACGCGGCGAGCTGAGCCGTGCAACGACAATCGTGCCAAGCCATTTCCCAAGCACCGAATGAATTCTCCGTAGAATTATAGCTCCTAATAGTAGGTTCTAACTTTCCAATGTTGGTAAGATTTATATGGCTATAGGCGTGCAAGAGAGTGTGTTGACTCCCCTGGCACGTTATACGCTTTTCTGATTCACATTTCTGGTGAGAATGGTAAGACTTTAGGCAATTGATGCATACGTATTTACGTTTACTGATTAAAATCGTTCCTTAGGTATTAATGTTAAATATTTTCTACATCGATAAATTAAATGCTTGGTACCAGAACAATAATCACATACCTTAGACTTTGAAGCACTTATGTACGATGATCTCGTTGCTGCTGGTAACGGATTATTCTTCTGTGATCCTGGTTGATGAACCGGTGGGGTCGGTATAGCACTAGGCCGCTGTGATGCCTTCCTTTCAAGCTGAGGGCATCTCTTGTCTAAGAACTTCGTTCGTTCGTCGATCCACTTTTTATTAGTTGAATTGTCCAGCTTTGACATCACAATGCCACAATTTGTGGGTGGCAATGGCGAAGTGGATTAAATGCTTGGTTGCTAACTAGGACGTGTGGGTTCGATCCCCACGGTAGGTGCATTCTTTTCCATACCTCCAATTTTAATTGGATGCCGCCCATGGGTTAAAATGAGACAGTCAATGCCTGGTTCTCAAATCCACTGTGCCAAAAACTAGTGCGGTGCAATTCTGGTTGCATTTAAAAGACCTTAGGTCATACAGGCATATAGTTAAATAAAAAAAATGCTGATAATCAGGTCATCCCGTTGCGCGAATGGTCTACCTAACGATGCTAAGGAGCGAAGATGTACATTAACACTATCAATAAGCTCGCGAATATTCTGTACGGTGACCTTCGAAATCATAGGGAAGTTAAGAAAATGTTTTATATGTTCTTCGACGATGATTTCCTTACCGATCTTTCAATAATTTTAGAGCTTCACTATAATTTTTTCCGATTGCATCAATGGAATCTAACAAACGTAGTGATTGACCCGACAAAGAGGCGCGCAGGTAATGAAATTTAGTAATTTGGTCAAGCGATTCGTTTTTATCAACTAATATGGAAAATGTCTCATTATAACTCAGCAATTTAGTACAATAACCGCAAAGGTAGGCAACGGAACCTTCGGTAGTTTAACCGTACTACCACCGACTGTTGTGTTAAAGACCGATGTATTTTTTGCCGATGCTTCGATTTGACTAAGCGTGCAATCTGTAATCGATGTCGTCAGTCAAGGTTGCAATACAAAGTACAGTTCCTCATATATAGCGCGCACAATAGATTCACTTTCATTACTATCGAGCTCTTCAATTAGCAATCGAATTGATTGAAAGTCTTTATAATGGTTCTCTAAACTACTAAGCCGGATTTTAAGTTCATGAAGAGTAGCGACGGAAGATTTATTCTCCATAAAATATTTGACACGATCTTGAGGCCCGATGAGTGTTTGGCGCTTGACCTTAAATTTTGCTATCTTTAGGTTTCTTCGTTGAGCCCTAAAGTCGCCCTAGGGTCGACCTAAAGCGTTTTTTGAAAAACCTAAAGTCACCCTGATAAACAAATTCTACGTTTTTTGAAACCTAGGGTCGCCCTCAACTCGCCCTGAAGTAGAACTAGGTTTTTAGCAGGGTCAGCTTGAGGTAAATGAATAAACGTCAAAGTTACATGAGATCAGAGGTAGGAATGGACGATATTGAGGAGAATATCGAGTACTTATCATCGATGTTAATAGTTATCGAATCGAAAACAACGATGTGTTAAAGGGTTTTTCCCTTCAACATCGATATTGAATCATGGATTTTTTGTTTTAATATCGATGTTTCAATAGTATAGATGGATTTATGCATCATCCCTAATCTGAAGCATTTGTTTTGTTGTGAATTCTCGTTTTGTATGCAAATTGTTATTTTTAAAATGGAAATAAAACAATACTCAAATTAATTTTCAGACACCTACATGAAAATTGGGAAGCTTTGAAGTTGTGGATTGTGCATAGGGTCACAAAAAATGTACTAAGAACTTAAGTTTAAGATATTTTAAGTTCTAATTATTAAATGACATAACTTTCTTTTCTGCAACATAAATTTAATGGCCCTCGGGTGTTTTTTTGAGAATCGAAAAACCCAGGTTTTTTTGACAACTCTTGGGGTTCAACGAGCGAACCTTTTGTCTCGGACATTTTTTTACAAGAATGGGTAGGTATTATGCCGATTGAAAAGCGGTGAAAGGAATAGAATTAATGATCAAGAACCGAATGCCGCGTGTTTCGCAATGCCAAATGTTCATGTACAAGTATTTATGGTGACTTATACAAACCGCTACGTGAACCCGTTGGTAGGCTATACAGCTAGGTGTGTGTATTTTTTTCCCAACCGATGCGATGTCGAATAAAGATGGTTGTGGGTTGTCGTTGCACTGAAAGCTTTATTCGGATATAATAGGACCGTTTCCTGTCACAGTCGCCAATGTTAGTTTCGGTAACACGAAACTATTTCGAGAAAAAATTCGCTTCCCAATAAATAAAACTTCTGTTTCGAATGATGTCTTTACGAAGAATGCTTTTTATTTCTAATTTCATTTTAGTTAATAGTTAAGATTATTCCCAGAAGGTGTTTAGAAAAAATGTCAGTGTTGACGAGTTAGTAGTAGCGTGAGGTTCAGCAAGAGAAAGAATGATAGGAAAGATGTGTGGCGCGATGTTCTGAGACTGTAGGTGGCTGTTGTCTCAGATTTTATCTCCAGGGATGGCGGCTGAACTAATGCGGACAGATTTCCGTCTTATTTAGCTATGTCCATTATAATTCACATACATTTTTTTATCCTTGGCCTTATTTTATCGGTATAATAGTTTTACTCAATCACATGTTGTTAGTTCTATGCCTAAACAGCATGTTACGAACGAAACAGCAACTTGCAATCTTATTTATTGTTTTAAACAATTTCTGTGTATTATATTTAAATAATTTTGGAATTCTGCACATCTTTGCAAAAAATTCTTTCGTTTAATATGTAATTTATGTACCTTCGGTTTTTGTGGGCCGCGAAAAGTGTACCACAAAAAACATGTTCGCTGTTTTATTATGTGATGGTGATATTCCTAAACTAGAGTGCAACTCGAAGGGGAGAGTACGATAACTTTGGCGCCAAGATATAATAACGGTTTTTTAGAGGGGCTTAATACAAGCATTTTTTTACTATGGTAGGGGGGGGTCTATCTCCCCTCGTTTAGGCGGGAGCGGCAATTTTATAAAAATTTACTTAAAATCTTTAAAAAGATATTAAAAAAGAACGGCAGCACTTACAGTTATAAATTATACCTTTTTCAAAAGTCAGAGCTCTACAATTTATAATTAATTTTAAATAAAGTTGTTTTAGTCAATAGTTTTTTAAATAATTGACTTCAAAGTCAAAATTTATAAAAAAAAAAGTTACAAAAATCACTTTGAATATTATTTTTCTCATGATTATGGATATCGATAAAAAAATAATTGATGTAGTTACCTGCTCCAATTATTTTTTTATTAAACACAGAAAACTACTTCTTTTTATGTCTTCTAGTTTTTAAGATATGTAATTGAAAAATAGTAAAACTATACTTGTTCTTTAAACCCAAAAGATTCTTTAATTTTAAAGAAACTTTGCATATAATAAAATTTTCACCCTCCCCAAAGCCTATAGTGAGCCCAAGCAGGGGGGTTGCAGGGGGGCAGCATGCCCCCCCTTAGGCATCTCACTGTTTGCATCGTAAATTTCATATATACCTTTGTGATTTTATTACAGTTAATGCGGTTATTAAGTGTTTCTTTTTTCTATACGCACAAAGCTCCTATTTCTAACAAGATTTCCTTCCCTGAGTAAAATATTTTTGCTTTATTTTTGTTTTTTGGTTTTTGGGGTTTTTAAAACTACTTTTTAAAGAGTTTTTTTTGGTATTTACTTTCAGGATCAATTTTAATGATAAGTTCATTTTTGTGAGTCAAGTAAAGCAATTCATTTAGCATAACCCAGAATGCACCACGAGGAGGTAGAATTGCATTGCATTCCGCTTCCCAGTCAGTTAGTTTTTAAGTAAGTCAGGAGTTAGTAAAAAATAGTCACGTCAATTTTCAATGTGTTGAAGGTATGTAAGTCTCGTCAATGAATTCATCGTCCGTACTAGTGTCACTGTGGAGTTCGTTAAGTTCGTCATTGATGGTCAAGAGCCGAGGTTGTTTTGGCGGTAAAACATCTTCTAGGTGTTCACTGCGAACGTCGGGAGGGTCGAAGTCCTTTAGTTGCAGACCCACACTTTCTTTTCCATCAATCAAAGTTTTGGCCAAGTACCTAACCGTATATTTAGAAAAAAGAGATTGAAATGGACATGACATATGTACATACGTTTATGTATATAATATCAATTATTTTTTTTAATCCAGATTCTTTAAATGCAAAAGAAACTTTACATGCACCCATCTGATACAAAATTATTTTTTTTTGTTTTTCAATTTTCTCAAAAACTAGAAAACAAAGAAACGAATAGTTTTAGTGTTTGATTAAGAAATAATTGGAACAGTTAACTACATCAATTACTTCTTTATTGGTATTTATAATCATGAGAAAAATAATACTCAAAGTGATTTTTTTAACTTTTTTTTCATAAATTTTGAGTTTGAAGTCAATTATTTCAAAAACTATTGGCTGAAACAACTTTACTTAAAATTTATTATAAATTGTAGAGTTCTGACTTTTAAAAAAAGTATAATTTATAACTGTAAGTGTTGCCGTTGTTTTTAAATATTTTTTTTTCTAGATTTAAGTAAATTTTATAAAACTACCCCTCTCGCCTAAACGAGGTGAGATAGACCCCCCCTCGCATTGTAAAAAATGCTTGTATTAAGCCCCTCTACCAAAAACCTTTATTATATCTTGGCGCCAAAGTTATCGTACTCGTGCCAATTCGAATTATCTTCTTTTGCAAAGGGAATCAAATATTCATTTAGCATTCTATGATTTCGTTGTACAGAATCTAAAGTTTCGTGATGATAGATGTTGATGTTACATAATTTATCCCAAATGATATGTAAATGTTTTTCATGACTTCATTTATAAATTCTGTTCCCATATCTGTTCTTAATGTTTTGAAACTCCCATGCCCATGAGAAAATTATATACTAAAGGTTTTGCTACAGTGTTTGCATCTTTCCTTTTAATAGGTATATCTTCTACTTATTTCGTTAGCTCGCATTGCAGAGTTAGTGTATATATAAAATCATTTGAGGGTCTAATGAACCTACTGTATCTACGTCGTGGAAATTTCTCATTATTTTTACTTGTGATTATAGGTACTATAAGGCAAATTATGCATTCGTCGAAAAAAAAGTTCAAACATGATATTACGATGATAACGAAGGCGAAAAAAGATGGTCTAACAATTGTGTCCGTCTGTATGTCTGTCTGTCAGTCTGTCTGTATGTATGTATAGACACCTACAGCCCACACGGGGGATTTGTCGGAAACGGCTCTTACGATTTCGATTTAAGAAAAATCAGTGCAGCTTTTTACGTACGACCGATCATATGATTGAAAAAAAAATGTAAAATGTCTAAAAACGGTACTTTCCATAGGACCGTTTTTTTTATTTCGACTATCTCATAAATGGCTCGACCGATTCTTTCGCAATTGCATTTAATTTTTTGGTTTAAGGTTTATATTATTAAATATTTAAGATTGCCATACAAAATTCTTTTTAGAAAAAAACTAAAGTAACTTTGTGTATACAAAATAAAGTAAAAAGTGACTTTAAAAATATATTTAGATTTTAAATAGAAATCTTTTGCATACAATGTGATCGAACATAAGAGCAAGTTCGTGCGATCCAGTCGTGCATTTTATTTCTTTCTCATGAATAACTCTTATTGGAGGATTATATATCAATATTTTTAATCGTGCATCTATTTCACATCGCGTTTGTAAATTGTTATATAGTTTCTTCTCTTCATGTACACTTATGTGTTCAAATTCTTCTTTATTATTTGCAATAGCTAGTTGCTTAATATTTTCATTCTTTATTTTGAATACTACTTCTCCAGGTTTTGACCTAAATCAAGACTTAGATTATCGCTATATTTTATGGCTATATCTTTATTGCTTACATTCATCTTAGTACAGGCTTCTCCTCGATTAAACCTTAGTTTAGCTGAGGATTTTCGCTGCTGTTCATTATTTGTATGTGACACCTTTTTAAATTTCAACTTTTTAATATTTGCTACTTCTGCTAAGGAACTACATTCCCAAGTGTAAATATCATTAGTTTTTAATGCTGTAAATAAATAAATGAATTTTCTTTTTATTCATATTTTCATTTGCCACTTTAGCTTTTTGTTCTTGTCATTTATTTATACTTGATGTTGGGATCATTTCCTTCAATAGTTCTGAGCTGTCTTCTTCTATTTTGATATTTATTGGATGAAGTGTTTTCGTTCTTGCGGGTAAATAAATATTTTGTTACTTAGGAGGCTGTGTGAACATTGGGAGAATGAATTCATCATTTTGGATTAAAATAGATAGAGTAAATTGTCCTCTACTATTTGGAATTTTTGTTCGATATTATAAACTAAGGTTTCAAGTTTCTAATTTATGACAATACTTATTTTTAATTTGGTTTCTTTCTAAGACTGTTTCGCTTTTTTACAATCACCAAACAAAATGGCCTCTTTTTTATTTCCCCCCTTTTATTCTTTTTCTGGCATTGCCAGATTACAAATTTATTTATATGAAAACTCTACTAGATGGCGTCAGTTTTTCAGCCTCTCATCCATACTCTGGTATAATCTTTATAGTTGAAATTATGTCAAATTTTGCCATTTTAAAGTATAATCTCTTTAATTATTAATTGATACATCCCCTATTTACTCTTCATCTAATCATTTTATTTTATAATATAATATTGGCTTCAATCTAACCAACAAGTTATTTATAATTGTTTTTAAGCACCTCTGCTCCAGATTTTTTTCTTTCAGTGACTTTCCTAATTTTTATACAAATTTTTATTTCAATATTTAATTTTTTTGAGCAATTATATTAACCATATTTCTTTGTTTTTCTACATTTTTGTTTTTAATTCTAAAATTTCAGTTATTTTTCTTTGTAAAAATCTAATTCATTCTAGGTTTACAAATTCTTATCTTTTTCTATTATGCTACTGTAATTTTTTTTACATGCAGATGTTACAAATGGTTTAGGAATTTACAAACATTTATATCTACCTATATATTTTTTTTGAATACCTACTGTGAATACTTAATTTCAAAAGAAGTGTGCTTGTATTCTGTTCCATTGAAGGACTTAAAAATTGATGAAACTACATACTTACATAGTTGTTTTTCTTTATTTGTTTGTTTAAAAAAATATTCATCATTAATGGTAACGCCACGTTCCAGAATATTCCACTTTGTTGAATATATTTCTTTATGGTTTTCAACTTAGGCTATTTATATAAAATTTACAATTCTTACACACTAAAATTTTAACTATACATATAATATCTTAGGCATACATACAATATTTTATATTACAGGTCAACGGACGGACAACGTAGTTGGGAAGCATACTTGCTACGTCATCAATTTCATAACAAATATACATGCCCCTTTCGCAATGCACAAAAGTATCCAAATATTATTCAGGCATTCTCATTACAGAACATGCAGTGCAATGAACCTTAGAAAATATATAGACACACTTGACCAAAGCAAAAGTAATTTGAAGTGTCAAGTGGCATTGAAAATTCTATTGCATTTTTATAAGGTTGGTTCTCATGAAATGTGAGTACATCGGTTGGCTATTGCAACGTCTTGTATAAAGGCAATGACAGGGAATGAATTAAATGTTTTTGATAGTGTATGCGCACTACAATTGGCCTACAAGGCCATTTTGTGCAATTTTTACACGGACGACATGTTAACCGTCGCAGACACAGAAGAGCAGTCGATGAGTAAGTGCAAACAAAATATCTCTTCATTGAGAGCAGGCGGATTCAAGTTGAGCAAATTCATGTCATCAAGTTAGCGCGTGCTATCGAAGCTTACTAGTACCTGGTCGAGCGAAAGATAACTAACATTTCCGGAAGATAATAACGCTTCGGTGTTCGGCCTTGTGTGGTACCGTGCAAGAGACGAGATCTCATTCAAATCAGAGCGAACGATGACAGTGTTTCTACCACCAAGAGAGCAGTTGTTGGTGCAATCGCAAGGTTGTACGACCAGAATGGCTACATTGCGCCAGTTATAGTCTGTGCGTCATCGCTGGAGACATGTGCCGACTTAGGGTCCAGTGGTATCACAGCAGAGTAGCTGGTTCACAATAAACTTTGATGGCAAGGACCGCAATGGCTGGTCCAAAACGAAGAGGATTGGCCAAGTGCAGAAGCAGCCAACAGCCAGAAGAATCCTTGAAGGAGCTTAAAGCGATAGTCGTTGCTAGTGCCAGAATAGCAAAGCCAGCGGTGCTGAACATCGGTGATACCGGTCTTATTGAACGCAGGTTAGCACTCCAAAGCGTTTTAAGAATAACTGCCTTCGTATTGCGGTTTATCCGAATTTCCAAGAGGCGAAACATCCACAAGAAGATCCTTCCGGTGACATCAGTCCCATTTTTTTTTTTTTGTAAATTTAACGCTCATTAAAAGGGTTTTGGCTACCCTTAATATGTTTAACCCCAGTGCGAGCATTAGGAAAATAGGAAGGGATTTAAAAGGAGATACCGTCGTACATTGGTCTTGAAGTTCAAAATATAAAAACGGGAGGGGATAATAGAGCCGGGCAAAGCATTCCACATTAGTGTTGTTCGACTGCAGAAAGAATCTCTGTACTTGACAGTACGTCCGAAGTTGGGCTCAAGGGTAAACTGATGAGCATTCCCAGAAGCTCGAGTATTACGGTTGAATAGTTTAAGGGGATGTATGCAACTGGCTACTTCGCTAGAACCATATTTATAAAAATAACGATAAAATAACGAAATACATGAAACATTTCGACAATGTTCGAGAGATGTGATTGCTTGCGTTATAGCTCTATCGCCTATCAGTTTAAGAGCTCTTTTTTTAATTCTATCCAGAAGATTCAAGTGTGTTTTGGGAGCTCCTGCCCAAATGTGTGAATTATACTCCAGCTTTGGACGAATGAAAGCTTTATAGATTACAGCCAGATCAGCCGGGGAAAAGAATTTCTTTCATCTGCGAAGGAAGCCCAAACACTTTGCAGCGTTTTTTGGCAATATGAAATATGTGTTACTTCCAAAAGAGGTGGTCTGTGATGCACATGCCAAGGACTGAAAGCTGATCGGATTCTTCAATGCAAGTACCGCTCATGGATAGCGCCATAGGGTGTGGGTTCTGCTTTAACGACAGCACTGAGTTTTTTAAGCATTAAATTCTACGCGGTTTTTTATTTCCCATTGGACAATGCTGTTGAGATCAGAATTTAATGATCTTATCATACGCTGCCGTTCCAGTTCCAAATCAGAAGAGCAAGGAGGTGAATCCGAAAACGAATATGAAAAGCTGAGCGTACTATCCAGATAAGAGATCATTAATAAAAATGAGAAAAAGGTTTGGATACAATATGGAGCCCTGGGGCAGATCAGCATTTATTATGTGAATATCAGACTTGAAACCGTCCATACAACTTGTATTGAGCGGTCCGAAAGGTAATTTCTAATCCAACGAATAAGAGATTCATCGATACCCAATGCACGCATTTTCGATAAGAGAGTTTGATGCCAAACTCTTTCTTAGGGACAGGCTGGACAAATGCTGTTTTCCATTTACTCGGAAAGAGACATGTAGAATAGGACAGATGGAAATGGTTACGCAGTTGTTTTGCCAGCGTTGAAGAACACCTCTTCAGAACGATGGGAGGAATACTATCCGGGCCAGCGGATTTGTGTATATCAAGGTCTTTGAGGACTCTAGCAACTACATTAGTGCGAAAGAAGATTCGTCCCATAAAATCGTTTACGCTCTCAAATACTGGAGGAGTCATAACACTTTCTGGCAGCGTCGAATAAACAGCGAACTGCACTGCAAGTAAATTGGCTTTTTCTCGAGAACTGATAAAAGGGGTGTCATTATAAACGAGCGTTGGAACCGAAGACGAAGTTGAATTTCGAATTATTTTAACAAATGACCAAAAATTCTTACTACCTTTTGGACATTGTAGTATTTTTTGCCTTAATTGTTGGCCATGGAAAAATTTGGCTCTACGAAAGTGAACGTTACAAGTCTTTCTAGCTTGTTGAAACTTTTTCCGGTTTTCTTCAGTGGGGTTGGTTTTATAATTCCGGAAAATTACTTATCTAACCCTTATAACCACTTTCCAGCTCGAATCAAACCATGCATTTTCTTTCGGTTTGATATATTTTACCCTATTCGGGATAAAATTTCTCATTCCGTGAAGAATTAAATTTGTTATCATAACTGCGCTGGAATCTACGTCACTACCGAGGAAGCATAGTGACCAGTTAAAGTTCCTGAAGAAATTATTGAGACCGTCCCAGTTAGCTTTCTCATATTGCCAAACGGTTCTCTTAGGTGATTTTTCTTTAACTGAGTGATGTTCGCATGAGAAATTTGCAGATATGACACAATGGTCTGATGTGCCTAGAGGTGATAATACATTTGTCGTGTATTTATCAGAGTCAGAGGTAAGGAACAAGTTAAGAGTGTTGGCAACGTCAGGGATTCGAGTTGGCTCATCAAGTAGCTGAGTCAGTTGGTTTAACTCAGCAAAGACCTCAACATTCAGGTGTTGTCTGCCTCGAAAAGCAGAACCAGCTAGAATTGTGTACATTGAAATCGCCCGCAATGACGATGTCAGTGTGAGGATAATGGGAAAAATTCCTTGAATGGAGTCGGAGGGAGCATCAAATTCAATAAAAGTTGAATTCGAATGATCCGATTGTTCACCTATTTGGGTTTAACTCAGTGCCAAAAACGCTGGCTTGTTTCAATTGAATGTTTATACTAGTTTCCAATGTATGTATGTAATGTTTATACTAGTTTCCAATTTTAACTTTTCAATGCAATTTTTCATTAGTGTTATGCCTTAGTAACAAAACTGCATTGAGCCGCCCCTGGTTAAATAGAAAAAAAAAACAGTCAGTTATCCATTAGACGTTGTACAAACCCCATCAATGCATGCACTGTGTGTAAGTACCACACAGTACTCACAACAATCAAGCTAGTGCAACTGTGTTGGGAGACGGATAAGGAAAGGAGGGACTTACTAATATGCACTATGTGGTGTCGTTGATTTTTTTTCTGCTTAACACTGTATGTATGTAGGTATGTATGTATGCACTGTACAATCACTGAGTTTATGTTTCTGCGACGCACGGCAGGTTATGATTTTAATATGATTATGTATTTAATTATATTGGCAATTTGATTCTTAATTTGGATTAATGGTGTACACAAATTTGGGAGGTATTTATTTTTACTGTAAGAGACTAGGGTGTGGGGGAACAACAGGCACTATGCATATTATGCGAGTCAACTCTAGAAGAGCGTGACGAGGCTTTCGCATACTGGGGTAGAACAGAGCAGCATTGCGCGTACCACAAAATGATCCAACACCTCTTGTAGAAGTCTTCATTGGAAGGGTCGAGCAGCATAATCTCTTGGACAACCAAGGAACCAACCAATCAAGGCAACATCAGAGCAGTTAATGGCCAGCCTTCCCAGGGATCGGCTGGGCCGGTGCAAATCAAGGCCAGATCAGGGCGATCGATATGTAGATGGAGACACTCGCTACAACCTCATAGAGGCATGCCTCAATTCTAGGCCTCTATACGCGCTCTCAGATGTTGCAGATGATCTACGAGCGCTAATGGCCGGAAACTTCCTTATTGGAGAAGAGTTGATGCTACCTCTTAGTGCTGAGTAAAGTGCCTCAAGGACGACTGAAGCTGTGGGGTATCGTAAACCAGATGCAGCAACATTTTTGGAAGAGATGAAGTCGCGAATACATCCACACCTTGCAGCAGCGCTTCAAATGGAATAAGAGCAGGAACGTCAAGCCAGGTGATTTGCTGCTGGTGAAACAAGAGAATGTGCCACCTACAATCTGGCCATTAGTGCGAGTCACGGCTGTTTATCAGGGCAAGGACGGACTTGTGTGGAGTGCGGAAGTGTGGCTAGAGCATACGTGCTTGGTAAGAGCTATCCATAAATTGTGCATCCTTCCTCTCGCAGAGCCTACAATACCAATTGAAGACGAGCCTTCAATTGGGGGGGGGGGTAATGTTAGAGCTTCGGAAGAATAAAACTTATAGTCATCGAGGGACCAACATCCATGAGCCACCCTTATACATTTATGGGCCAACTTAACATCAGCACCAAGTGGAAAAAAACCTACTTGCACATTAGCCATAGGAGAGCAACGGCGCCAACAAGAAATTATTCTTCGACCAGCAGAGGTTTTGGACATGACAACAATAACCAAACCAATAACCACATTAACCCTGTGCACCGACATTATCGACGACGTTGAAGTGCGTAGGCCACACCCTTTTTCATAGGGTCGTGATAAGCGGTACGTGCGACCGACAACGGCGTTAGCGGAAAAAAAAAACTATCAACGGGCCACCTGCAGCAGCAACATATAGGAGATATGAAAGGCAACGGTACTGGGTTCTGTGCTGTTTTACAGTTTTTATATTTAAGTTATGCTATTCTTTTGTAGTATCTTGAGCGGAGCAGACGTAATTTAAATACAGTCCATTTTAATGTAATTTCAATGTCGTTTTTACTTTTTTTATGAAATCACCCTAAACACTAATGATAATTGGATCTACATACTAACAGCGTCAAATTTAGCTACATTAAATAATACTCAAAATTTAAAACTAATAAATCTATCACAGAATCCACCGTAATCGAAAATCTTATTATATTATTTTTAAATTTGTTTATTCATATACCTAGGTACAAGTTTTCATCCATATCAAATGGATCTCAGTTGTTTTATTTGGATTTTAAGCTTTTGCCTTCTAAAGAATTTTACTATGTGCTCCATCCATTTATTTCTACGCTTTCTTCTACAATTTCATTAAAAAAGAGCAATCGCTTTCGTTTTGTTTATTACAGAATCTTGCCCCTGAAGTAGAAGATAATTTAAGACAAATAATTTGAATCTGAAAGTAATTTTGTATTTTTTTATTTTTCAAAAACACGAAAAAACTACTTTTAGATAGCAATTTTTCGAAATGATTGTTTGATTACAAAATGATTTTTAAGGATTTAGAAGCTGAGGTAAATTAACACTCAGAACAGTTAGAATTGTCGAAATCAAGCAAGTAGTTTGGAAATAAGAGCTTTGCGTACGTTCTGATTTCAAGTTTTTCCTTGATATACGTAGAAATTTCATGGAATTGCTAATTTGGACCAGTTAATTTACCACAGCATAGGGCTATAATACTTACCTATCTTACATTGAGACACACAAAATTACATTTCCCTTAAAAAGAAAAGAATTTTATTGAACACCAAACTTGAAGAAAATGTAATTGAAAAAAATTGAGTGAATCACAATTCTTAAGCTATATACAACAATTTAAAATATTGAGCATAAAGTATTTAATTATAATATCTGGAAATAATGACTTCCTGCTGGATTTCATTGTTTGTGGTGTGGTCTGACCTTGTTGTCCGTCATGATTTTGAATTGAATGGCAGGCGCTGTTTGTCCTACAAAATTAAAAGAAAAACAAATACTCAAAAATTAATTCAATTAATTTTTTTTGTATTTAACGTACCTTATTTCTGCTTGACTAAATACTGATCCACAGACAGACTAAAAATCTGTTTACAAGCTACAAATACAGACCGAGGTGTTTCGGTCAACATGTGAATATCGATCTCGTTCATGAGAATGCCTAACTAACGATATATTTCTTCCAAAAAGACGAGCCCAAATCTGCTTTGATTAGATTTAGATTAGATTAGATTTTTATTCAATATAAAAGTTGTACATTTGTTATCATTAAGAATTTTCAATTGAATAATTAAGGTATGACTATATCTGTTGTTTGCCTGAGTAGGACATTTGATAAATTTTACAATAATTTAAATTTTAAGAAAATTTTAACAATAATATGTATAATGTTTGTTTTTATTTAAATATTTTTTTTTTATTTAAGGGCTTTTAGTTTAGCGAAAAAAAAATAAATATTTTTTTTTGCAATGGCTTTTAGTTTAGCAAAAACAAATTAATTTTTTTTAACAGACTTTTAGTTTAGTTAAATCATCACAATAAGTTATTTTTAAATAATTTCAATTTTAAAATCTTTCTTCTCATCATCAGTTGTCCGGATAAATTCATAAAACCATCTGTTTCCATTGATCCATTCTAAATTCCGATAAATTCAGCACTATACCACAATCTGGAGCCAATTTATTCCAATTTTTCGCAAAAAGTATATTTTTTTGCACTGCATACCGCAATATCTGATTTGGTGTACGAATTTCGTCCATTTTAGCCACCCTTGCTAAATAATCAGCATGTAGCTTTAACGCTGAGAAAAACAGTGATGGTAATCCCGACTCAAGATAATACATGTATTTCGGGGTGTTGATTGGCAAATAAAAAAAATTCTGAGGAAAAAGCGTAGCAAGTATTCCACCACCTCGAATCGTTGACAACCCAAACTTGTGCACCATATAGAATAATCGATTGCGCTGTTGCATTAAACACACTATATTTGGAGCTAACAGCAATAAGTTTATTGCTAAAAATTCTTTTCCAATTCACGCATATTGCTATTTTCGCCTTATCTACTTTGGTTTTCACGTGCTTTTCCATGTTAAGGTTGTAAGTTAGCTTCATTCCTAGGTAGTTGTATTTTTTTTACTACGTCCAGGTTATGCTGGCCATATTTCCATTTTTCACTTGCTGATATCCTGCCTGAACCACGACATGATGACTTTTACTTTTGTGCTGCCAATTCATACTCCACATGTAGGTGAGTCCACAAGATCACCTAAATATAGTGCAAATTGTAGAGGGATAAGATTACAGCCTTCCACGGTGTATTTTTAATTGTTCTGAACGCTCCTTTCCTTTAACAATATATGCCGTAGATTGTTAATAAAGTTTTTCCAGAGCTCTGACAAACTTTGAGGATAGTCCTAAATTATGTAGCTTATAGAACATCGCATTTCGGTTTATCGTATAAAAGGCCGCTGTAAAATCCACAAACATTGTATACAGTTTTTGATTTTGGTTCAACTTCATTTGAGCTATAGATCTAAGAACAAAGATGTTATCATCTGTCGAATAACCAGCACGAAATCCAGCCTGAAACTCACTGAGTTTTTTGTTTGCGTTTACGCATATAGTCAGTCTCTTGTTTAATTTAGTTGTGTACGCTTTCAGCGTTGAGTTCAGGAATGATATGCCTCTGTAATTAGTTAGCTCAGGCGTATCACCCTTTTTATATATCGGGAAAATCAACGTTTCATAAAAATGCTCAGGCAGAGTTCCAAAATTAAAAATTATATTCAATGCTTTGGTTAAATTTTCTTTGAAAGCATCTGTGCTGTATTTTAAAAACTCAGCTGGAATTCCGTTTGACCAAGCCGCTTTGCCGTGTTTCAGAGAACTTAGTATGAGTTTGACTTTTTCCAGTTCAATATTCTTATCTAGAATTTCGTCCTTGACAAAAGGCTGTGCAAAATTCCATTTAATCTGATTCGGCAAATACAAAAGCGAGATGTAGTATTCACGTAATCTTTCCGCCGGAATGATGGCCGTATCTTTTGTAGTATAGTTTCCAGATAACTTTCTTGTTAATGACCAAAACTCACCTGAATCTCTGCTTTGACTTAACTGGAATGCCAGCTTTTCAGAATGAGCTTCCTTTTTTGCTTTGCATATTTTATTTTTATGCTCTGTGCATCATATTTTCGCAATAGATTGAGAAGTTGAAAACTTTTTTTTCGTAAATTCTCGCATTCAAAATCGTACCATTCGGATTTTTTTTGTAAAGTAGAATTCTTCGGTAGTAAATTATCTGCAGAGTAAATAATTGCTTCCAGATCACATATCGCCACATATTTTGCTATTAATTTAAATTTTTTGGCATTGAGAATAGTGTCGATTTTTGTCTGAAAATCGTGTTCTTTATGATTCTTCCACCTGAGACACCTGTTTTTATTGACGGCAACTGCTGCTGTTGAGTCTGGGAATATATTTTCCATACTTATCGTGATTGGTAGGTGATCCGAGAATTTTGCACTCCCTACTTCGAAGTCCTTGAAGAAAAAATTCCAATCTCCACCTATAAGCCCATAGCCAATTGTAGAGCTGTCTTGCTTTCCAATGAATGTTAGTTCTTCCATTTCACCGCCATCAGCACTGCCATTTAATATGCTTAGTGCGAAATCCTTTAAAAATTTTACAATTTTCCTTCCTTCAGCATTGACTTTTGTATCTTAAGAATTACGCTTACGCTTTTTGAGCACTGTTTCCGCTTCCAAATTTGCTGTTCTAGCGTTGAAATCTCAAACTAAAATAAGGTTTTGCGGTTTAATAGAGCATAAGCAGTCATACAATATTTCACAATCTTTTTGCCAATGATTGCAGTTCAAGTAGACAGGCACAATATATAATGAATCACAATCATATTTGATCTCAACATAAATCAATCCCTCTAATGTTTTAATTTTGTATGCTAGCGATAAGTCTCTCTTTATTGCACTTGCTCTACCTTTGTTTGATGTTCTTTTTGCTGGTGTCCAGAGGCATTCATAGAAGGAAAAGTACTTTTCGTAATTTCGTATTTTGTTTTCTTCTATGTGTGTCTCCAATAATAAAATAATATCAAAATCATACAAGTATTTAAAGAACCCTGGAAATATTAATTTACTGCTTAACCCACCAATATTATACGAAACTATTTTACAATTGCTAAAATTTTGTGTTTTTGTTTGTTGTTTTTGATGTTGGTGGTTTTTTATTGGTTTATTAATATTTTTACTTTTTGATTCTATGTTTTCTCGGAGTTTTTTTTTTGGTAATAAGTGTTATTTTGGTAGCGTTTGGGGAGTTAATAGTTTTGTTTCACACATCAGTGGCTGAGCTTTGTTGCATCAAAAATCTTTTAATGGGGTTAGAACCACTTCTTAATGTTGGTAGTGGTGCCAACGAATGTTGTTTTTGTTTTGTTTTTGTATTCATCTTGTTGTGTTGGCGTGTGCTGGAGGTTCTCACTTGGTAGCATTCTTTTTCTTGCGTTTTGGAGTTGATTTGTCTGTTGCTCTTGCCAAACTTTTCCTTCAACCATCAGTTCATCAAGTCTGAAAAACGCTTTTATTCCGTTTTCTTAGTTCCAAAAATTTTGGTATGAGCGGTTTTCTAGCCTCAATGATGTGATTGGGAAGGTTTTCTGAAATGCTGAAGTTGTTTAGTGCTTTTTTCGATAATATACATAAGTACATCTTGCTTCTTTTGGTATTTTATAAAAGTAACTCTTATTGGCCGCATTTTTCCCTCAGATTGTTTTCCTATCCGGTAACCACTTTCAAAATCTTCAGTTAGTAGTTTAAATTCTTGATTACTTTTATTCAAAATATTAACCACTGTTGTTTTGAGGTCATCTGTACTGCTTTCGTTTTCATCGACTTTAAAAATTATAATATTTTTCCTCCTTGATTCTATTTCTAGTTGAACGATTCGTTTTTTCTTGATCAGCACATGAGCTCCTTGTTTCTCTATTAAAATACTTTGATTTTCAAATCTACGTTGTCGACACACAATGAGTTACATAATACAATACTTCTCGGGCTATGATATTGTGGTTTAATCGGTTCCAAGTGTTTAGGATTCAATTTCGGGCTCCGAAATTAGATCTATCAGGTGTAGATGTTTCAGTTTAGAATGCTCCTCAAAAACCTTATCCAAGCACAAAAGAATTTGGCCAAATTCTTATAAGGATACTCATTGGGGGGAGATAGTTTACGTGCTTTGATTGACATAAAACTATGTACTTGTAAATTTCGATCGCAAGAATGTGAACTCGGCTTCCGAGCACCGCCTAACTACACATTATTGTGAGCATAGAGAAAATAATTAGTTAGTTTCTCTATGATTGTGAGACTAATGATACAGGATCGAGTTTCGTATTAAATTGGAACATTTTGGCGGAATTGTTTGCTAGAAAGAGTAATATAAATTAAAATCAATATAATATAATTTAAAATAAACTTACTTGAATCTCTTTAGCTTTATTCTTCACATTTGTTTTTCGATGGCCAAGGCGAGTCGGTTAGTCCGAAACTACAGACGATAATCATACATATGTTTTTGACATTTCAAAAAGTCGTGCGCGGCCGGGTCTGCTACTGTGTTTTATTTTGCTCTTTTGCTCTTCAATTAAAAATTCTTTCCTGTGATTTGTGTGGCAACAAATTTCATTTGGAATGCTGTGCATTAACCAAAAAAGACTTAAAAACAATAAAATCTTGTGCAGGTTTGTTCTTTAAATGTAAAATTTGCATGCAAATTCAATTGCAATTATGTATTGAGAAAATGAGAGATCTCTCCACATATATCATAAAAAGTTCTCAGAGCGCAGTTGGCAAGTGTTAATGCGCATGCGACTTCAAAATGTTATTCAAGTCGTCATATTCGCGATACCACTTGTGTTCAGAGAAACATCAATGTTAACGAAAGTGGAAAACGGTGTTCGGTTAAGGCTTGAAAAAAGTTGTCTTTTACGGTATCTTCCACACCCCAAGATCGGAGTGCTAAAAACTCTTTCTCCAACCATGTCTCACACCTACGGTAGCAAACCCAAGAAATTCCAACAACAACAAAATCATTTTGACTTCCCTTTCTACCTTCCCTGTAATTGAAATTGTCGACCATCATAGTGACAGATCCAACGAGGTACAAAGTCCAATAGCAACTGATGCTGGTGTTTCCCTTGATGTTGTTGATGACCCAAAAGAAAGCAAGAAAAATAAATAAAAGAGAACGACAATGTTGCGGTTGGAAATGTTGCCGTCAAAAATGTTAATGATGCTAGTGCTGATGTCGCTGCTCTGGCTGCAAATGATGTTGATGTTGCCGTTGAGTGTGTTATTCGTGATGCTGTCGCTGATGCCAAAACTCAAAAAAAATTTTCTGGAAATTCTAAACTAAATGCGGTGTTAGGAAATGATTGGAATGCTGTTTTATTCCTCCCATCTGTTCCTAGACTCCGATTCATTCACGTCTTACGGCTTATGAAAACTGTGACCGAAGATGATGTAACAAATTTTGTTGCACAAAAACTTAAATTGCCAGCAACAAGTATAGTTTGTTTTAAGCTTGTAAAAAAGATGCCGATGTTTCCTTGGTCCACTTTATTAATTTCAAAATTGGATTTCGCATCAGTTTTTATAATGATGTTCTGAAAAAATCATTTTGGCCAGTAGGACTTCCAGTCAAAGCATTTATAACTCATCCAAAAAACGAGTCGGACCCAAATCTGAGAACAGTGTACATATAGATAGATTCATTTATATCCGTGACGATTATTTCTCTATGTATTATCATAACGCTGGCGCTATGAGAAGAAAGTCTCATGAATTTTCTATTCCTGCTGCTGACTGTTCATATGATGCTATTACTCTAACCGAAACATGGTTAAACAAGAACTTTTTAACCAGTGAATATTTCAACGAAAAATTCAATGTATTTCTCAAAGATCGTTCTTGTGAACAAACTGGACTAGTAAGAGGCGGTGGTGTTTTATTTGCTATAAATTCTGATTATACAAGTAAGGAAAGTATTTTATCTAATGTTTCGAGAAATATTGAAAAAAATTGTGTATGTGTAGAAATACATATTCGACCATCTTTTAATATAATTCATGTTTACTTTTTTGTTTCTTACATACCACCTTTATCAAATTTTGAAATTTATGAAGCTCATGTTAAAAATATATCCAATATTTTCGATACCACCGATGAAAATTCTTATTTGGTTGTGGTCGGAGATTTTAATCTGCCAAATGTTAAATGGTTGTTTTCAAATGAAGAAAAAAGAATGTTTCCTTGTAATATTAATAAAGATTTTGAACTTAGTTTAATTGATAGCATTATATCGTTGAATATGTATCAAATTAATGGTATTTTGAATTTTATTGATTGTATTTTGGATTTGGTTTTTGTCGATAGTGGTCTAGAAGCTTATTTAAATGAAGAAAAACTACTAGAAAATAGCATACATAAAAAATCGCTTGAAATTAAAGTTAACTTATCTGTTGTAAATGAATTTAAGTTGCCTTGTAATAATGTACCAAAATATGATTTCAAAAAATGCTGATAATAATGCAATGAATGTTACAGATCATTTTGGAATCTATGATTTCGGATTGTCTACCTAAGAAACTATTCAAAAATTCCGAAAAAAACACCTTGGTTCAATAAGAGCATATCTAGGCTAAGAAATGTAATGATAAATTTTAAAAAAAGAGCAAGGTTTGTGTCGCTTTTCATAACCATTTTAAGCAAATAAGAAAAGAATATGAATTTCTGAGGAAATTTACTTATAAGCAATACATGCGCTCTCTAGAATCTAATATTAAAGCAAATCCAAACTGTTTTTGGTCTTTTTTGAACGCAAAAAGAAAATCACTTATAATGGCGTCTCCTCCGATAACATTAATGTTATTTGCAATAGTTTTGCATTTTCATTCCAATCTTATCGATTTCAATTTAAAGTTTGATAACTTCGTCGACTCTAAATCTTCCATCGATGTTGGTAATTTATGTTTATCAGAATGTGACATACTTGCTTATTTATCCTCTCCTGAAGAAATTGTTTTCGGTCGCACCGGACAATATACCATCAGCTCTTTTAAAAAATTGCAGATTCAACCTTGTAGCGCCGGCCGCTCTGCTTTATATCTAACATGTACTTAGATCAAGGTGTATTTTTAGATGAGTGGAAATGGTCGTTCATCACTCCATTACATAAATATGGATCAAAGGGCGTAGTAGAAAACTATAGACCCATTGCTAAGCTTCAGGTCATCCCTAAAGTCTTTGAAGCAATGGTTAAAAATAAATTGTATAATTTAGTTTAAAGCCATATATCAGAATTTAAACATGGATATATGTATGAGTGGTAGGTCGACAGCGACGAACTTAAGTATTTTTACTAACTATTGTCTAAATAGCATAGAAAAGCACTTACAAATTGACACTATCTATACTGATTTATCCAAAGGAAACTTGAAAGTTTTGGTTTTCACTCCTCTTTTCTGAGTTGGATAAGGAGTTACTTAATTGGTAGAAGACAAATTGTCAAAATTGGAAACGTTTTATCAAATGAAATATTAAATCATTCAGGTGTTAGTCAAGGCAGCCATCTTGGCACATTACTATTCATTATTTTTATAAATGATTTGCCAAATTTAGTTTCATTTTCAAAATGTCTTTTGTATGCTGATGATTTTAAAATTTTTAGCTGCATCGAATTTTTATCTGATGCTGGTAAAGTTCAAGCGGATTTAGATAAAATTCATAAGTGGAGCAATTTAAACGGACTTAAATTTAATATTAACAAGTGTAGTGTTGAAACAATTACAAAAATTCGAAATCCTTTGCATTTCGAATACAAGCTTGGAAATGATTCTCTACAAAGATGTGAAATTCAGAGAGATCTTGGAGTGGTATTTGACTCTAAAATTAATTTATCTCTCCATATAGACCAATTATTTTCAAGAGCCAATGCTATGTTAGGATTTGTTATTCGAAACTCTAAAGGTTTTGAAGATCCATATACACTTAAAACCCTTTACATCAGTATTGTTAGACAGTTGTTGGAATACTGCAGCGTTATATGGAATCCTTATACACAGTTAAATACAGGACGGATTGAAAAAGTTAAAAAAAAATTCACTCGGTTTGCGTTAGGAAAGATTTTGGAAATTTAAACGTTCCATGTTACGAAAGCAGGAGCATACTTATTGACCTTAAACCTCTCGTGTCGAGAAGAAAGTTAAATTCGATTCTTTTTGCTTACGATGTAATTCCCTTTAACATAAACTGCCAGGTTTTGTTTTCTATGTTCAGTATGTACGTTCCTACCCGCTGTTTACGACCAAGGAATGGTGATTTTTTACATGTTCCATTCCATAGTACAATTTACGCTAAGCAAAATCCAATTACCAATACCTGTTTAAATTTTAATGAAGTTGATTTTGCCATTGATTTTAATGTTAATAAAAATGAGATTACGAAAAATATATCAAATTTGTTGTAATTGTTACTATATTATTTATTTACTAAATGTGTAAGATTGTCAATACTTAATTTAGGCTCTTTTGTAATCTTTATAAGGTTTTGTTAGCTTGAAAGATGGTAAATAAATAAATAAATAATAATGCTGGTGACGCATCAAGTGCAATTTACATCTTACCCACAATTATTTTGAGTTAAATAAATAAAAAATAATGAAAAGCCAAAAATAAAACTTTGCAATTATGAAAATGAAATAAGATCATTCAGTTCTCGTCATCTATTTGAGAACTGTCAGATTGACTTTTGACAAATCAACAAACAAAAATTATATGTCAGTTTGAGCAAAGGGATTTTTTTAATCCACTACTCACATGCATTCACGGATAGGAAAAAATGAGTAATTTAAGAGTTTTCTCTTACTCACCTCAAAAAAAAATGGCGGGCGTTTCAGACAAGGGGGTTACAAGTCGCACTTCTATGTATTATAGTTTCTCTATTCCCACGTGCTTAAAAATCGCAAGCTCAAACTGCATGATGTAAAAGCTGAAGATCTTAGTATAGCTTATTTGTGACCCGAACTAACCCAATCCATCGAATTAGCTTGGAGCTCGATTTCTCTAAATTATTTGACCAATGTGTATGCATCCCTTCCAAGCCGAATGTGTGAAGTTCTGGAGCAGAAAGGTGGCTCAACACACTATTCAAAAAATTGTTGTTTAATAAAAAAATACTTTTGTATTACGTTAAATTTAACTAATGTTTGTAATAAAAAGAATCAAAATTCTCTAAAATGACCCCGCATTATGACGGTTTTTAGTACATAATTTTTTGTTAATACTTAAATATCATTAAGCTTTCCTTATAACTTTAAATAACAACAATTATGAACTCTGATTTAAAAAAAATTTTCTCGTTTTTTCCAAACTCGAATATTTTGAAACTCGACAATTCCATCATATGGTATTTGTGTAACTTGACAACTATCAATGTCACGTATTACATATCTATCGTTAGGTAAAACTTTATGAACAACGTAAGGCCCCATGAACTTGGAATCAGTTTCTTATTGTTACCCGTCGTTGTGCCGACGTTATTTATAACCATATATTCCCCTTCATCAAAAACATGCTACTGAAGATGCCTGCGATAGTTCCATCTGCTCCAATTCCCTCTTCAGCTCGAGGATTTTCTTTCGCCGTTCGAGTCTGGCCAACTCTGTTTCCTCTTCCGCATTGAGGTCAACGCAGCAATCACCATCGGAAGCGGTTTGCACAACAGAAGAATTCCTTTCGTTTGCAAGAGCAAAAGTAGGTGCTCCACTTAATTCAATGGACTGTTCGCCAAGCGTCTTATCAGACTCTGAAAAATTTTATCAGACACTGAAATATTATCAGAAGTTTCTTCAGGTTTTTCATCAGAAGTTTTTTCGAGACTCTCGAAAGCTTGGTTGCCCGCAGGTACCCCAATGTGCACATTTTTTTTTTATAATTTTGCACGTGCTCAAGTGATAATGAATACCCTTTATATGTTTTTAACACAGCGCGGGCATCCGATGAAAGAAAAGAAAGGACACGAAAGATGTGTGGCGAGATGTTCTGAGACTAGAGCTGGTTTTTGTCTCAGATGTATCTCCAGTTATGGCGGCTGAAATAATGCGGAGAAAATTACCGTGTCTTATTTAATTATGTCTCTTATAATTCGCATTATTTTATTTGTTTCGTTGTCATATTTATGAGTATACTAGTTTACTCAAGCAAATGTTGTTTGTGTTATGCCGAACAGCCTGTAATGAGTAAGCCAGCAACTCATTTTATGATAATTTTGACAATTGATTTTTAATGGAATATAAGAAGACATATACAACAACAGGAATCGAACCTGCGACCAAGAGGTTGACAGGCGAGCACACAACTATTGCGCCACGGCCACCCCCTAACATCATCAGAATTGCTGGAAGTACGCTCGTACAGTTGCCGAAGTTGGCCCAAAGTAGCTGAATGTGGCACCACCACTCCAGCATTCTCCAGCGCCTCATTAATTAGAGCTTCGTTAATTTCCTCATCGTAAAACCAATATTCAGAAAAAGGCTTTATTTATTTAATGAGTAACCCCACATCTGACGTTTTAGTCAATAAATATTTAACTTCTCTTTATTTCATATAATTTGGTTTTTACTTATATTTTAACTTTTGGAGGACAACCAAATTGGATCCCCGCGTGTATGCAGCTTCTTTTGAATTGAATTCTGTTAAAACAAAAGTGAGACAAGCGCACTTTTCTTTTATCACTTTATCTCTTTTTAATATTTCAGTTTCTGCCTTTGGCAGACGAGGTGTGCGACACCTATCTGTGAAAGTCTAAATATCAGTTAAAGGTATAATTACATTTAGTTAATAATTTACATTCTACATATTCTTTATTATTTTTATTACAAAGTTGTTTCGAATATTTGTTGCTGTCGTTGCGCAATCGATTTTTCATAGGATTGGTTTGAGACATCTCCACAGTTAACGTAATAAGAACTATTAAGTTAGGCTCGGTAAAATTTATGAAAATTTTAAAGCGTTGGACCCCCCCTTGACCAAATGGAGGATAAGCTACTGTGCGACACAGATACCTTTTATTGTCATACTAATTCCTCAGTATGCATATTGCTTCTGGATAATTTTCTGCAGTTGGTTTCAATGACTTTATGCATTCTTAAACGATGCCTTCAAGTAAATTCCTAAAACGTTGGAATTTGTCACGAGGGTCAGAAGCCTCAACTTTGAATTTTCTAGCGGAAATTTCGACATATGTGAACAGTAAGAGAAGGCGTACAACCGTTTACATCATACTGTCTCTTTCTTTAAGAATAAAATCGGAATGCATGTGAAATTTTATATTTGCGCTGCAAATATTTGCGTGTTACATTTATGAAACTCTGACATTCATCATTTGCATTTATGAATGCTATGCATTCTCCGGAATTTCGCAAACATGCAGTTCATACTCCAACAATCTAACCAATCTGGTTCACCAGAAAAAAACCTTTAATTTGTATTTTGGAAGATCTGAAAAAATTGTATTAGCATCCGATTGCCGATCGACATTACCATTTATATTAAGCACTATTTTAAATTTAAAACCTGAATACGAATCTTCAATTTGGAGTAGAATACGGCTTTATGAAGTATATTTTCTCTATGGTTCATAGCTTGCTCTGTGCGGAGCGAGTTCACAGCATACTGATTGATTTGATAAATGCTTTATTTTTCTTAGTCTTAAGAAAGTGTATATATTTAATAAACGAACATTTTTTGAGCCGTCTGACAGCATACTCCATGCACTCAAATTCTGTTCAGAGCTCTGCTTTGAACGAAAAAACGCCTATTGTAACGGGTCCGCCATCTAACGTTTTTTTTTTCAACTAGTGCTTATTTCGTGAATGTTAACATTTAGCTCATGTCTGATTTGACAGATAATTAGTCTTATCCTTCCGCTAAACGAATATGGTTGTGTATACGCTTGAACAATGCTCGCTAAGTGGGCCTGCTAACGACTTAGAGAAAATGCCCATTTTGCCAAAAAAATCATCTTTTCAGATGAAGCTCATTTTGATCTTGGCGGGTATGTAACAAGCAAAATTGTCGCATTTGGGGCACAACTTTTTTGGTGTTCTGAATTATCGTAATGTCAAGTTTGATCAAAATCTAGAGTTCCAAATGCAAGACTTACCCTATAGTACCTTTTGGAAGTACTAATTGGTTTGGTTTGATGGTCTCGGTGTGTTCGGCCCGGTTGTCCTATTCGTTTACATGTACATAAATTTCACCTTATATTTTGATAATGAGACAGTGGGAATAGTAAAAATGCAAGGAAACTTTCCCTAAGTAAATTACATGGCTTATAGCGTCCGACTCGATGACGATGGTCTGCATTAAACATAATATAACATAGGGGTGGCCGTGGCGCGATAGTTGTGTGATCGCCTGCCAACCTCGTGGTTGCAGGTTCGATTCCTGGCGTTGTCTTTGTCTTCTTATATTCCATTAAAATCAATTCTAAAAATTTTCATAAAATAAGTTGCTGCTGTGCTCATTACATGCTGTTTAGGCATAACACTAACAACATGTGATTGAGTAAACTAGCATACCCATAAAATATGACAACGAAATAAATAAAATAATGCGAATTTTAAGGGACATAAATAAATAAGACACGGCAATTCTCTCCGCATTAGTTCAGCCGCCGTCCCTGGAGATAAATCTGAGACAACAACTAGCTCCAGTCTCATAACATCGGGCCACACATCTTTCCTATCCTTCTTTCTCTTCTGCCACCGGATGCCTGCGCTGTGTTAGGAAAAACATATAAAGGGTATTCATAATCCCTTGAGCGCGTGCAAAGTGGCGGACCCTAATGATACATTTAGTTAAGAACTGGACCCAGATCCCGTAAGGCCTAAGCAATCATTCGATCATCGTTTCCATGATTGTCCTCTCTTTCATATTAATAAACAAATATATAGAAAACAATTGTCGAAACGATGCTAAAACGATACGAAAAATGAAAACATTAATAAATAAAAATAGAAATAAGTTTCATTACTTTAAAATTGTTATTACTTTTAACGAAAAATCTGGCGAATAAAAGTATCCGCGTGTGAAAACTCGTGCTAAAATTGCCGTTGCTGATACAATTGTTTTCCCATATTTTAAGTATACTATTGCTGATACTAATCCATATAAAAATAAATATGTAGAAGACAATCTTTTTTGTAACAAAATGTCAAGTTTTATTTACCACATAAAATTGTCATTTTTATGTAACTTACATAATATTTGATGTTTTTTTCCTTGAAATCAAACTTTCTAAGCACTTTTTTTTATTCATATCAGCTTATACAATTTTCTTATATGAGGCAAAAATAACTTAGAAAAATAATCAAATTACTAATAAAAAATACATTATGTCATAAAATTTAATTTTATAGCAAATAAATTAAATAAAAATAATAAAAAAAATCTCTGCAATTTCGTTTAATAAATGTATGTAAAATAAACCAAAATATTTACCCAAATGGTTTCTTATTTATGCTTTTAAAACATTTTTGGAATGTTAAAACATTTTTTTAAACTATTGTTACGTTTTTATTTTTTCTTATGCTGAGGTAAACTATTGTATTTTATTTTACTGTGGCACTTGGGTGTAAGGTTTTAAACAAAAAAAATCTTGGCTATTGCATTATTTTGGTCTATTGTAGGGATTACGTGTGTTGTGGGGCTTGTTGGGAATTGAATAACATTGTTTGTGTTGTAAATATTTACAGGAAAATTACGTAGGAGGGTGGTTGGGTATTGGTGTATGTATAAATAAATATTTTTTATAAATAAAGCTCTGTATATAAAAAATTGTACTATTGCATTGTATGGAGGATAGTGAAAGGAATTTTTGAGGACTGTTGGTTTGGTAATTATAATGGTGTTTGTTCTTTTTGAGTGTGGTTTCAAGAATTTTGTAAAAACATAATAATTTTAATATAAATGTGCCATTATCGATAGACTAAACTAAAAAGAGGATTTCTGACCGGAAATAAATGGATATCATAGAAGCGGCATGCATACCAAAGGCAGATACATCACCTTTTCCAGACGAATTGAATTAGGTGTTATATTATTACGCGGAGTACCGCTATTGCAATAATTCCTCTTATAACTGATAATAATGGCCTATTAGCAACAAAGTTCAACAAAATAAAAACTTAACTTTATTCTGTAACAAAATAAGATATTGCTTCCTAGTGAAAAGGAGCAACTATAGTTATTAAATTTTGATTGACACGATGATTCATTAATCTCTTTTTGCATTCAGACAATATGTGGAAACTTTTGGAAATTTTGTAAACTGGGCTATGGCAAAAAATTGCAGGATTATCAAAGTAGTAAATGTAATATAGTTAAGTCGATTAGATTGACTTGAATTGCAGATGCATTCCAAGTACTACTAAGAAACCGATATTAATGCTACACGCATAATTTGTTGTTAAGTGCGTGTTGATTTAAATAAACATTGTTAACTTAGAATATAGCTAAGCAAAAAAAAAAATCGTATTGTGTTGTTGATAATACAATGCTCTTGCTAGGCAACAAAGTCTAGTGGTCGGTTGAAGCCTCCTTTACGATTCATGTACTGGCGATATTTACGCTTGAGAATTACGTGAACTTCACCAACATCATTGCCATCGACTTTCTTGTTTTTGGTAGTATCGAAGTTACAGAAGCCCATAGTTTTCAGCATATCAATTTCTTCGGGAGATTTGCCTTCCAAATCGGCTTCAGTGATTTTTGGACGTTCGGTTCGGGGACGTGATGAAGTCGATGGATACGCACCATCTCTCGAATGTGATGATTTGGATCTATAGAAAAAATATTGAATGTTTAAGTTTATTTAAATATTTGTGAGTTACTTATTATGATTAAATATCCACGCTTAGCAAAAAGATAAGATACTTATTTTGAATATAATACATGCATGTACAGATATGGACAAAATAATAGGAATGCTTCTTACTTTTAGGTAATACTGTATCTTGCACTTTAGTTAGGCGAACATGTTAACAAATTGTTGCGTTATTGTAACGGTTTATATATTGTCAATCTATTCAACGTATGATCTTGTGATTAAACAAAAGGTATTTGTAATATTATGTACTTAGTATATTGAAACTACAAAATTTGCTGAAAAAATAGGAACATTTGAATAAAAGCTTACAACAATTTGTCATTAGCTTAACGAAGTCAAGATTTTGTTGAGATTTTTTGTCTGAGAAAAGTTTTGAAATTTTAGGCACATTTTTTTTAATATGCCACTTAGAAATGGAAAGAGCGAAGTACTATACTGAATACCAACGCGAAGCCATTTTAGTTCTGCATAACAACGGTGGATCCATGAGAGAGATCGCAACAGTCATTGGGCACTCTGCAAGAATGGCGTCGAATGCTAAACTCGAAAAATTTTGAAAAAAAACAGAGGGCATCCGACTAAACTGACTGTAACAGACAAAGCTACGTTGGTGAGAAAAGCTAAAATGAATCCGTTTATATCCTCAAAAGATCTGCAGCGGGAAATAGAGACGCCAGTCGGTTCTAGAACTATTTGTCGTATCTTGCAGTATGCTGACCTTCATGAACGATCTCCAAGGAAGGTGCCCTTACTTAAAAAATACAAACCCAGAAGCGGATCTGTTTTGCCAAATGCATCACATGACCCACTTCAGGCCAAGAAGCAGTGGAGGAATGTGTCTTGACGTGACGAAACGAAAATAAATTTATTCGGAATGGATGGGAAACAGTTTATTCGTCGCCCAAAGTTCGAGGCCTACAATCCGTGGTACACAAAACCAACCGTGAAGCATGGAGGTGGCAGCATAATGTTATGAGGTTGTTTTTCTTGGTGGGGCGTTGGTACAATGTTCGTTATAGACGGAATAATGACAAAGGAGTCGTATGTGGACATACTGGAAAACGTTTTGCTTTCATGGGCTGACAAAAATATGCCACTAAAATTTATTTTCCAGCAAGACAACGACTTTAAGCATACGGCAAAGTCAAAAAATCTCTGGTTTCAGCCGAACAAATTGGACGTTATGGAGTGGCCTTCTCAACCACCGGACCTTAATCCTATATTGAGAACCTGTGGAATGGGTTGAAGAATTGTCCAAGAAGTGTGGCATTCGATTCAACGAGAAAAGTGCCAGAAGGTGGTAGACTCTATGCCAAATCGAATGGATGCACTGTTAAAAAATAAAGGTTTTTCAACGAAATATTAAATATTCTTTGCTAAGAAATAAAAAAATGCATTGGTTGTCTTGTTTTTTTTTTTAAATTAATCAAGTATTTCTATTTTTATGACCAGCTCGTTTGGGAAGCCTAAATCAAACGGACTAAGAAATTTTGCAAACGCTTTTCAGTTTTCAAAAAAATTATATAAAATAGATTAACAGCAAACTTACCAATAATATGTAACACTATTATTTTTTCATATTTGCCCAGTATAAGTACTACACACAATATTACCAAAATTTAATATGTATGTTATTTGAAATAAAAAAACTAAAATACATTTCTAAAATTAATACAAAGGTACTGATATTTACGACTTGAAGGTGGTTGCGAGTCAACTGAAATTTTTTAATAATTATGCGGGTACAACAAGCAAACAATATTCAGTTAAAACGTATTTCAAACTCCGATAGAATTCAAACCCCAACTCCAAAAATTCCGCTTAGTAATGGGGAGTTCACTCACTTGTTAGATATCTCGGATACCAAACTATCCGTATATATTTGCGAACGAATCAGATAAATTAGCTGAACGTTTTCAAGAAACAGAACAAAACGCATACCAAATGAAGTTTGCAGGAAAAAAAATCTGAAATGTTGTGGGAGTGATCGGACGCAATTTGATGTTTTCCTTGATTATGAAGGAAATGTAATTGTTGACAGAGATTCAATAGTCATTCATTATTATTCTGTTATAATAAGTAATTAAAAAATAAGATGACATAAAAACACATAGGTATTAGTTAATTAAGTCGTTCTTTTGTAGCAAAACAAAAATTGAAAGTAAACTTCCATGAAGTCGCTCAATTTTATGGTGTATGAGGCTTACGAGCAGGCAATAACAACAGACGCATTAGCAGAACCACCACAACAACTAGAACCACCAGAACAACTAGAACCACACCAAAACAACTAGAACCACCAGAACAACTGGAACCACCAGAACAACTAGAACCACCAGAACAACTAGAACCATCAGAGCAACTAGAACCACCAGAACAACTAGAACACCAGAGCCCCAAAATGACCAGGACTATCAGATCCACTAGAACCAACACCACAACCAAGTCAAACTGAAAAAAATGCTCCACTACAATCACTATCACCATCCAAAAATCTGCCACCAAAAGTTAACTCAACACTACCACCCATAACTACAACAAATGTGTCAAAGAAGAGTCTCCCAGCCACCATCAACAAATATCTATTTCAAAATAGGACGATGGCCAAACCAAGAACCTACTAAATCTTTATTCCATTTATATGGACAAAGTTGGCCCGAAAAACAAATTTCAAAACAAGAAAATGATGTGGTGTAATTTGGCCGAGAAGATAGGAAACCGCTGCAACACTTAAATAACTTGGACTCGGTACAAGGTTGTTGCGAAGCAAACAAAAAAGATTATGGAGAATAACAAAACCGGCGGTGCCGAACCTGAGAATGCCGAATTTGAAGATGACATGTTGGAAATTGTGAGAAATGATAATTTTATTCTCATCGACACGGGCACCTCTCCGGGAGTTATAAGTATATAATCCTAATATCCATGCCGGCATCGGTTGCTTCAACTTCAAGTGTTTCACGAATACCAAGTACTTCAAGCGTGCCCCAATTGGAACCCTTGTGTCATGATGGCCTTATTAAAAGAAATATTTAGTTTTTGTTATTTTTAAATTAAATGTAATGTTTTGTTTATTTACAAGAAAAATCAATACTTAATTTATAATATTTATAATTTATAATATTAAACATTAAAAACCATTTTGTTTTTTTTTTATCCCGATATTCCACATAGTTGCCGTGATTGCGTTTCTTTTGATTTCGCCCGCAAAATTGCTTCCAAAACTTGATTGTCCTCGGCTTCAATTCTTGAATTCTGATTTTGTGTTGAAGAAGAATCAGCTTCAGTTATGTCTGTCCAGAGATCTAGTATGCATAAATTATGCAGTACAGAACACCCCAAAACAAATTTTGCCATTCTCGAATGTAAATTATACAATAAAGAACTGTAAGTACTTCAATTTCCACCTATAATATAAAATATATTTACCTCCTCGTCAGTATAATTATGAATAACTTCCGCAAAATTAGAGACTGATTGCCTGTGGTTCCTAGCTTCACTAAAGTAGGGTACACATTATCAAACCTGCGTGACAGTTTTGCTCACGATCTATAATGTGTACACGCATGTAGGACTGCTCACAAATTTTTTTGATATTGCCTGTCAGGCAGCGTTCTTGATCGATGATGTTTATGCAAATCATTCATCGAACAACATTCAACAAGTATTTTTGTTGTTAGTTAGTTCATCTTCGTCACTTTGAAATAAGAAAATTAATATTTTGATGTGTTTATTGAGTTTGATCTTGGATTGACAATGAAAATTTTGTTTGGCGGACGGACAACAAAACTGATAAATGTGTACCCGAAACTTTTAACGCATGTTCGATATCCTACAAGTATGTCACGCAGGTTCTATAATATGTACCTTACTTAACGAGTTGAGCTCCTGGAATCGAGTATTATAAATAAATCTTCATTCTCGGCGATGAAGACTGAAACAATTCCAGGGCTCTTTCAAGAGTGTGTTTCTTTATTTATTCCAAATATGGAATAGAATGAATGGAAATGACGAAATGTTTATCCAGAATATCTAGAATGGAATGAATAAAGAAACAAAAATATTAACCGGAATAAAAAAGAAAAAGATGACATCAGCCGTTTGAAAGTGTTGTGATGACAAAAAACAGGTATCTCTATGAGAAATAGTAAAAATAAAATATTATTGATTTATTAATTAATGAAAACTCGCATTTAATTATTATTTGTATATTTATTTCAAAAAAAAATATGAAAAATGTTTTCTCATCCATTTAGTTTAATTACTTTACCTTTATCTGCTGTCATTTTTTGCTTTCATATGAGAGGGTTATTCCATGAATATTCTTTTCATTCCGTGTTTAACATGGAATAAAAAGAATGCATTCCAAACGTTCCCGAATGAATAAAGAAACAACAAAATAGTTTATCCGGAATATTCCATGGAATAATGAAACGCAAAACTGGTATTTCGAATATTCTGGACATACCAGAATGAATATGAATGAACACACTACAAAATACGAAATGTTGGAGTTCATACTATATTAAAACACAGTTCGTTGTGTTATTAATACTAATTTAAATATATTTTTCGCACAATTATAATGTATTAACCAATTCAACTTTCACCAAAACTTTTTTGTAAATAATAACAAGAATTGACCTCTCCGAAATGTCTAGGTTGTCGTGTGTGTGAATATCAGTGTGAGAATCTGTGTAATATAAACATACCAATAATATAAACATAATACTGTGTAAATCCGTCTTCAAAAAGAGATTCGAAAGAATTCAATTCTTTCAGAAAAAAATCCAATTTCTTTGTCTAAGAAATTCATTTAGGGGAAAAAAAATTGATACAGATTAGCCGCGGACCAATTTTTCTGTTGTACGGAAATCGACATAAGTTTTTCCTAAAAACCACGTGAACGCCGCCATTGCTGACTCCCATCAACCAACAAAAGGCAACCCAGCCTTCAAAGAAAAAGAAATCTTACCAACCGCTAAGGTGGACTGCTTCCAGATGGAGAGCGCCTCCAAAAATAACAACAACGTATCTTCTAACAATAAAAAGAAAGATGCACCAAACAAATTAAACAGTGAAAACAGCAACTCCACCACCACGCCGCTACTAAACAACCCGGGCCAAATGCACGCTGCACAGCTACTAATACAGATGGAAAATAACGGCAACCCCCTATATTTAATTGAAAAACTTCTTGTGCCTCTATCGAGTATTGAACCATGACCATGCTGCTTAACAAAAGAAAGAACCCGAATCAACAACAACAAACTTGTGTGGCTAATGAAAGCACTAGTCGTTTCAAAGCAATATAATAATATAATATGATAGACAGAAAAACCTCTATTGGGTTGGATCTGATCATGTGGGGTTAGTGGCGTGAAACTTTCCAAGCAGCTTGGCCATGGTTTAATACTCGATAGAGGCACAACAATTTTTTTCAATTAAAATGAAAAAGTAGACCTTAGTATTTCTTTACCCTTTTGGTTTTGGGCTTCACTTCTAGCACCACAAGAACAAAGAAATCTCATGATCGACCTTGGCAGGTCGTGAAATAGCTATAATTGAGTGATTTGCAAACAGAAAATGAATAATTAAAATCCAGAGTTTAATCACTTGAAAGCAAGTTGATTTGCAAAAACAACTGCAACTTGCCAACTGTATTGAAATTACCGGTGTACACAACATCAATGACGATAACGCGAAAAGCCTGGCACAGCAATTATTTTCTGATGCATTGTCCATAGACGTTCCTGATGATAAGATGCTCAAATGCTATGTGAAGAAAGTGGGTAAAGGTAAAAGGAAAGACAACAAAACTACAAGCTCTTCATCACCGCGCTCGTCTGTTATTTGTTGAACTATCTCTGATTCTTCTAGGAAGCAAAATATAATGGCGCAAAATTTTAGTCCATTTAGCAATATGTTAAATCATTTTTAGTATGATACTAGGCTAAAAAGAGGATTTTGCTAATTTTAAACCAGTTTAGTATCGTACTATTTTCTTAACATTTTCCTAAAGTTAAAATCACATAATGGCTACTTTATATTTTTAGTATAGTACTAAATCCATATGCCACTTTGGTATTAGCCGCGTTTTATTATCCTCAATGACCCATATAGTTCACCCCGTGAAAATAAAACGATCTGGGTCATGAACATTTTTTACTTTGCATGGTTAGCAGCTGTGATTGTCCTGTTTTATTTTATTTAAATAAATATAAAATAATAAACTACAATAAAGTGCACTTCTACCTGGATATTGTACAGCAACCCATCGATTTCGGATCAATACTAAATCGTAAGCTCTACCCCGGTGATGTCGTTAGATTAAATATAATCTGATTTCAGTTTAATGGTGAATAAAAGAAGTGAAAGAAGAACTGAAAGTTCTGCTTAAGACTAGTCCAATGGAGGATCTTATTCAAACTATGCTAATACTTGTTGACAAATCACAGGTACTCAAAATCCCCAGCATCGAAAAAAGAAAATCAATCAAATTTGCATTTTGAAAATAAAAATTGCCTACAAATAATTCGAACATGATTTTTTATTTTGCATTTGTGAGGAGTTTCCAGTTGTGTATAAAAGAAATCAATTAAGGCTTCCCATACTATAGCGAAACTTTCGGCTCCAAACAGACTAACGCAGTAGGAAATTCACTCCTCAATGAAAACATGCCTTGGTGAAATCGTATATGACAGCGGTCATATAGGAGAGACTATCATTGATTTTACTCATGAAACGTAATGCAGTCGGTCACCAGTTTGCCATTTAGGTAGCATGTTGTGTTTAGCTCAAGTAAACAGGTAGAGAATAGGCAAGAACAAAAAAAGTGTTTAAAAATAGGAAAATATTAGTAAAGTGCTTTAGTATTAGCAAACTGTTAAGTAGTATCATGCTAAGCCCTTAACATCAGGCTGTTTAAAATTTGGCGCCAATGAGAATAAAGTCAAAGAAAAAAAAATGCTAAATTCTAACATTTTTGGTGGAAGCGGTGACAGTGGTAGCGGTGACAGTGGTAGCAGTGTTGGCGGTAGCAGTGGACGGGGACGAAGAAAGGGTAATGATATTTATATCAATGATGCTCTTACAAATTATACGAGAGCTTTGTTTATGAAATCAAGAGATTTGAAAACAAAAGGGGTACAGTTAACGATATCCGGAAGGGATATCTAAAAAAAAACGCGAACGTCGACCCAACAGTTCGACTTACTAAGATTCAAACAAATGAAAGATTAATTAATTGTATATTTATTCCGCACGACCGCACAGTTCTAGCTTCTACTTAAAACTAACTTAATAATAATATTCCCTCGAATAACTGTCCCACGATGTGCCGCTATACTCCAAGGTCAATATGAACTTTATGCTGACTCTTCGTTACCGGTCAACGACTCCCTAGCTCGCTCGCCGCATAGGCATAAGGTGTCACCCAGAATGAGATACATGATACCACTGCACCGCTACTCGTAGGAAGAGGCCTATGCATGAATATGACGGTGCAGCATTTTGGTTATCCGCTCGTGGGTAACTGTGAATTTACAGGTGCGTTAACTCCTCCCCTTCTAAGATCTACGGCCCGTAGATCGAAAATGTTTAATGTCCGGATTAAATCTTTTCGGGTCCTGGGGTAGATACAAGTGTTTGGATGTTGATCGATGGGATGTTCAATTTTCTCGTAAGTATGCGCCACACTACCAAGGCAAAGATTCATTATTATAAGTGTACTCGTATCGAATAATAATGAATTCCCAAGTTTAGATGACATAATTCTGAGCTTTTCTAGGTTAATTAAGCTCATATTGTGCACACTCAATATCCAGTTTATGCTCCTTCAGAGTTACATTTGTAATTACGGATAGTAGTATTTGCAAGTTGGTGAAAGTATAACTTGAATAAGTTTTATCCTTAAGACGAATACTTTCGTTTTAAAATTGGACTACGTAGGTTCCATTCAGTTGTGTCGAAGAATTTTCATGCATGAGATTCCCAATAAAGTTCGCCAGGAATATCACTCCGTCCTTGACTAGTTCTATTACTTCTTCTCCGTTTGTAAAAAAATTGCAAGAAGCATGTCCACCTTTAAGTATTCTGGGTATGCATCCGTCTTCTTGGACTCTTTGCAACATTGGCTCTCTGCATATAGTTAAGTTGTTAATCAACAGACACTCACCTATTACGCCATAGGTTTCATTTTGGTTCACCAGCATCTTTTTGTATTCTAGTTCAACTTGCTTCCCTGCATGTATTGACTGTCTGGTACCTTGTGAGTTCGATGAGCTGAACGAGTTTAAAGCTTCCATTTATCACCCATCTCTTCGATTCCTTTATTGTTACGATAGGACTTTTGTATTCAAATACTTGCAAGCCCTGATTGACAGCTAACATCATCAATCTGAAAGTCTTTTTTGTAAGGAATATTTAACGTATTCTAATTTTTTATATACCAATTTTTACGAGTTTAAGAGTTTTAAATGAAGATAAGAGCAAATTTAACTTTAATTTTCAAAATCCTTAATATATATACATTCTCTTAGTTACAATAACTTATATGTAGGAGTTCTTAGTCGATTTGGGTTATTTGATGTAGATATTTAAAGTAAAATTACGAATAACTTATATGTAGAAGTTCTTAGTATTTTCTACTAATTTAGTCTAGACATTAAAAGTAATTCTAGTTTTTACTAGTAATAATCATTTTCAATTTTTTTAATAGTTTTTCGTGGGTTTGTAATAGTTTAATTTCAATAAAATTTTCATTTTAGATTTAATGCAAAAGGGATGTCTTCCATATGACAACATAATGATTACGTTAAAGAAAAATGTAAGCTTTCGCGTTTGGGGAGTGATGGTACAAGGAGCAACTCTGAATCACAAATGCTACGTTATAACCTTGATATTTCCCTGAGCGTGGATGGTTCCCCCTTCCCTTTCATTTTTTATATGTTTTTGATATGTGCCTTGTGTATTTTTCGACCACTAGCCGTGATAACCGTAACCTTGTTATCCTTGGCTACCACCTCTCTTCGGTACAAGGGCTTATTCTTACCTTTAATTTTTTTGAATGCTGCATAAATGATTTCCCCTTTTTTAAATTTCTTAGGTGGGGATCTTTTTGCATTACCCCTGGCGTTACTTTCTGTTTGTTTTTTCTTAATTAGTTCTTATAAATCATTAATTTTAAACTTTAATTCTATAATCTATTATATTTTGAAAATTTTTTCTGTTGAAGAAGATGTCTGATGGTTTTTTCTTGGTCACTGAATGAATAGAATTGTTATAGCGATCAACAGCTATATTGATCAGTTCTTTCAACCGCAGGTCTTTATATTCTGTTTTGAAGCATCTAAAGATTTCCTGCACAGTTGAGTGGAACCTCTCAACTTGTCCATTCACTTCACTTCTTTGAACAGGTGTTTGGTACAATTTAATACCTAGATTTTTAATGAAATTAAGTATTATTGAGCTCAAGAAGCTAATTTCTTTGTCAGTGACAAGATTTTTGGGGACTGTAAAATAATATAAAATTTAAGTAGTAAGTTTATTTCTTAAATGAAGAACTGACCGATTTTTGATGTGAAATAATTTTGCAAATTTGGAAAATTTATCAATGCAGCTTACAAATTCCTCATTTTGAATTTCCATTATGTCCATGTGAAGAATTTCACAAGGATATGATGGAAAAGGTGTGGATTAGGACTTACAGCGTATCTGTTAATAATACTATTCATTTTAGGAAAATAATATCTTTCTAACAGCTGCTCCTTATTTTCCCTTGCATTTCGGTGGGCTCTTTTATGTTCGTTCATTATAAGCTGATAAATGCGATCTTCATTTGCAATGTCATCTACCAATCTTTGTGTTATTCTAATTTTTTAGTTGACCAAATTTTCCTGGTAGACTTGGTGCAACAGACCAAGGTGGGACTCAGGAATTTTAATACCATTCAGAATGTTAGGTCTGAGTTTGGTTTTCGAAAGATTAACCAGCTTACATTTCTCTAACGAATCAACAGCTTTGTAATGGCGAGTATATCCTGGGTGCGGTTCTTCGAAAGCTTCGCATACTCTACCTATGTTTATAATCAGTTGATTCCTAAAACCATTCAAGGGTGCTTCAACGTGAGGAATAAGATCGGAGCCATCTTGTTCCGCACTATGAATAGTTTCGCTAGCGGTATCCGTTAGACTTTTTGTGTCGTGTCTTGGTTCGATTCCATTTTCAAGCGCGCTTTCAGTTTCGGAGCTAATGCTCGTTACTGTGTCTGTCACTGAACCTGTTTCTACAATTCTAGAATCTTTTTCATTCTCAGATAATTCTGAGCTTGACAAGTGGTTCATTTGTGACCTCAGGCTTGAAAGAGCATCTGCCACGACATTTGATTTACCAGGCTTGTAAATCAATTCGTAGTTATACTCTTCCATGCGCGCTTTCCACCTCTTGAGTTTAGCGTTGAAATTTCTTGAACCTAAGGCAAATTTCAATGGCTGATGATCTGTATGAATACGGATCTTTTTTGTCCCATATACATAAGTACGAAGGTTGTCCAGGGTCCAAATTATGGTCAACATTTCCTTTTCAATGGTCGCGTAACACTCTTCCGATTTATTTAAAGATCTGGTTATATACGCGATTGGCTTGTCTTTCCCAAGGTTATCTTGGGATAATACAGCTCCAATAGCATAATTGGAGGCGTCAGTGGTAAGCTCGAATGGTTTGCTAAAATCGGGGAAAGCAAGGATTTCTGAGGATGTCAACAAATCTTTCAATTCATTAAAAGTTTGAAGGGCTTCTTCGGAGAGTTCAATCGGAACTCGTCGGGATTGGTTTGCTTTGACCTGGGCGTTTTCTCCCCTAGTGAGATTTGTTAGGGGTTTTGCAGCCTTAGCATAGTCTCGTATAAATTTCCTGTAATACGAGGTTAAACCTAAAACGCTCTTCAGTACTTTTAAGTTCTCAGGAGGAAGGAGGTTTTGGATTGCTGTTACTTTTTTCGGATCAGCTTTAATGCCATCGCCAGTCACAACATATCCCAGAAATTCGACTTCCTTTTGCATAAAACGAGTCTTTTCTAGGTTTACTTTGAGATTGGCTTCTCGTAGCCTCTCAAATATGATTTCAATATCCTTTAAATGTTGATCTGAGGTTTTGCTAAAGATAATGATATTATCTATATAGACGTAGCAAATTCGGGCAATGTACTCTTTAAATACGTCGTCAATCATCCTCTAGAAGATTGCCGGTGCATTCTTAAGACCAAAAGGCAATCTTAAGAACTCATATTTGTCATTCATAGTCGAGAAGGCGGTTTTATGAATGTCAGAATTTTGCATAGGGATTTGATGAAATCCCGATGTTAAGTCTATTGTTGTGAAGAACTTAGGTTCTCCGAGGCTGGCTAGGGTGGAATTAATGTCAGGGATGGTATACGCGTCTGATATTGTTACGTGATTAACGCGTTTGTAATCTATTTCCATCCGGTATTGCTTTTCGCCAGACGGCTTCGGTTTTTTTGGGACAAAACAAATCGGGGAATTGTAGGGACTCTTTGATGGTTGTATTATACCATCAGCCAAAAGATCTTTGATCTCATTCTCAGCCACGCTCCTCATCAAAGCAGGGTAGGGATAGATTTTAGTGTAGATTGGTATGTCAGTGTTAGTTTTAATTTCTGCTCTCACGGCTGTCTGAATAATCTCGATGCTATTTACGGGACCGAATACGGAGCCAATTTTTTTGACTTTAAGCGTAAGTTTGTCCCTCACATCTTTAGGGATTCCAGTTTCTACAAGACCATTAACTTGGGTTGAAAGTCTATTTTTTTAGAGGGATCTCTATGTTCGGAGTTATTTTTACAATGTTGTTATTTCGATCGATGACAGCTTCTAGTTTTTTTAGAGCGTCATCGGCAATTATTCCAGATTTTAAGCCAGGTAGGACATAGAATGTCAAAATGGAATCATTGCCAATTTTCTTAAAGAACTTCCCACTGACACTCTTATTGATCTCTATGCAACCGCCCGCCGAATGGAATATAAAGGGAACACTTACAGGGGTGTACTTATCTGAAATTGACGGACTGATGAAGTTCTTGTTGGCCCCTGTATCAACAAGAAATTCAAGACTTTTGCCGTCCTCTAAAGCATACTCTGTATATGGTACGCTGGACCACCGTCCGTCATAAAATTTACTTCTTCGTCTACGGGTTCCTCCTCAACATCAGGTGTGTTCTCAAGCGCGAGGGTATTGTAAACCCTCTGCCGTTTTGAAGGGTAATTATCGGACCTGGCCGAAGGGGTTATTTGGTTTTGGACGATTCATGTAATTAACATTTCTCGTTTGTACTGATATATCCATTTTTGGGTGAGGCTTAGGACCAAGTGGCCTTGGTGGTGGGCCGTGGGACACAGGGTAGTTGTAGTCAGGTTTGAGATTAGTAAATGATTTATTCACATAATTACTTAGAGGGTAACTAGGACGAGGATCTGTTCTGAACTGATTAATGGGAGCTGTAATTGTATTGTGGGAAAAATTGTGGATCTCGTGGACGGTAATTTAGATTTTGTATTTCCAGACAAGCCTAATAGGCTTCCGGAAGTGTTTTAGGCTCTTGGATAATTAGCATCCTAGAGAGTTCGCCGTTTAATCCGTGGATGAACACGTCTAATGCCCTATTTCTGTATGTGCCGATAAGAGCACTAACTGTATCTTCAGAGTAATTTTCGGTCTTGACCTTATTTATCAGAGATAGTTGATGATTTATCGAGGCGCAGAATTCGTCTAGCTTCGTACCCCTCTGGTTCAACTGATTGAGCTGATGCTCTAGGGTCCTCATATCTCTTTTATCTGCACAATGCAGAGACAACACAATGCAGAATGCATTTTTGACAACGACCAGTCATTATCAAAAATGTTATAGGAGATCAGGCAGCGTCGGCGCTACCCCTTACATAGGATTTTGGGCGGTATAAAGGCTTCTCCTTCACTATCGAGAAGTCTTTCAGGATCCCCTCCACAGTATGGACCCATGAAATATATTGGGTTGGGGATCCGTCGAAGACTTGCAACTCCTTGACGCAGTCAGGCAGTTTCCCGATCTCTTTTAGGTCGGCTTCAGTTCTAGGGCCCCTCGACACTATTGGGGTCTCCGCTGTAGGAACGGTGGTGGCTACATGATTTCACCGCCCTTCTTCCAACATTTTGATCTTGGCTTCGACCGATAGAAGCCTCTCTAAAACGTTGTTAACAGCTCCCGTGAGTTGTGTAATTGCATTTTGGAGAGCATCCATATAATATTTTTTTATTTTTTGTTAAAATTAAAGGGAAAAAAGAAGCTCACCTCTCAAAGGGAAATGCAAACTAAAAATTTAATTTTATATGTGTGAGGCACCTTGCGTTATTTTTTTGCTTTCGCTAAACACTTAACTTTTCCTAAATCACTTGAATTTTAATTAAATTGTAATGAACTTTTCTTTTGATAACTAAAGATTTAGAATTCACTATTGTGGGATTTTCCTCACAATTTTACAGTATTGTTTTATTTTTCGAATTTAAAATTAAATTATAGCAAAACTTATTTCACTAATGATATTATAAAAAAAGGAAAAAGAATGAAATCACTATTGTTAGATTTTTTAAAAAAATTTTTGATTAAATCACAGTGGAATTTTTCTTCACTATTAAAATTATAAAAAATAGTATTGTGGAATTTAAGCTTCACAATTTTGAATTGGATTATTTAGATTTTTTCAAATCTTTTAATTAAATTTTTCTTCACTGGTGATAGTGTAAAAAATAGTATTTTGGTATTTAAACTTCAGAAGTTTTAATTGGATTATTTAGATTTTTTTCAAAAATGTTTAATAAATGCACAGTGGAATTTTTCTTCACTTGGTGCTAGTATAAAAAATAGTATTGTGGAATTTAATTTCACAATTTTTTCATTGGATCACAGTGGAATTTTACTTTAATTAGATTACGGTGGAATTTTTCATCACCAGTAAATATTTAGAAATCACTATTGTGGAATTTTTACTTAACAATTTTGTTACTAGGAATTTTTCTTCACTCACAAAAGTTTCATTTTCCGTTTTCAGTTTCTTGGTAACTGTACTGTGAAAAGAGAAGAGAAGAAAAAAACGTATATTAGTTTTAAGTACTCCCCTCGAATTGGGTTTCCCTAGGAACCGGTATGTATGGGAGGTGTCGCGTTAATCCCGTTTAGCATCAAGCAGCCTACTAATGGCGCGATCACCATCACCGTCGTATCCTTTAGCCTATTAGGATATCCACATGTTCCCATGGGTATGTGGAAATTTTGTGCTCAAGGTACCAAAATGGTCAACTGTGTTCCCATGGGAACAGAGACGTTCATTCACATAGAGCGTATTGGCCTTGGTACAGATCCTTTGGTAAGAAGGACACAGTTTTACACTTTATGCTGACTCTTCGTTACCGGTCAACGACTCCCTAGCTCGCTCGCCGCATAGGCATAAGGTGTTACCCAGCCTGAAATGCGTGATACCACTGCACCGCTACTCGTGGGAACAGGCTTATGCATGAATATGATGATGCAGCATTTTGGTTATCCGCTCGTGGGTAACTGTGAATTTACAGGTGCGTTAACTGTACATATATTTGTGGTATAGAAACAACAAAATTTTAATGCGAATGGTTGAAGGTGGAAAAATTATTGAAATGAAATCTTTTAATGATCCTGTACTTGTAAAGTGCAATTTATATATATATTCTTAAGGGTAGGTCTCATGCAAAAGCAAACTCAGAACTCATGTAAATGTAATTGAATGTATTAGTGAAAGAACATTATTCTATTTATTATCAAAGGCAGATATTTGGAATTTCCTATTAGTTTACTTGTCTCTTTTTCTTATTTTCCCTCAGACTGAAGTATAGAGTTACGCACAAGCACAGCTAATCAAACAACAACAAGAAGGAAAAACATAGGAAGATATGGATGAACAATATTTTTCTATATGATAACCTGGTTTTTGTTTTTTTTTTCTAGGTAGATATTTTGTCGTTGCTTTTACAAGCATAGGTTGGAATTTATGAAGCAAGTGGCAAACTGTCAAGTAGTATGTCTGTTGTCAATGGAGATGAATTGTTTAGAATACCTACATATATGTTTGTATTGCATCATTCTTTATGTTCATAATGTTTAGGTACATTTTGTTCGTTGGTTTTTCCAATAAATTGAAGATTTTAGGTAGGTACCTACTTCCTAATCAAACCTTGATTTGAGAATTTTTTGTTTTGAGAATTCTTTTCGTGTGGCTGGTAAAAATAAAAGAATCAGAGTACGTAGGTATGTACACTTGTACAGCGAAGGCTCACTTACTAGTATTTTTTTCGGAATTTGGGGAACTTTCTCAGATATTGATAACTTTTTTTTAAATATATGTAGGAATTTAAGTTTCGAAAAAATTTAAATTTCGAAACAAGTTGCAATTCAGGCAATTCAGGGATCCTTCCCTATGGAGTTGACCTTGTAGTGGTGGGGGGCTTAATGTAGGGATCTCCAGCAATCCAGCTGCGAGTTCCTGGAAACTAAAATAACTCCAAAATAACCTCAATGTTAGAAAAGTTGATATGCTACTATGAACTTGAACAAAATAATAGAAGAAACTCGAACGGGGATATACGTTCAAAAGTCGGCAGTAGTCACGGCTGCCGGCGCGGGCTTGGCCTCGAAAGAGGATAAGTCGCTAGTGACTAAAGTACAGTCTAAATAATAATAACAGAAAAAACAAAAATTAAAGAGGTAGCGGAAGGAACCATGAGACGACCACTACTTAAGGAGTGGTGAACAGGCGATCCGGGGGGAGCGGAAGGTCGCACGGTCTAGACGCGGCTGTTTGCGGTAAGGGTTCAACCCTCCCGCGAGCAGTACACCTATTGGTGGCATTCCACCTCCAGTGTCATCTCAAAACCTCTTTCGTGTGGGGGCTACGATGGCTCCGGAATGGCCACGACAGTGGGTATCGCCCTTAGTCAGAGGATCCACTTCCTGGTGGTAGTGGGACTTCGACTTGCGGCCCGCTCCCACCGTGGATAAAACTGCCCTCACGCAAGGAAGGACGGAACGCCGAGAGAATAGTGAAGACTTTAGGCGACTTGCCGAAAACGGAGCTAAGATCAAAGCAATCCGCCAAACTTGCCTGGGCCAAAGGCATTCTCAATACGAGGACCAGCAGAGACTTAACGTCGAGCGAATAAGGGCCTTCGAGGGAACCATTCCGGAACCCAAAAGGCAAAAGGTGCACAACACCGGTACTGCCTTCTTCACAAGGAAAGATTTGTTTTTCAGCGACGTGTTGAAGAACAAAGCTATCCTCGCTGTCATAGATAGGAGTAAAGCAGACGGACAAGGATATAATCTTCAAAATGATACAATATGGTAACCCAGCCTTGCCAACACATGACTGGAAAGTTGCCACGCTCGAGGATGTAGAAAAAATAAATAATATAAATTTATAAGAAATCCAATTTTTAAAAAAGTTTATATTAGACCTGAAATTCAATGTAAATTTGTTAAAAGTCTCCACTATCAAATTAATTCAATATGGCTAACGCACAACAGGAGATAAAGAAAGCAAAAAACCGATATTTAAAGCTAAGAACAAAGATTAAATATATACAAGCTGATATATTTTTTCTGCGGATATGCAAAAACAGCAACATTACTCCTAAATTTATCCAGCTGTGGGGTCCACCAATTCAGAAAATAACAAGATAGTTGAAAAGGCTATTAGTGCAGGACAAAAGATGTGTCTTGATCTTGAAATCAAAGCAAAATATTCCAAGTTGTCTACAATAGAAAGAGAAACATATTCGATACATTTATATCTAAGCAACAAATTAAGCAACGAAGGAGAAACTCAAATTGAAAGAATAGAACAATCAAGCGAATGGAATATTTTTATAAAACATATTGGGGATACTGTTGAAATCAAATCTGGTAAGAAAAAACAAAGTTTAATAAATAAATTTAATACTTTAACAGGAAGAACAGCAAACTTAAAACAAAAGAACATTTTCAAAGAAGCAAAAACACTTGTCAAAAATGTATCAAGTGTTCTTATTTACACCAAATGAACTTGAATTACTCAACCGAGGATTAGATTTCGCACTACAACCTCAGAAAAACAAGCCGTAGAAAGCGTTTTAGTTAACATTTCAATGATGAAGATAAAAAATGAAGAGTTATATGCGAGGCTGTAGAAAAAAAAATAAATAAAATAAATTTAACGAATTTATCTACAAAGAAAAGCTGCAAAAAATCTGAATGAAAAGAAAGCTTTAGTTATCTTTAGTAAAGCAGACAAAAGTAACAGTATTGTAATACTTGATAAACAAGAATATGGTGAAATTAATGAAGAATTTATTAAAAATTGTCCATACGAAGAAGTAATTTTTAATCCTTTACCAGGAATGATATAAAGAACTAAGAACCCATAAAAAATGCAGCAAATATTTTCATTGACCAAAATTTATCAAGAAAAATAAATGTTTCGAATCCAATTTTACCAAGAATGTTTTCCTTACTCAAGTTGCATAAACCTGGAAAACAAATAAGACCAATAACATCAACAACAGGATCAGTAATTACAAAACTTGAATGTTGGTTATTAGAAAAGTTTAATAATCTACCAAATAAATTCGAAAGAAGAGCTATTAAGAACAGCATTGAATTCGCAAAAGCAAAAGATTTAAAAATAACCAATAACGAAATTCAAGTTTCATTTGATGTTATCTGGTTATATCCAAATGTTCCAATTAATGAAACTTTAAATTTTCTCAGAGAATGGTTAGAGAAAAATCCTCTAAAACGAGAAGAAATTAATGAACTTGTCCGTCTTACTAAATTATGCATGGATGAAAATTGGTTTCAGTTTAATCAAAAATTCTATCGCCAAAAATTTGGTTGCAGTATGTGTTCACATTTAAGTCCATTTTTAGCAAACTTATTCCTGTCAAATTTCGGGACTAAAATGAAAAAAAAAAATGAAAGAAATTTTCCAAGATTTTGGTTCAGATATATAGATGATGTTTGGGCCATAGTCAAAAAGCATGAACTTCGAAGTTTAATAAACATGTTAAATAAATCAAAATATCCATCAATCAAGTTTACCTATGAAGAAGAAATAAACGGAAAATTAAACTATTTAGATTTAACTATAATTAGAGAAGGTGAAAACTTCGAATTCGATATTTATCGAAAACCTACAAATACTCTTAGATACATAACATCTGATTCATTTGAGCAAAAAACATCAACTTTTCATTCCATGATTTTTAGAGCCTTAAATATTCCAATGAAAAAAGAAAGAGAATACAGTGAAATTAAAAAAAATCAAAGAAATAGCAAAAATAAATGGGTTTACAGAACAACTAATTGATGATCTACTGATTGCTCATAAAAGAAAACAAAACCTAAGGAATTATACAACTTTAGATTTAATCAGAAATGAACAAGATTCAGAAAAGAAATGGTCAAAATTTAATTTCCATCCAAAAATTAAATCTAAGCTAAAACCAATATTTAATAGACAAAATATCAGAATTAGCCAAATCAGTGAAATAAAAATTTAAAATCTGCTTAGTGGATTAAAGGACAAAATTGAAACATTACAGCAATCAGCGATTTACTCAATTGGATGTAACAATTGTAATAAAGAATGTATAGAGCAGACAAGACCAATTCTCAAAAGATTTAAAGAACATTTTGCGCATCTAAAATACAATGAACCAGAAAAATTAAGTGTATCACAACACACCATAATTTTAGTTTACAAAATTTGAAATTAATACGTAATGTAAATAATCCTTATGAGCTAGATGCTTTTGAATCTCTTTATATATTTAAAAATAAAAATAATTTAATGAATAGTGACGAAATCCAATTTTCAAAAATTATATTAGACCTTAAATTCACTGTAAATTTGTTTGTGTAATTTTTTGTTTGTATTTAATTTGTATATTAATAATTTTATTAATTTTATTTTAATATTAATATCAAAATGTCATTATTATTTAAATAGAGCTTACTGACGATGGAAGCATAGCTTCCGAAATGTACATATTAAGCTAGTTTTAAATTGTTAAAATAAAATCTTTAATTTATAGAAAAAAAACACGTAAAAAATCTCCACTGTCAAATAAAAATGAAAATACACAATTACAACACAATTTCCACGTTTTAATTTTAAATTTGCTAAGTTCCACACAGATTTGTACGTGCAATATACATAAATTTATATATAACTTAAAACTTATGTGAAACTTAGCTAGTAACAGGATTTATGTTTCGAATCAGCAAACGGGCCTTAGTGGAGGAGCCTGCCGCGGGTATTGAACTCCCAATGACTGAAGAAGGTATACCGTGCACTTCCTCCGCGGGTTCGTCAGTTTCACAATCACCCATATTGGTTCCTATCTTCGACGAACACTCCGATATGGATGTAGTTGACTCCACACACGAAACTCTCGGCGATGAAGAAGAGCTGAAACGCTCGGCCTCTGAGTCTGATGAAGACCTCGACGGAACAATGGTGGGTGCTGGTCCGGCTGACTGTAACCAAGATGGTGCAGTTAGTTCAGATTAAGACCCAACACTCCAAACTAGCACTGGCCTCGGCCTCTCTTCTTGTCCGGATGCACAACAAAGGGAAGAAGTCGTCCTGATCCAAGAACCCTGGATCGGTGGATCCAAAATTCAAGGACCCAGGATACTACCTGCTGCATGCAATGGATAAAGGTGAACGCAGATCCTGCTAATTGGTAAAAAGTAGTATTAATGCATATTTACTTCCTGATTTCATCGATCGAGATCTGACAGTAGCAAGGGTGCAAACCAGAAATGGAAGCTACCTGGTAGCTCCTGTATATCTTGGGCATGACCAACTTGGCCCACTTCCTGGCGACAAGCTGGGGGAGTTTATTTCGATGGCTGAACGGCAGAAAATGTGCCAGATAATCGGGTGTGACGCAAACACCCACTATACCGTATGGGGCAGTACCAACATAAATGAAAGAAGTGAGTCACTTTTTGATTTTATACTCAGTACTAACCTAATCGTAAGCAATATTGGAAATGAACCTACGTTTATTACCAAGAATAGACAAGAGGTCTTAGATATCACATTTGTCTCTGATGTAATCCAACAAAAAAATTTGGACTGGAGAGTATCAAGGGAACATTCGTTCTCTGATCATAGATACATCCAGTTCTGCTTAGATGAAGAAATTAATAAAGAACCAGTTTTCCGGAATCATCAGAAAACTGACTTGAAATTATATAGGGAAACATTAGGAAAACTAGTTAATCCCTCCCTTTTTAATATACCCAAAAATAACAGGGACCTCGATGAAAAAGTCAACATCTTAACCCTTGCCCTTAATAAATCAATGGACATTTCCTGTCCTCTTATTCAGTTAAGAGGGAAACAAAAACACCATTGGTGGAATTCAGGGCTAGTACCGCTCAGGAAAAATTGTAGAACACTTTTCAATAGAGCTAAAAAATCTAGAGAACACTCAGATTGGGACGCATATAAAGAGTCCCCTAAAGTCTACAAAAGACAGTTGAGGAAGAGTAAGAGAACTTCATGGAGAAACTTCTGTGAAAACATAGAGGATACTTCTGAAGCTGCAAGACTAAGAAAAATCCTCTGGAAAAATCCCCGGATACATAGCTCTTTGAAAACAGCTAACGGTGCATGGGCCAACTCATGCAAGGAGTCTCTCTCCTTGCACGCAAACAAAATGCTGATAGACCTGGAGGCAGAGGGATATAAGGTAATAGCTTATGCTGATGAAGTTGCCATTGTTGGATCAGGTAAGCACGCTCCAACTCTAACAGACTCAATGCAAAATGCTCTTAATCGACTAAGCATTTGGGCAACAAAATGTTGTGTGGATATTAACCCAGCCAAGACAGAACTTGTCCTCTTCGCTAGGAAATATAAAATTCCCCAACTTATACCGCCATCATACTAGACAAAAGCTAAGCTGGAAATCCAATATACAAGAAAGAGTAAGGAAAGCAACAGTTGCACACTTCTCTTGCAAAAAAGCCATTGGGAATAAATGGGGCTTATACCCACGGTTTACCCACTGGTTGTATATAGCGGTTATCAGACCGATACTTATTTATGGGGTAGCAGTATGATGGACTGCTTTGGATAAAGTCACATACTGTGACAAATTAAATAAGTTCCAAAGGTCAGCTAGCTTATGTATCAGCGGAGCTGCCCTTAACACACTACTTAACCTTACACCCCTCGACATTTTTAGCAAACAAGTGGCCGCGAATACAGCTATTCGTCTCAGTCACCTCTCAACAGACTACCAATTCGATAGGGCATTCTAATATTCTGAACAAATTCGGACCAAAATTATGACGTTCCGACTACACCACACACCAGCTAATCTTCGACAAGAACTTCCAAATCACCATACCACCAAGATCAGATTGGGAGGATGAGAGGTTCTTAAAAGATGAGTCAGCCCACTTTTATACGGACGGTTCAAAAACCGAAGATGGAGTGGGCGGTGGTGTGTAGTCAGACAGACTAAATATATCTCTCTTTCCGTCTCCCTGACAATTGTAGCGTGTCCCAAGCGGAAATTCTGGCGATCAAAGAGGTGTTATTATGGCTAAGGGAAAACGTGATATCCACATCGGATATCCGTATATTCTCTGATAGTCAAGCAGCCCTCAAATTACTTGGCGCAGTTTCCACAAACTCTATAACTGCCCGAAACTGTCGATCATGACAGATGGCAGAACAGTTTAACATTCACATGATTTGGGTGCGGGACATAGAGATATTTTGGGAAATTGCAAGGCCGATGAACTCGCCAGAAAGGGTACCCAAATACCTATTCTACCTATAATAGAAGAAATCGTTATGCATATCGCTACATGCAAACTCATGTTACATCAAAACTCCATAAAACAAATAAATGTTAGATGGTCAAACATCACTACTTGCCTGGCTACCAGACAAATCTGGCCAGCAATAGACCCAAGACGCTCAAAAGGTCTACTCTCTTTGAGCAGGAAACATCTTGGATCCGTAATAGGTGTAGTAACTGGACACTATTTAATTGGCACACACCTCAAGACTTGGCGTTTTCTCCAATGACTTCTGCAGAAGCATCTTCTTTGCTCATGTCCTGCTCTTTTTATTAATTTTTTTTTATTGGGTATTTAATTTTCTAACTTTTAAGGATGATGCTTTACAATTATAATAATAATTATTCTTTAATGACAAAATAGCTGTCTGAAAAGAAAGAAAGTTAATTCTATGATTTTAAAAAGATCAGTAGCTCCTAAGGGAATACTTTTTCGACGACGCCAGTGATCTTAGACACATAGAGATTCACCGGCTACACCGTTGCATTAGAGGCTCCAATTAGTTTAATGAAAGAATAAATTTCTCTTCATGTGGTACCACAATGGACCTATCTAAAGTCTAGTGTGTAAGTTGTTTTCCTGAATGCCATTTCAACCTAAAATTTATTAAATACTTATAGGTAGGTACCTAACCAAACGTAAGTAAATAATAATTTTTCACCCAAAAGGTAGGTAGGTAGGTAACCAGTATTTTTTATTGTAAAATAATACATTTGACAAAATAACTAAGTATGGAAATGTTTTTCAGTTTTTTTTAGTGGTTTTCGAAGAGCTGTACCTATGTTGTGAAAATTGATCTTGTTGGGATGAAACAAAAATCGTTTCCACTGTTTATTTTTTTTAGTTTTGGGATTAATTTTTTTTTTGATAGAAGAAAACAAATTTTTTTAATGAATTTTTTGAAGTAATTTTTTATACATGTAGGTAGGTACTCGTATGTAGGCAAGATACACTGTCAAGTAGATAGGTAACCTACGCACGGTTTTTTATGATCATATAGTAATGGGAAGGATTCCATTATTATGAAGTACTTATGTACATAGGAACTAGGTCTGATAGTATTCTTAGTTTTAAGGATTTTGTGCCTGAAACTGATTTTATACATACAACTAGCAGAAAGTCCCCGGCGTTGCCCGGGCACCCGAGGCAAGTCTTTTCATGCAATATCTTCCAAATGAAATGAAACCATTCTTCATTTTGGGACTCTTCGCTTTCCGTAGGTTGTTTTTTTACTTGCGATAGGTAAATACAATTTAAGGCAAGTTATAGTTTTTTTTGGTGAAACTGCCATTATGTTAAAGCTCATTTTTCTCGAAAATGGTTCTATCGATTTTTATTTTTTTTAAAATCAGTGTATTTTTTCGGTATGAACTATTATATGGTTGGAAAACAAATTACCAATAAAAGAAAGGTGTGTGTTCCATAGGGCCTATTTTTTTGCTTTCTACTATCTGGAAAACGGGTTAGGTGATTCTTTCGTTCTTTCGAAATTTTACAGATATTATATATGTAGGTTTAGGTACGTCAACTTGTAATGCATTAAATAGATATTTGTTTGTATTTTTAAAAGCATATTTTAAAACATTTTTTTAAATAATTTAATATATTCAAAAATAGCTCATTGTTTTTTTATTTCAAATTATAAGTATACCCATTATGCTTTATTCCTAGAAACCGCTCCACAGATTTTAATAATTTTATTCTCATAAAGTGAAATTCATCTTTATCTGTTTGTTTGCTAAAGCTAAACTCGGAAAACCACACCTACGATTTAAAACATTCTTTTGGTTTTGAAATCTTGTTTGGGTTAAATATTTTTTTGCAAAAATGGGCTAAGCGCAAAAAAACAGTACGTGTGAAAGTACCAAATTTTGGGACTCTGAAAGTTTACACATCTTCAACTTGATTTTCTTTGCAAACTTAACATGTACCAATGAAAAAGATGGCAGTTAAGTGTAAAATCCTTTTTAAGTTCGCAAAAATAGCCACTGGCGGCGCTGGGGAATCCTTGCAGATGTAAGCTCGGATAATGGGCTAATTTCAATATTCTCAACAAACTATTAATTTCTAACATTGTGCCAAGCACACGCGGCCTTACGCTGAAATGCAAGGAATATTGCAAGAATCCACCGGCCGGCGCCTGTAACCGTGAAAATAAAAGATTTCGCGATTGTATGTGTTTACACACCAAAATAAATTTTCCTTGCAAGATAAAAAAATTTGATAGTTCAGTGCGAATGCTTAGCAACCTTTTTGCTTTCATGAAATTAGTCCTGGAGACGGTCAATTCATGTATGTGTATAAGCCCCGCATAAATTCCAGAAAAGGAACACGTCTAATGTCGAATTTCTTTCATCGAAATCTTGGAAATTTTCATGCTGGGGCCCTGTTGAAACTCAAAATATCGGGTATTTAAAGATTTAAAGTAAGACCGCACTAATGCGACACTCTCCGACACTATGCATAATTTTTTTAAGTCGCACTTGAATGGCAGCCTTTTTCGTCTTTCGCTATCATCGATTGGATCGTATGTTCGATAACATTATAAGCACGAGATTGTTAATAGAAACAGTTCAAATGTAGATACCTATTTTTTTACTCAATTTTCGTATTTTTTTTCTAAAAAAAAATGTTAGTATCACAACTGTAGGTATTCCATAATATAAATTAAAAAATATTCATTTAAATTTTTTTTTCAAAAATCAAAAAAAAAATTTTTAAAACTTTTTGGTATGCAGTATTATTTGTAATTTAAGTGACCCCTACATACAAATTTTGAAAATGGTTGTATGGCAGGTATCTCTAATAACGAAATATGTATAAGCAAAATTAACCCAAACGACTAGGTATACCTATAGTAGTGCACATATTTTTTTTATTAAAATCGGTAAAGCCATTTTCGAAATAATTGGGATGGTAAAAAAAATTGTATAGCAGGTAGCATTTATTTTGTGCCTAAAAAAGATTTAAAAATCTATATTTGACAATCACCTAAAACGTTTAAATATAACAAGTTTGAAGAAAATCGCTTTAGCCGTTTAGGAAGCAGACAGTTGTACAGACAGACAGACAGTCGTCAAGTTTGATTAAAATTTCGAGTTCAATTTTTTTTCAAATTCATAACTTGCCATATAGGATATAGTACCTATCTATATTGCACGTAAAATTATTTTGTTCCTAATACCTACCTAGTATGTAGGTATTATTTGTAAAATAATACAGTAAAACCTGTCAAATTGGACCCTTGGGGCCGAAGAAAAGTGGTCCAATTAGGAGGTGGTCTGATTGTAGCGGTTCCTTTTTAATCGGACCGTTCCACTTAGAAAGGTTTTTTCTCATGCATACATGTCCATAAAAATACGACTGCCAGTTCATATACCACCTACAAGTTTCCAAAAAAATAAGAGAATTGTACCAGAAATTGGCACATTCTTTTGTCTAGCTAAGTAAAACCATTTGAATATGAAGACATCAACTTCGGCAAAAGATACAAATGGTTGCATACGTGTTGTTTTGAATACAACGAATTTTTTAAATCGCAGTTTGATATCCTTCTTCGCGCTCAAAATTCTTTGGAGTTGAGATTTGCTGCCATCAAATTTCTTTGCAAGCTCTCTCTGAGATATATGTATGTGCATCTTCGAAACACTTAATAAATTCAACCTTATTTTCCAGATCAAGATCACAGTCTTCGTTTACTCATCGTTCTTTTACTTTTTTTTAAACTTACTAGCTTTATTGAAAACCAAAAACATACACCATTAACATATCAATTGCTAATTGCACTGACTGACCTGAAACCTCTGCCTGCAAGAAACATAAAAAATTCAAATTGTTTCATTTGAGAACTAACGAAAGCTAAAATTATAAACTTATTGGGAATTCACCCAATAAAGCAAAAGTAACCTGCGGTGACGAGGGGTACAACAATTAACAAAATAAAAAAAAGCGATGCATACATATTTCGTATTTCCTACGCCTGGACCAATTAGACAGGTGAATATGTTAAGCAAGGCATGTTATCTATATGACAGCCGATTTGCGATACCTACACTTATTTACCCTTTTTTATACCTACACTAGGGGTACTCACGATCCGGTGCAACTTGTCTAGTATCATTGTAAAAATGCAAAAGTGCAACTTTTTTTCGCACCACAACAACAACTTACACTGACTAAGAATTTACAACACTTTTGCACTCTTGATATACCCTAATCCTATTGCAACAGAAAAATGCAATGGTGCAAAATTTGCCTGGTGTCGTTGACAGTTTGGCAGCTGTTATTTTCTGTCAGAAATGTTTGTGTTCAAACTGATTTTGCATTTGTACGCAAGAGTTGCAATGGAATAGAAAAGGTGCGTTCACGATTTGCAGAAAAAAATTAAGCTTCGCAATTTTACACCTTTTTGCTGCATGGGATCGTAAATACGCCTACTATAACTTTCATTCCACCCTCCTCTTACAAAGTGCAACCACAAGACTTACCGACAGTTGAACCAAAAAACAAAAACAAATTCTGCTATACATATACCATTGACTAGGTCTACGTCACACTGAAATAACGATTCCATACCCTTGTAAAGGGTTATCCATTTTGCGGTTTCAAAAGAATAGGGTTGGAATTCGACATCTGTTGTTAAACCAATTTTTTTTCCAGTTGAAAGTCCGACATTTACAAAAATGGATCGCTTAACTATCGTACAACGCAAACAAATTGTTAAAACCTACTACAAAAATGGTGATTGTGTCACAGCCACATATCGTGCTTTAAGAGGAGATTATGGTTTACATAATCGTCCAACTAAGAAAGCAATTGGCAAAATTGTGAAGAAATTTCTGTAACTGGATTGGTTACAGATATTGTAAGGCCTGTGCATCATCGTATCGCTCGTACCACTGAAAATATCGCTGCTGTAAGTGAAAGTGTTGCCGAAGACCCGAATGTGTCGATTCCTCGAATTAGGGCTGCCTTACGGCACATTATGGCGTATTTTTCATTTAGATCTACACCTACATCCATATAAAATCCAGCTCACACAACAACTGAAGCCAGCTGACCATTCACAACGTGGTAGATACGTCAAATGGGTGCTTGAACAACAGGCGGTGGACGGGGATTTTTCGAACTAAATTTTCTTCAGTGACGAAGCACATTTCTCACTCGGTGGGTATGTTAATAAACAAAATTGTCGTATTTGGGGTTCTGAGAATCCTTAAGTAATTGAAGAGAGGCCATTCTACAAAAAGTCACTGTTTGGGGTGCTCTTTGGTCCGGAGGTGTAATTGGACCTTACTTCTTCGAAAACGACGATGGAGAGGCTGTCACCGTTAATTCGGAGCGTTATGGTCATATGATAACCGACTTTTTTTACCTGCTATTGAAGAATACGACTTGGAGAATATGTGGTTTCAATAAGACGGTGCCACATGCCACACAACTCCAGCGAATATGGCTTTATTGCAAGAGACATTTCCTGGCCGCGTAATTTCTCGTCGTGGCGATATCAAATGGCCACCAAGATCATGCGATTTGACACCGCTGGACTTTTTTTGTGGGGCCACGCGAAAGGCCGTGTTTATATGCAGATAAACCTTAACCTCTTGAGCACTTGAAAACCAACATACGTTAAGTTATGGCTGAGATACCGCCCAATATGTGGCAAAAAGTGGTCGAAAATTACCTCAAAAGAATCGATGCTTGCAACAATTCGCGTGGTGTTCATTTAAATGATGTAGTGTTTCACACATAATGTCAACGTTCAAACTCTATAATAAAAAATATTTTATGTGTTTTATTTACGTTTACTTATGAAACCGCAAAATGGATAACCCTTTATATACATACACATGTTTTCCAAATAAGGATTTGTATGTTCTCACACTGAAATAGTTTTTAAAAAAAATAGACCTTCGAACATGCATATTTTAAAGCTTCTGGATATAACTACTTGCTTATGTACTTTTCTTTTTCATGCAACTCATTGTATTTATTCTATTCTCATCTCTTGTTCAATAAACATCTTTATTTTAACTTGATGCGTTTCTACTTTTATAACGAGGCAACTGGATGAGGGCCGGGGCGTGGTATGGGTAGGATATAGGGATGTGAATAGGATGGGAAACGGAAGGGTCCGAATGTCTAACGGTCGGGACAGTGGCATGCAGGCGTCGCACGGCTTAGCTCGCCGGATATAGGGGGGATCTTGTCCCTCCGTCAGATGTCACCTCGTAACAAAACATAACTTCATGCCAAATCATTCGAATCAACCCCTTTTGGTTTGGCTATCACTCGTTGATACGGTTTGAGATGGTTTTAAACCGACTTATGGCTTGCGCCTATGGATTTTGGCGTAATTTGTTTCACGTTTTTTTTCGCGTAAATAAATAAATATGATTGTAAGCACGCCTCCATACCAACTTTTTATAGACCGTGAAAAGTCCAAAACATGTTCTAAGGCTTTTAGTATTTCAGGGGGTGCCGAGGAAAGCCGAACGATGAACGGAGCGGATAAGTCACTGCAGCAGAGGTAACCGTAAGTGGTGTCGGATGAAAAATCGGCCTCCCAACTCGAGGAGTGGTGAGGGAAGCCGTCGGTTTAAAACCATCTCAAACCGTATCAACGAGTGGTAGCCAAACCAAAAGGGGTTAATTCGAAAGATTTGGCATGATGTTATGTTTTGTGACGAGGTGAGGTCTGACGCAGGGACAAGATCCCCCCCTATATCCGGCGAGCTAAGTCGTGTGACGCCAGCATGCCACTGTCCTGACCGTTAGACATTCGGAACCTTCCGTTTCCCATCCTATCCACATCCCTATACCCTACCCCTACCACGCCCCGGTACTCATCCAGTTGCCTCGTTACAAATTGTCACTTTTCGGAATCGGAAAATTGACCACCGCCTCGACCTTGGCCGGGTCGGTTTTCAACTTCCCACCACCAATGATAAAACCCAAATACTTCAACTCCTTGAAGCAAAACCGGGACTTTTTAAGGTTGATGGTGAGATTAGCATTCCTTAGGCACTCAGCTACTTCGCTTAGCAAGGCGATATGTGTGGCAAAATCTGGCGCGATGATCAACAAGTCGTCTAAATATACGAAAACGTTGTCCCTGAGTCGTGCAGGAATCACCTTATCCATTAATCGGCAAAGCCTTTGAGTTGCATTGCACAACCCAAATGGCATTACCTTAAACTGGTATAGGGGTCTTGATAAGGATAACAGCGAGCACCAAGGACTCTCTTCACTTTCTTCTATAATGACGATCTAGAGCATCCGGTCTACTTCTTGATATAACAAAGTTTTGTACCGCTGGCGAAATAAGGTAGTGTCGCTGCTTAACAGGATTCGCGTCTCCGGTATCGATTACATGTTCCATCAATAATGTTTTTCCAAGGCCATGTCGATCATAATCGAGAAAGACCGCCTCTAATTCGGATCGCTGCTCTGGTGTTAGTGAATGAGCTTCAAGTAGATCTGTTTCCCCCTCTGGAACCGAAACAGAACTAACCATGTTTGCTGCAATGCCAAAGACCTTCCAAAAATCTACCCCTAGGTACAATTCCTGTTCCAAGGTAAGTACCAGGTAAAGTGTGATTGTGTGCGACATATTTTTGTAAAAGACTGGTGTCTGCACTTTCCCAGTAATCGTTTGGGATTTTCCGACGGCGGTTTTCACACCAGTCCATACATCCTTTACCTAAAATGCTGACGCTGGCCCCACAAACCCAGCATTTCCCTACCCCCAATACCCACCTTAGAATAGGCCAAGGGTCGGTGACCACATCTAAAATTGTCGACGAAAGACTCTTCTTAGTCTCTTTTCGAATTTGATAGCGGTCTCTGGTTTTCACGATTCTTTTACTTACTCCGTTATTAGATCGGTTAAAAATTCTTTCCCTTGCTAACTCATATTCCTTTAAACTAATATGTAGTGGTAATATTTCTTTGCACTTCCTATTACTATCGTCCTTAATTTCAATATTAGTACGTTTCAAAATGCCATGTACTTTACAGTTCCAGCACGTCAGGTACTTGGAATCCCCCAATCCACGAGATGTTTTCGGCCGAGTCACTGCATGCTGTAATGCCGCGAGCTGTGCATCGGCGAACGGAACTTGCTCCTCATTCATTTCCAGCTCGTTAGCGGCATAACGATTATTTGGCCGTTGAAATCTTGAAGCTTCACGGTCCCTGTCCGGAAACGCATATTCGGCATCCTTACACGCCCTTCGCAACTGGTCCATAGTATAGATCGCTTGAGGATATGCCAACTGGCTCAACTTCCTATTTATGTTGCGTTTCAGGATTAGAACCAGCTCAGCTTCTGGGATCGGTACCCTGAGCTGAGACCTAAGTCGACATATCGCTGCAAAGTATTCATCGCAAGTCTCTCCAGAGCCGTGCTTGCGATCCATCACATCCCTCATAATTTCGTAGTCGGACTTTGAATTCCGAAATTGGCGCATTAATGCGTCCCGTAGCATTGGCCAGTCGGGACGATAATGAGACCGTTGGAATTGCCAATACCATTGCTCCGCAGCCCCGGAGGGCAGCAAATGAAAATCTCTCAGGATCTCCGCCCAGGGACAGACATACTGGCTCCTCCACGGTAAGCACTTCCAAATTACTATTAAAATTTAATCCCCATTTGTTCACTTTAATAGGATTTTTAGTATTCAGATTCAAAAAATCTGGAGGGTCTACATGCGGCTGTGGAAAGTACCCAACGCCAGGATTCCGCACTCTGCTGTTCATATCCTGAGTATCGGCCAGTCGGCATCCTCTGCTGTCGGACCCTGTTTGACCCCAGTATGGCATTTGGTTGACAGCGCCATTCGGTTGGTCAATGGGCGTGGAAGCACCGGAATAGGTTGCCGGACAGGTACTTCAGTTGATGCATCCAGCATACCCGAAGTGAACGTATACATAAATACGCAATGAGTAAAACAAATAGATATATTACCCCAGGTGGCAATCCAGGTTTACTGGAAAATCCACCCTCTTCGGAGGTCGGCTCTACGGATTCTGGGGAGAGCCAATTATTGCATTTAATAAATCCCTTCTTAAAAAAAGCAAGGGTTGCTCGATCACCTCCATCCCAATCGAGTGACAACGGTAAGAAGAGTTCGCCGGTAACGACAGATGCGCGCGTAAAAAGGGACTCAATGGAAACAGAAATTCTTGAGAAAGATAATAATGAACTTCGTCAAAAACTTGATGAAGTAGTAAAACTTTATCAGGAGTTAAAGAAAGAAGTTGATCTTCTTCGTAAGGAAAATGAGGTGCTGAAGAATAAACACCACAATGACTCGAATGCTGGTTCATCACAAGGGAAAAATATCATTTATAAGACTGATGAAGAAGAGCTAGCCCGCGAAACAGATAAGTCCTCAAACAAAAGGCCGAGCAAAAAACGCAAGGTTGGATCCTCACCTGATGGCGCCTGTTTTCCTGAAAAAATTGCATCACCAAAAGATGCCAGTATTAAAAAAAAAACCTATTAAGATTAGGCCTCCGCCACCAATTAATGTTGTCGGTATTGCGGAGTATAATCGGCTGCAAACTATCTTAAAGACGTTAACACCATCAGACTTTAAAGTTATTTCACTTAATAACAACAAATGGAAAGTTTGCGTGAAGATCCTGAAAGTTATCGTCTCCTGTCGCAAAAACTAAACGAAGAAAATGTGGAATGGTACACTTATGAGAATAAGTCGGAAAGACATTTACGTGTTGTAGCGAGAGGTTTGCACCCATCATGTCCAAAAGACGATATTATTAACGATCTAAAGAGGAACTATAAGATCTTAGATGCTGTGAACATCGTCAAAAGAGAAACACAAAAAAAAGATAGCGAAACAAATGTGGTACAGCGTGGTCTTCCACTATTTATTCTTACTTTTGATAAGGCAGAGAAAACAGACGATATTTACAAAATTAAAACAATCCTCAATATTGTTGTTAAGATCGAACCTTTAAGAAAGAGTTCAAGCCTGATTCCGCAGTGTAAACGCTGTCAAGAATTCAATCACACGCAAACTTATTGCAACAAAGAACCTAGGTGTGTAAAGTGCTTCGGAAATCATCTTACTAAAGACTGCACCTCAGATAGCAAAAGTGCAGCAACGTGCATAAATTGTAATAAAAGTCATCCGGCCAACTATAGAGGCTGTGAAAGTAGCAAAAGAATTACAAAAACGGCGATCAAACTTTACGCAGTCAAAGAAAACCACCAAGCCAAGTAGAAAAGCAAGTTCTTAAGGGGTTAAATGCCCAAATACCCAAAGCAAAAGATCAATCAACACAACCAGAGCAAACACCAAAGAAAGGTAGTGTAAGCACATATGCCCAAATAACGGCTAAGAACATACCTTTACAAAAAGATACTGCTGGTGATCCATTCACGAACGTCTTAAACATAATCCTTTCGAAAATTGAGGAGGAAAATAAACTTATATTTGATAGGCTAACTAAACTCGAAAACAGTTTTCGGCCAAAACGCCCGACAAAAAGAAAAACATGATAGAAAAGTTCAAAATAATTACTTGGAATGCCAACGGATTATGGCAAAAACTTGGAGAACTAGAAATGTTTATGCTGTAACGGGCTTGTTTGCTTGTCGGTCCTTGCTGGCACGTCCTAAACCCCTAGCTCAGCGACGGGAGTGGTTCGTAGACCAATAGCTCGTCACAAAAAAAAATTTAATGCCAGACTATGCACTCCGATGGAGTTTGTGCGCGAGAAATTTACACAATTCCCTCCCTTCCTGGTTGCTTCCCTCGCTAGAGCAACCCCTTTGCTTGACCTCTTTCTCATTCACTCCATCCCCCCTCTTTTCCTCCTTTCCATCCCTTTATTTTGAAATTAATCACTCATCATGAATTCTCAAAATAACTGTCTCTTAATGAGATTAAAAGTTATAATTTTCATTTTAATTGATAATTTTATTGCTAAAAAAATATGCTATAATGCAAGAATAAATTAAAATTCATATATTACAAATTTACCAAATTCATTTAATTCAAGAAATCCATAGCAAAAATAGTTGAATTCTCTACGTTGGCAACTCTGTAGCTGGACACCGAAAACTTTCATCGAACTGATTTAATATGAAATTCAATTCATTACAAACTTGGGATTTTTAAACTCCCCTTTTTTCTCTTTTTTCTTTGCTTTACTTTACTGCATTGATCCCCTCTTCAAACCCACCCGATTTGTTAGCGTACAATACTTCACTTTTAATAATGTTTGATTAAGTATTATATATATATAGGATTAATACGCGAACGATGTACAACTTAATTGCGTACGGTTCTCGAATTCATTAAAGGCGATGAACGATCTCAGTTACCAGCAACGCGGGAACCAACAGACCGGAAAAACTACTTTACAATTTAAAATAATTACTCTACAAATCCTTGAGTTTAACAAAAAAAAATATTCTAATCAATATTATAAAAAAAATAAATTTGGTTTTGGCAGCTGGCGATATTTGAACCGGTAACCTCCGCACACCCTCAACGATCGCCCACGTCTCAACGACCGTGGCTATCAACGTATGATTAACGAGATTGCCTAATTAGGCAATATGAAACGGGAGGAAAGATTCCGTATAGCACCGCTAAATTCCCGTATTATTATGCTACCCTGGTAGGTGGGATTTTCCTTGTCTGTCGAAATTCCTGAAGGATGCTGGCTTAAATTTTGGGCGGTGAACGAATTTTCATTCCCGCCGATTTGATAGATTCTCCTGATAAAAAAAATTTTAAAAAAATTTTAGCACTCCTGGTCGAAATTACACTTGTGAAAATTGCCTTAGATATGTAGGTAGGTTGGTATGTGGGAAAATTTACCTTTGAATTTGTTTGCCCCTTTTTCTTTTTTATTTATATATAGCTCCAACTCTGGATAACTAAAATCTGGTTTCTTCCGCTTGCTAATCTTTTAATTCACCCCGACTATAAATTTTTAATTGCAAAACTTGCACAAATTTTTCTTAGTTAAACTAAAATGCCGCTGATTGCGAAGAGCAACTGTTCGCTTTAAATGTCGGTTAGAAACAAAAAAGGGTATTTGTGTTAAGGTCATATGCAACTTGCAATAAAACTGCACATTTGCATATTTCCTTAAGAGTTTATATTTTCCCATACTCTATAGACTCCCTAGAGCTGAAACTTCCCTCTCGCCAAATAATTCTTGAAATCCCGCCTCTACAAATCTCTTCAACTCGTCTCGAAAAGAGTCTACGGTAGCCTTAATTTACATCGAATTAGGGTTAGAATGCAATCCACAACTAGATTGCCTTAAATAATCTATTACCTTCCCTTACATTAGTTCTCAATTACATTCCACCGAATATATGACGTTTCTCGGAAATCCTCTGATTGTCTATTGTTTTGCCGTCGCGAAAGTTTTATAAAGTTTTATAAAGTTTAAATAAAAGTCTTATAAATAATATCCCGAGCTCAATTTGAGTTATGGTTGGCAATTTCGGTTACAGGGCTTTGCTTTTTCCAGATAATTTGTTATCTAGAATATGCAAATGAACCCACGCATCCTTGTCTCGGTCTGAGTGCTACAAAAAAAATAAAAAATGAAGTGCTTGGAGTGTTAACATCATCTGCACCAGTGTAAGGCAAAGAGTTATTTCTATGAAATCTTTTGCCAATTTCTCTTGTTGCATTTTCGGTATTTAAAAGGTGTTTGTGTTAATATTTATATTTCGTAAATATGTGAAACGCAACTAGTTTTCAATGTTTTCAAATAATCGGAATGCATTTGAATAACGGGATAATAAAAAAATATAAACATTGCGAATTATTGTTGGTTGTACGAGAGACGGGTATATTGTCTTATGTGTGATAATGCGCGAAGCATAATTCGTAAAAACAGGGAGATTAGATTTGTGCTGAAGAGTGCTGCTTTTAAGCAAACAAAAAAAAATAAAACGGTACCGAAAGATAAACAAAGTTTTAATTTGCTTGTATCCCCTACGGTATAGTTTTAACGCATATGATCACCGCTGTGATCTATGTAAACAAACGAAATAAAATTTAATTCGGAATTGTTGCTTTGCCGTCGGTAAAACGAAAATGCCAAAAATATAATAAAAGTATCGTTTGCGGTCGCTGGAAGTGGTTTGGTTAAATTCCAACTAAGTGTTCATATAAAGTAACTAGAAATTTATAAAGTTCTAGTAAAAAAATTGAACCTAAGTAAATTCGAAAACATTTGCCAGCATAATTTTTTCAAAAGTCACAATGAATGCATTTGTGCCCATCTTTGAACGTGGGTCGCGAACCCATTTAACCTGCCGGGCTGTTGTTACATCAGATAAGTTAAAAAAATTATATTTTAATAAAAATCGATTCTTTGTGTTTCCTTTTTTTTGTGTGTTTGCAGAGTGCTTACTGGCGTATGTCTTTAGTGTGAAATATTCCGATGGGTTTACCAGCTCTAGTTTCCAATTCGTACATGCAATTGCCTATGACCTTTCGGACGCGGGATTTTAGGAATTTTGGTAGCAATTTCGCATTAACGCCTTGAACAAAATTACTTTGAGCGAAGTTTCGATGGAACACTTCTTGGCCTTCCCGATACACCACAGGTTTGGATCGTAAATTGTAAGTGTTTTTTGACTTAACGTGTGCCCTGAATAAATTATCCGACAACTTCTGTCTGGCCAATGTAGTTTTTAGTGTATCCGGTAGGGCTAACATTTCTGGGTCTTGTAGTGCTTTTAAATCACGCAGTATCCGATAGCTAGAGCCATGCGATATCATATTTTGCCCAAAAAGAGCGTAGTAAGGTTGACACCCTAATGAATCGTGCATGTCTGATCGCAATGCACATGCTATACTAGATAAATGTACATCCCAATCGTTTTGCTCTTTTGATATCATGACTCTAAGCTTACTCAAGACCCCTCTATTAACTCGTTCGGAATTGTTAGCCTGTGGTGAATACAATGCCGTTCGTACATGTTTCACGCCGTAGTTCGCCAAAAATTCTCGGAACTGATGGGACACGAATTGACGTCCATTGTCGGAGTGAATTAATTCAGGGGTGCCGAAAGTATGAAAAATTTCTGTTTCCAGAAAATGCGCTATTTTTGAGGACGTCGCTTTAGGCAAAGCTTTCAAGAAAACGAATTTGGTGAAATGGTCTAATACAATGAAGACATACACGTTTCCATGTTTTGTCCTAGGATATGGTCCCAAGAAGTCGATATATAATCGTTGAATAGGCCTTTCAGATACAATCTGCTTGGCGATTGGAGAACGAAGAACTGCGTTAGGGGCCTTTATCATCTTGCATGTTTCGCAATCACTCACAAATGCCTTTATGTCTTTCACCATTTTAGGCCAATAGTATTTCTCTCGTACTCGGGCATAGGTCTTAGCAAAACCGCTATGACAACTCAACTTTGTATTATGAGACAATTCAATGCATTTGCGAGTGAGTGCTTCAGGCAACCAAAGACGCCAAAGTGAATCTTCTTCGTCCACCCCACCAGTCCTGAACCTAACTCTTTTGTAAATAAATTTGTCCGATACAACTAGGTCCGGGAGCGCAGATTGATTTGAATCGATGCTCTTTCTCAGTTGGGCATATTGCTCCGAATCAAACTCAACCGAGTCGAGATCGATATCTCCACATACCTCTGCCAAAGAAGACTCAGCAAGTCCATTCCCTATTACGGTTCCCTTTGCTGATATCTCTTCCATATCCATACGGGATAGAGTATCTGGTACCACGTTGAGGGATCCCTTTCGATGTTCGATAGAAAAATCATAGCCTTGGAGCTCCAAACTCCATCGAGCGAGTCTTCCACTTAACTCTTTCATCGACATTAGCCATTTAAGGCTGGAATGGTCCGTTATGACTTTGAAAGGCAATCCATCAACATAAGGTCGGAATTTTCGAATACTCAGCACAGCTGCTAGACATTCCCGTTCCGTAACCGTGTAGTTCTTCTGGGCCTTGTTAAGCTTCTTGGACATGTACGCTAGTGGTCTCTCATTGTTATTCTCATCCAACTGAAAAAGGACACCACCTACTCCTTCTGAAGATGCATCGCACTGAATAGTAAAAGACTTGGTGAAATCGGGTTGCGATAATACCGGTGCTGAGGCCAGTGCCGCCTTCAGTCTCTTAAACCCCTCTAAAGCTTCGGGCGTTAGCTCAAACTTTTTCTTTTTTAGACAATCCGTTAAGGGCGCTGCCAGATCAGAATAATTTTTTATAAACCTCCGATACCACCCAGTTAAACCTAAAAATCTCCTAACTTGCCTTAGGGTTGTGGGTATAGGAAAGTTAACCATTGCTTCTACTTTTTCAGGATTCGTTTTTAAGATACCTTGGCCGACAATGTATCCTAGGTACTTAATCTCCCGCATGCAGAACTTGCTCTTATCGAGATTAATAGTTAAGTTTGCCCTACGCAGACAAGCAGCCACTTCGTTAAGGACCCGAATATGCGATGGAAAATCCGCAGTACATATCAATAAGTCATCCAAATAAACAAAAACATTCTCACGAAGTGAACTTGGAACAACTTGATCGATGACCCTACTCATAGTTTGGCCAGCATTACTCAAACCAAAAGGCATAACTTTGAACTGGTAGAGCGGTCTACCCGGCACTGCGAAAGCTGTTTTGTCTCGCGATTTTTCGTCGAGTGGTATTTGCCAATAGGCATCCTTTAGGTCGATACCAGAAATAAAATGCGTGTCTTTGATTCGACTGAGTAAACCTTCGATATGTGGCAATGGATACGCATCCTTAACGGTGACTGCGTTGACTTTTCGAAAATCCAGGCACAGACGAACTTTGCCTGGTTTTCTCACTAACACTACAGGGCAACTCCAAGGCGAGTTACTAACCTCAATAACCCCAAGCTCTAACATGCGGTCTAATTCCTTATAAACTTCATCCTGTCGAACTGGAGACAATGGATAATGTCGCGATTTGATCGGAACCGCGTTTCCCGTATCTATCACATGACAGCCGAGAGGAGTCTTACCCAGCCCTAGCACGACAAAGTTAGGAAATAACTTTTTGGTATTCTCCAGTTGAAATTTTTGTTCGGGTGTTAATTTCATCAACTCCGCCTCATCCTTGAAATTTATCTCTCCTTCACTGGGTATGACGTCGGCTTCAATTTCGCTTATTTGTGGCATCAGGTTAAAGTCCCGCCAAAAATTCATCCCCAAATACAGTCTTTGAGTTAGGTTGGGAATAAGGTAAAAAGAAAGACGCTTCGTAATGCCATTATACTTCGTCTCAATGTCACAAAATCCAACGATATTGTGAGTCTTACCGTCTGCAGTTCTTACAAGGTTTTTATATGGCTTTATTTCTACACCAATTCTTTTCACCAAATCCCAACACTACCGTCCTAACACAGATATCGAAGCCCCACTGTCTAACAAGCCCAACACTGACTCGTTATTCAACAGGACATCTGTATACATTCTACCATCTGTATTTGACGATATAATCGTTTCTACAATCTGTTTTCGTAACTTTTTTCGGCTACGAAACCGACGTCGACAATTTTTTATATGAGCGCTAGCAAAATCTCCGTTATTCCCGAAAATTCGAGATCGAACTTTATAATACCTTTGCTTTCGCTCATGAAGAGACTTCAGTGCATGAACTTCGACTGGATGAGACGTAAGAATATCAGAACTTATCGGAGGGTTCCGTTCCAAGATCTTAGTAGGAACGTTTTCAACAGCGACTTCTGACCTAATAATGGAACATGTTTTCGATTCTAATTCAGTGGGTTGGGTTGGTTTTGTGGAGGACGAATTTCCCCACTCTTCTTTTCGTCCCTCGGCACGTTTCCCGAATGCTTACCACACTGAACAGTATTAACACCCTTCGCACCACACAGAAAACAAAACAAATTTCTAGTTTGTGAAGGGCAAAAATGGTACGCGTGACCTTTACCTTCACAATTCCAACAAACGTAATTGGCCGTCGAAACCGATTTTCGCCTTGCCGCTATGGCTGCGATTTCCCTCTCGTTTTGGTCAAGCTCTTGTGGACTTTCTTCGAGGGCTATTTCGTGGACCGTCCTTTGAGGAGTTCTCTTCGCCAAGAACCTCTCAGCTTCTCGGGCTTTGATTCTCAGCTGCTCAAGAGTTTTCACTTCAGCTGATAACAGTATTTCACCAATTTTGTCCTTGGCATTGTTACGTATAACATCCACCATCTTCCGTTCGTCAAAAGGCTCTTTTAAACGATCATTTAGCAAAACGATGGAACTATAAAAATCGTCAAAAGTTTCTTTGACGCCTTGCTTTCGAGTGAGCAAACGCATGTAGATTTCTACGTCGCTTTCTAAACGCCCAAACTCCTTTTTCATCGCCGTCTTAACGTCGGCCAGTTTAGCATTTGGATTCCTGCGCAGAAAGGCCCAAAACCAATTATGGGCCTTTCCGGTTAACAAAATGTGGAAATTTGCAGTTATTTTTTCATCACTGTAATTCGACGAATTCTGCATCCTATCAACTTTGAACAGAAAATCGTTAACATTTTCAGTACCGTCGTACTTAATGTTCCATCTGTCTAGTCTGCAGAACTCAGTAGCGCAAAACATCGATGAAGAGTTGGAATTTCGGTGCGCTGGAGTTGGCGTAAAAACCTCGAACGTCCCCTCAGCCGCACCGGCACTAAGATGATTAGTTCTAGGAGCAGCATTTGGTGTCGCCACCGGTATATTTAAATTTTCTAATTTTTTTATCACGTTGACCATGAAAACATCCATTTGCTGAAACATTCTAATTTGATTCTCCACCATACCCCTTTCGATCCTGGACACCAACTCTTCCATTGGATCATTTCGTGGACCGTTAATACGAACTTCATTTTCTTCGCTTTCACCATTTTGAGCCCTGTTCAAGTCGTTAGACGAATTATTCTCGTGCGACATGTTAAATGTTGAGTTCGAAGCTAAAGAGTTTAAATTTTCGGAAAAGCTAAACGTGTTATCCAAATTGAATCGGTCGACTGTATTTCGAAATCTGCGATAAAATTCCTCAAAATTAGCCTCTGAATGTGTGCGAATAACGCTTAATTCGTCGTAAATTGAAATCCGCCGCCTGTTCATTCCTCTTCAAAACACCCTCCTCAATCTTTTCAAAAGCAGATTGAGTATTCCGGAAATTTAAAACTAATCTCGTGATTCCCAAAGTCAAAAACAATTAAAATTCTAAAGCTAGCCTGACTAAACTTCCAACCCCAGCTGAGAATCCTAAACAAAAGAAATTTGTCGCTGAAAACTAACTTGGCAAGATAATATCGGGAATTAAAGCTTTGCTTTTGCGCAATCAGACTTAAAACGATTAAATTCTTGTTCAAATAAAAATCATTAATTCCAGACCACCAAAAACCAATAAAAAAAAATAGGTTTGATTAGAATTTTCAAAACCTAAGTGAACTTTTCCAAAAATTAAATAATAAAAAAAACTTTAAGAACAAACTAAAACTGATTTCAAATTCTCCAATGGAAATTTAAAAATTTTAATAAAAATCTTAAAAAAAATATATATTCATAACGTAAAGGGATGAAAATTCGGATTTTCGAAGAATGACGAAGGGAACGAGAAGAGGTCATAGTACTGCGAGCCAAAAAAAAATGAGCAAAAACAAAAAAAATTTAAAACAAGCTATATTAACTATTGAAACTAGTAAAATTTACAAAAAATTAACTTTTGGTTGTTTGCAGGGCAACAACCGACAAATTCTTCATCAGCGAAGGCATCTGCAAACTTAAAGAGAATAAAAAACTTGTAAAGGTCTCCGAAGACGTGTATCACATCACGGGTCTCTTTTAGGGTTAGTATTTAGGTATCAAAAAAAATGGGTTTAGGTATCCGGCTATTTGAGTACCTTTAATACCGATACTCAAAGACTCGAAATTTTTATCCCACTTTTATTCATTGGGTTGTAGGTATTTTCATTGTTTCACCTTTCTAGTGGCAACGCGGTAACAAGTGCTTTCCCCCCCAGTAACCGGGACTCACCAGAAATATGAAGCCAATATTAATCACAGTAAATAAAAAAATGAAATTAAATTATTGTGAAATTATGAAATAAAAAAAAATAAAATTTTTCGAAACTAATAAAAAAAATGAATCGGCTCTAATAATATCGATACACACGATCTCCAGATAGTGTGTAACACGTTGGGCGCCATTTTGTAACGGGCTTGTTTGCTTGTCGGTCCTTGCTGGCACGTCCTAAACCCCTAGCTCAGCGACGGGAGTGGTTCGTAGACCAATAGCTCGTCACAAAAAAAAATTTAATGCCAGACTATGCACTCCGATGGAGTTTGTGCGCGAGAAATTTACACAATTCCCTCCCTTCCTGGTTGCTTCCCTCGCTAGAGCAACCCCTTTGCTTGACCTCTTTCTCATTCACTCCATCCCCCCTCTTTTCCTCCTTTCCATCCCTTTATTTTGAAATTAATCACTCATCATGAATTCTCAAAATAACTGTCTCTTAATGAGATTAAAAGTTATAATTTTCATTTTAATTGATAATTTTATTGCTAAAAAAATATGCTATAATGCAAGAATAAATTAAAATTCATATATTACAAATTTACCAAATTCATTTAATTCAAGAAATCCATAGCAAAAATAGTTGAATTCTCTACGTTGGCAACTCTGTAGCTGGACACCGAAAACTTTCATCGAACTGATTTAATATGAAATTCAATTCATTACAAACTTGGGATTTTTAAACTCCCCTTTTTTCTCTTTTTTCTTTGCTTTACTTTACTGCATTGATCCCCTCTTCAAACCCACCCGATTTGTTAGCGTACAATACTTCACTTTTAATAATGTTTGATTAAGTATTATATATATATAGGATTAATACGCGAACGATGTACAACTTAATTGCGTACGGTTCTCGAATTCATTAAAGGCGATGAACGATCTCAGTTACCAGCAACGCGGGAACCAACAGACCGGAAAAACTACTTTACAATTTAAAATAATTACTCTACAAATCCTTGAGTTTAACAAAAAAAAATATTCTAATCAATATTATAAAAAAAATAAATTTGGTTTTGGCAGCTGGCGATATTTGAACCGGTAACCTCCGCACACCCTCAACGATCGCCCACGTCTCAACGACCGTGGCTATCAACGTATGATTAACGAGATTGCCTAATTAGGCAATATGAAACGGGAGGAAAGATTCCGTATAGCACCGCTAAATTCCCGTATTATTATGCTACCCTGGTAGGTGGGATTTTCCTTGTCTGTCGAAATTCCTGAAGGATGCTGGCTTAAATTTTGGGCGGTGAACGAATTTTCATTCCCGCCGATTTGATAGATTCTCCTGATAAAAAAAATTTTAAAAAAATTTTAGCACTCCTGGTCGAAATTACACTTGTGAAAATTGCCTTAGATATGTAGGTAGGTTGGTATGTGGGAAAATTTACCTTTGAATTTGTTTGCCCCTTTTTCTTTTTTATTTATATATAGCTCCAACTCTGGATAACTAAAATCTGGTTTCTTCCGCTTGCTAATCTTTTAATTCACCCCGACTATAAATTTTTAATTGCAAAACTTGCACAAATTTTTCTTAGTTAAACTAAAATGCCGCTGATTGCGAAGAGCAACTGTTCGCTTTAAATGTCGGTTAGAAACAAAAAAGGGTATTTGTGTTAAGGTCATATGCAACTTGCAATAAAACTGCACATTTGCATATTTCCTTAAGAGTTTATATTTTCCCATACTCTATAGACTCCCTAGAGCTGAAACTTCCCTCTCGCCAAATAATTCTTGAAATCCCGCCTCTACAAATCTCTTCAACTCGTCTCGAAAAGAGTCTACGGTAGCCTTAATTTACATCGAATTAGGGTTAGAATGCAATCCACAACTAGATTGCCTTAAATAATCTATTACCTTCCCTTACATTAGTTCTCAATTACATTCCACCGAATATATGACGTTTCTCGGAAATCCTCTGATTGTCTATTGTTTTGCCGTCGCGAAAGTTTTATAAAGTTTTATAAAGTTTAAATAAAAGTCTTATAAATAATATCCCGAGCTCAATTTGAGTTATGGTTGGCAATTTCGGTTACAACGAGAAAGATATTGATATTTATTTGATATCGGAAACGCATATCAAGAAACAATCAAATAGTAAGATCAATGGATATTTTGAATACCACGCAACTCATCCGTCGAACAAAGCAAGAGGTGGGGCATCTTTATTTATAAAATAATGCATCGAACACACGATAGGCCCAAAAATAGAGGCTGAATCAATGCAATTAATCGGTGTACAGGTTAGAACTCAGAATGTTGTACTGAATGTATCTTCCATATACTATCCTCCACGATGTAAAATTGAAAAGAATGAATTTATGAACGGGCTAAAGTTACTTAAACAAAATTTTATTCTTGGTGGTGACTTTAATGCGAAGCGCAGCTTTTGGGGATCTAGAGTTATTTCCCAAAAGGGTCGAATGCTCTACGAAGCGGTAATGGAAAATAATTGCGATTTTCATTCGACTGGCAACCCGACTTACTGGCCGACTAATCCATCGAAAATACCTGACCTTATTGATTTTTTTGTGGTCAAAGGAATACCCTCAAATAAAATTAACATAACAGAAATCTTTGATCTTTTCTGAGATCATTCTGCTGTTATTCTCACTATGATCGAAAATCTTGTTAAAAATGAAAAACGACCCACGCTAACCAATGGGAAAACCAACTGGGAAGGTTTTAAGAAAGATATAGAGGATAACGTTGAATTAATGGTTTCACTACAAACGCCTCTCGAACTTGAAGACGCAGTAGATAACTTCGTCAATATCGTACAACAAGCCGCATGGAAAAACACCCCGTACCAAAGAGAAATGCCGCGCTTTAAAAACCTAAAATATCCGCAGGAAATAAAAGATTTAGTAAAAGAGAAACGAAAAGCACGTAAGAAATGGCAGCAAACTCGAGCTCCTCAACACAAGGTAAATTTAAATCGCTTGTGTCATTTACTAAAAAAGACGATAGCAGAATTCAAAAATTCTGAAGCTGGAAATTATCTTGAAAGCTTGACAGCAGGAAAAGAATCCAACTACTCACTCTGGAAAGCTGTTAAAGTAACGAAGAAACCAAAGCTCTCAGCGCCTCCGATTAAGAATGATCAAAACGAATGGGCAAAAAGCGACAAAGAGAAAGCAAACGTTTTCGCGGATTACCTGGAGAACACATTTAAACCTTTTGATGGGCAAGTACTCAACGAAAATTTAAATATAAGTTCTAACTCAAGCGAAAATTACATAACAAGAAATGTTACCCTTGCCGAATTAAGTAGAGAAATAAGAAAGCTTAAGTATAAGAAAGCTCCGGGATATGACCTAATTACGGCCGAAGTTCTCAAAATGCTTCCTCACAAAGGGTTAATTAATCTTCTTTATATAATAAATGCCACTCTAAGGCTAAAGTACGTTCCGAGCCAGTGAAAGGTTGCGGAAGTTATAATGGTTCTCAAACCAGGAAAACCATCACATGATAAGAAATCTTATAGACCTATTTCGCTTCTGCCCGTAATATCTAAGGTCTTTGAAAGAATATTACTTCTGCGCCTGCAGCCAATAATAGAAGAAAAGAGCCTAATACCTGAACATCAGTTCGGATTTAGAAGCAAGCATTCGACAATTGACAAAGTGCAAAGGATCACAGACGTCATTGAGCAAACTCTTGAAGAAAAGAAAATTTGTTCGGCGGTCTTCCTAGCCGTGTCGCAAGCTTTTGATAAGGTGCGGCACGAAGGCCTAAATTTTAAATTAAGACAAATTCTGCCTAAAGCACTTTATACGTTTCTAAAGGCATATCTAGAAAATAGACTTTTTAGAGCAAGACATGGAAACGATTACTCGGATCTCAAAGAAATAGTGGCTGGGCAGTGTTTTAGGTCCAATATTGTACCTATTATTTACACGTGATATACCTCAAACAGAAGACACTATCGTAGCCACGTTTGCTGACGACACTGCAATACTAGCAGTGGCCAAAACGATAAATGATTCTACGACTAAATTACAAAAAGCTCTGAATAATGTCAATGATTGGACAAAAACATGGCGGATATCGCTCAACGAAGTAAAATCAGTCCATGTAGATTTTACATATAAGAAAATTAATAGATTACCGGTATTTGTTAATACGGTTCAAGTTCCGTTTGCTAACGAAGAAAAATATCTCGGAATGTCTCTAGACGCGAAATTAAAACGGAAACCGCATGTTAAAAAGAAATGCGAGGAGTTAAATAATAAACTCAGAGATTTGTACTGGTTGCTCGGGAAACACTCTAAGCTCAGTGTCGAAAACAAGCTAATTTTGTACAGTCAGGTGCCTGTCTGGACTTACGGTATACAACTCTGGGGTTGTACACGAGATTCTAATTTAAATACCTTACAAACATTTGAAAATAAACTCCTAAGATCATTTGTAAGCGCACCTTGGTACATTAGAAACGAAGATCTCCACAGAGATCTCGGGATTCCCACGGTTCGCGATGACATAAAAAATTTTACCCGAAATCATAGAAAACGGCTATTACAACACTGCAATAGTACTATAATCGAAATTATCGATGAGACGAATTTAGTACGCCGCCTGCGAAGGACAAAGCCTCCCGATCTGGTGCACTAAATGAGCATCCGTTTTAAAATCGCGGTATAAGCAGGAACTATCACCGGATAGTTACCTGCAACACGTTAATTAAATTCGGTAAAAATAAATTGCTAGATAAGTTTCAACTTAGTTGCAATCGGGAGGAGGAGGTGTTTTTAGTGCAGTGCGAATCTCACACTCCTATGAGCACGCGTTTTTCGGTCCTCATAGAGCCTTTTGAAGGTTTTACACCTACCCACGAAAAAAAAAACAGCATACCCGAACATCGACCGCTCGCTTCATGAAGTACAGACACCATCTCTACTCGTCCGTGTTAGGTTTTTCCTCATCTCCAACTTCAGGGACTCGGTCAACTCGTTTCATAAAGCTGACGTATAGCGCTCGCACGCCTGACTTACCGCCACGTTAATCGCCGCTATTAGCTCCGCCGATACCTTGTCGTTGCTTGTACCAGCCACTCATTGAAGTGGTCTATTAGTAGTACGAGTATCCCTGCCGTTGGAGATAAGGAAACCCCCAGCAGGATTTTCACCCGGACCACTAAAATCCACTAACGGGTTGGAACCATCAATGCTCACTCTAGAAATGGGTTGCCCCAGATGCTACTGCACCGGCATCGGTTACTGCACTGAAATCCGGTGACGTTAAAGAGCCTGCAGAGCTTCCAGACCTACCGATTGACCTTGGTATGTCGGGTGGTGGCACCGAAAACACGGGAGGCATCGCGCTCGATCCTGCCGACGGATTCTCCTTTGGCTTTGAAGCTCCGGTTATCTTCTGGGGGAATGGCTTAGAGGCATCTTCGAAATATTTTGAATTAAGTTTGTTAGATGAGTTCGAGTGACGGTACGATTTTCCCTATACACAGCGTTATAAATTTCTTTATCTTTTTCAGACCTCATGCCCTGATGAACCGACCTGGCAACCTTTTTTTTGCGGCATGATGTACTGACATCACGCAAATCACGAACGGTGGTGCGTCTCATGAGCCAAATGCGCAACCAGCCGCGCAAGAAATTCGTGCAATTCAACAATGGCCGGACATTTCCCTACTTTGCCCGTCTATCTTACGTCCTTTTGGATAGGATTATCCCCAGGAGAAACTGTAAGTTAGAAGCCTTACATTTGCTTTTGTTTAAATAATTTTTTTTTGTGTTGCTCCTGACACAGTGCCTTATGCACGAAGGAGTGCGCCGTTAGGGTGAATCATGTGCGCGACCACGTCGAATAGTCTCGTTGTTTCAGGGCTGCCGTAACACTTTGCAACACTATAATTATTTTATATTACATTATAATTTTGATTCATTACTAAATTTATTGTGACAAAAATAGCTGAAGAAAAAGTTTTCCAAAAACAAATAAGAAAAAAACACTTTTCCTAAGATCATTTTGCACTTTAAAATGTCGTTTGAAAATGTGTATTATATGATCTCAAATTATCCAGGAATTTCCTAGATTGTGGATGATCTCCATTGAGCATACTTTTTAAGGGTTCAGGTGGCTCGGCTATTGAAGGAATGATTACTTTAGTATTAGTACAACACATTCTATTAAATTCCTTAGTCCATTTTCGGCTTTGCAAAAATTGCAAATTTTATTAATTTTTCCTACATATATCTGTTATTTTGTTGTTCGACTACGAAAACTGTGGTACTTGCTGTTAATCGATAAGCGAACAATCGAGTGGACTAAAATTTAGAAGCAAATAAACAAAAGAAAACGCACAAGAAATGTAGCAACCCAGTCATTGCGATTGCAATTCATGGATGCAAAAATACAAAAATTTGATAAATTTATAATTTGTACACACATTTATTTCTCAGCTTATAAGTACAGTTAAAAATGATTTAAGGCTGAAAAGTTGCATAAAACTTTTGACGTTATACGGAAGATCTCATTTTTGTAAAATATCTAGCAGGTTTAAGACCATAATTAAATATGTCAAGAGATCGTTCGCTTGACGCCATCTGCATAAAGCAGCGAAATGTTTTATAAATGGACGAATCGCAAACATTTAACGAGTCTATACAGTTTTTGAGCCGTTTTTTTTCATTTGGTAGACCTACTCAGAAAATACTTGCAACCATAGTTGATCTCTAACATTGGCATATATCAAGAAAATAAAAGAGAGACATTTGTACCTGATCCCCGTCTTCAATTCGACTATAAATCTAAGCATACTTTTACATCATCTGGCATTTCTTGGGCAAATACATCGGAAGACCTTCTGATTTCTATACTTCTTCAAGTTTGCCACATTTTTCGGGTAAATATTTTGAATTTTGGAAAGCAATTCACGATGGTCGAGAAATCTTTTTTTTTTAATTGCATGAATAAATGGTCCAAGAAAGGAACATAGATAGACAGTCAAAATATTCGTCAGGATCACCTTCGTAATTATCTATCTATCCTCTGGCAACTGGCTTTTAGTAAATGTGTTTGCCAATAGGGAAAAGAATTTTTGTATATTTCAGTCGTAGGCCCCGTTATTTGTGCATCAACACTAATTTCTCCATGGACATACCAAATTTACTTACTGTAGAAAAATATTTCGGGAGGGGGGGAGGTTGTGCTGCCAATGAAATATTAAACTACCTTATAAATCCAAATTTTCAGCTCACACGATTTGGTAGATTTTGTCTTAGAGTATGACATTTCATTGGGTACATTCAAATGTCGGTCGGTACGGTAGCTTATTAAGATAGGTTAGTATCCACTTGAGTTCCTGAGCAACCAACAGCGGATAGTTTAAATAGGGGTTTGTGCATATTTTGATATAATTTTAATTTCTTACAATATAATACAAAATATATACAAAAATATTAAATAGTGTTGAATGACATTAAAAAGCAATACCAAAAATTGAAAATGTAATAACGGGTGGGGTGACCCTTTATAAAAATTACAATAATAAAAAAACAAAACTAATTATTTCATAAAAATTAGAAGCTAGGAACGTTAACTAAAGTACATACTTCAAAAATCAAAAAATTAATACATTATTATTAGGCTACATACTAAGCAATGAAAAGATGTAAGAAAGAACAAAAAAAATAATAAAAAAGTTAATAATAAATATATAAATTAACTGCATTAGAACAGTGTCAGAAATAAATGATTCAAAATTCGCAGTTATAACTTAAAAGACAAATTTTTAAAAAATTATAGAAAGACCAAATGATGAAGGTGCTCTTATATATTGTGGAAGATTGTTGAAAAAGGGAAAAGAGCAAATTGAATAAAGTTAAGAAATAGAGTACGAAAAAAGGTACATGTTCAAGGAGTTTCCCCGCAAACTGTGACTGGATATTAAACGAAAATTACGGTTACCAGACTTCATAAAGAAAGTTTTTAGCAGCTTAAAACAATACAAATATCGCACCGGAACAATTTTGAAATTTCTCATGGGATACCAAAGTAACGTTCGCCCTAAAAAGCATTAAATATTCCCGGCGCTTCGGGCGCTTGGCCGACTGCTGAAAAAAACAACTAATTTCCCCCTCCTGGACGACATAAGCTCTACTTTTCTGTCACAATGTTGTCATCTCTAGCCACTTGCAAAAAATGTATCAGTTCAAAAGGTTTTCAGATATGTATTTAGTAACGAATCAAACTGTAGAGCTCGTGTTAATCGCTTAGTTTTTATACTTGAATAGAGTACAAGTTTTATTCAAGTCACACTGTAAAAAAAATACTTTCCAAAAAGAGGATTTCACCCTCTATTAATTCCTATAACAAAAACGTAGCCCCCCATCAAATCTACAGGCCTTTGGAAACCACAAAATATACATATCCACCAAAATAATTCAGCTTTTTCGGAATGTTTTGTAAGTCTAATATTTGAATCAAAAATCCAGAAACTTTACAGACAGGACCTAAAAATATAGAGCAAACGAAAAATGAGAAATTTCACATGGGTATTCGCGTAGTATTATTAATTTGCATAATGTATTACTAAAATGCATTAACTAACCAAAAATTTACTTGGGTAATTTAATTTGACGCAAGCAAATAATCAGCACTACAACTAAACAACCGACCGACACACAGTGGGGCAAACAGGGAATACATTCCAATTTGTTTTATTTATTTTTTTGCGGTGTTTGATAGCCTATTGTTTTCATTAATAATAAAGAAAACAGTTCTAATTCGTTTTCTTCGTTTCATTTTTGTTTGTGGCTCTGAGGGACTTAGGAAGTACGACAATATTATTTCACCCAAAAATCATCTGTTTTTACTAATAAACAATTTGGCTTACTGTGGTTTTATTTGTAAAGATAAAACTATGAAACTCACTATATTTGTAGTTAATTTACAAAAGAAAAATATAAAATACCCCAAAAATTTTAAAAATATGACATTAAAAAAAAATAATAGAGCGAGTAGGAAAAAGTAACCAGAAAATGTGAACTTTTGTAAGCTTACAAAAAATCCGCTGAGCTCCGGTCTAAAACTGTCATTTTCTTAAGGCTTATACTATTGCCTAATATTCCTATAAATTTCATTGACAACTACAGGCAACTGCCGAAAAAAGTAATAAAAATAAAAGTTGAGGAGCGACTTTTCAAAGGCAATAAAATCATTTTTATTGATTTATAAACTAAGTATAAAGTTTTGCTCTCCTCATTCTAATGCTCAATTAAGGTGGTTGAAGTTAGTTTAAAACAAAACTGAAACATGTAAATCGGACTTTGAAAACAAGCGAAAATCTTAAAATATATGAACAATTACAATTTTGCTTTTTTATTTTTTTTTTCAATATTCTGAGAAATGACTATAAGTATTTATATTCTCTTTTGAAAACTCACTCCTCAATTATAAAAATTAAATTGCAGGCTGCACTACATTCTCACCGTTATGTTAAAATTGAAAGTTTTTAATGTCACAACAACAATTTAGTGGCGGAAAAGAGTATATTCAACACCTTTAACAACAAACAAAATTATTTACACCGTTGGCGTTGGTTTTTATAGGTAAGTTAATAATATCATTGTTAATTTATATAATTATCAGTCAGACTTGCTCTTAAAGAGTGTAAACATTAATCATTATGGAGACAATTCAAATAAAATATGCTGATCTGTGTGTGAAATTGAATTTAAATCGAGTTAAATTGATTTAAAATTAAGTGAAATTAAAGTATTAAAGTTGAAAATATTATTTTAGAATAAAATTATGTAATAATCATATAAATAAAATTAAATATAATTGTTCAATTTTTTTGTCGTTTTCCCCCCATATCTTTCTAAAAACAGTAACCTGGGTTGAAACCTTTTTAGAAGTAGGTTGAAATTTTCACTGGTTGTTTCTTATACTATTCTCCACATGCCTGAAAATTTCATAAAAATCGAAATAGACAAAATTTCTCTTGCCATTGATTATCATTCCTGAAAATGTCAAAATCGGTACAGTGGTTTAATTTGTATGCAGTTTTGTCCGCTCTCCCATACAAACGGACTCAATGTGTGACATCGTCTCGTTTTGCGTGACGATAGAGGAAATAAAATTTGCAATTTGACCGAACCAGATAAGAGGAAACACTTTAAATTTTTACCGTTCAATTTCATTTCCTTTATTAGTTTTTTGTTTGTACCCCCTACAAGGAATCCCCAGCTACTACTTGTTCCCCTGCAACGAGCGTCAAGAACTGATGTTAACTTGTTAATTTCAACCGCAAACGTAAACATATGTGTTGTATGTAGGAAAATAACTTAATTGTGAAATGCTAATTTAGAATTTCAATAATAGGAGCAATAATTTAATTGTGAACTTCTTATTTAGCATTTCAATAGTTGGAAAAATAATTTAATTGTGAAATGCTCATTTCGCAAAATCAACCCACGTAACTGACCTTACCTGTTTCAAAATACATTAATCATGCCTTGACAAAGAAATACCCACAAAAAAAATCCGCCACCACTTTGTTTGTCTCTCCTTGGGCACTGCTGATAACATCGCAGCGAGGCCTCTGCCCTCCTCGCCTGGAATTCGTTCAGGCCCATTCTCGAATCCCCCTATGCAAAGAGAATGGAATCAGTTGCTAAGAAGACATGGGGCCCTCTAGCCAGCCGTACCGCTCCCCCTAAATAATAAAAAAAACTTAGTACTCCATTAGACTTACTAGCCTCATGGAAAACAAACGCAGTTTCATTCAAAATTGGCGTGATTTACAAAATTTATTCACTTAGGACAGCTCTCGGTCTAGGCGACCTATAATCAACTAACCAACATCTATTGTGCTGATTAAAGAATATACAAAAAAATAAACAGCAAATGAAATGGATAAAGAATATAAATAATAAAAAGGTTAAATATAACTATAGCAATACCTCATCCGTCATTTCTCCGTCTCGCGTAGGTGAAAAATGTTCCCGGACTTATTGTCTTGTGCAAAAGAAAAAAATCAGTTGGTGCAGGTTTTTTCTCAGAAAACCTTAAAGTAGCCAGCTTCGCTAGCTGAGGTCCTGGCAGTGAAAAATTCTGCTAAGCACGTGTCACTGATATCACCTTTTTTATCGACAGCCAAGCAGCAATAAAAGCGATTGCTGCCGCAGTTATCAAGTCAAAGCGTGTAACTAGCTGTCGGGAAGAGCTGAAGGTTTTTGGCATAAAACACAACATTAGACTCTGCTTGGTCCCGGGTAACAGTAATGAACTAGGCAAAGAGAGCTGATGAGCTGGCGAAGGAGGGTTCAACACTTGACATTACCCAAATAGACCAGTCGATAAAAATCCGACTCTGTGTCGCAAAAGAGAACATTGGAAAGAAGATTCTTTTAAAAATCAATGAAAGGTGGAACGGACTCGACACCTGTGCTACAACCAGGAAACTATGGCCTAACTTTGAAAAGAAAAGAACAGAAAGTAATACCCAAAGAAACAAGAAGTCCCTTCAAACTGCAGCAAAATTCGAACAGGCAGTAAAACCCTATATTATAATCACCTATTCATTCATTTTGATTGCAGATTGCAAATATTCCAGGGGTTTTAGATTGCACCGATGGTTGTTATATATGTATGTATATATTATAACCTGCAAACAAAAATCGTTCGAACTATGTATATTATACGGGGTGTTTTTTTAAAACGTGTTGTCTTCAATCTGGCAATGCTTTTTTCGGAGTTGGTCATTTTGACAGCTGTCACTTGATTTATGCTCAGTTTGGTTTGCCATTTCAAGAATTGATGCGGCACGACCATCAAGCTCGTCGCACGTTCGATGAATGGGCACAAAATGAGATGGCGACCGATGAAGCTCACTTTTGGTTAAATAGGTAGGTACGTTAATAAGCAAAATGGTCGTATTTGGAGTGATCATAATCCACAAGCCATTGTTAAGACGCCGGCCGTTACATGCTCAAAAAGTAACTGTTTGGTGTGCTCCATGTGCAGAAGGAATCATTGGTCCATATTTTTTCAAAAATGAAGCCGGCCATACTGTTGCAGGAAATGTTCACCATTGGCCGCTTTAGAGCCATGATTAATGACTTTTTCGTCCCTGAATTGAAGGATGTTGACGTGGACGATATTTGTTTTCAACAAGAACGCGCTATATGACATGCAGCTAACTAAACAAATTGCTGCAAAAAGTTTTGCAAATGTGGCCTCGGCTGGAATTTATTCGAGCCAACCGCGGCGGCCACTTGCCTGAAATCATTTTTAAACCACAATGGCAAACCCTTATATTTACAATAAAGCTTAATTGTTGGCCATAACATTTAATTATATGCATTTTATTTCTTCTTGAAAACCACGTCTAAAAGAACACCGTTTATAATAAAAAAAAAATAGTGCCAAACACCAGTCAAGATAGAACTCGTTTTCGTTAATTAAGGCAGCTGATAACATTAGATTTCACACAGTCGAACGAATGTGCAGTGTAAGTGATAATGACAACACTGGCAGGCGATAATACTTTTAGAGATTTTGAGCTAAGAGTTGAGAAAAATAAAAAGAAATAGCATAAAGGGATTTTTTAATAAAAACTTATTTACCTATTAATAAAAATTAAATTAAAGTATTACATATTTCACAGCACTTCATTTAAATATACATATACATACATATAACTTAAACTATAAACTATATTGAATTCAATAGGTAGGTATAGTAGATAGGTACGGTATTTCATAAGGTACATTGTTTATAAGGTACAGTCTTTAAAGAATTCAATTCAAGTAAAAATATAGTATTTAGGATCCGATGCAACAAAAAGGTGTAAAATTGCGAAGTTTTATACACTGGTAAAAACACTTGAAGATTAATTTTTAATCTTCTCAATTTAAACCGGATTATCTTTAGGTGAAAACGTAGCATATTGCTAAAAGATTAGTTTGACGTTTTCACTATGAATTGTCATTCAAAAGTCAATACAACAAGACAAAAACATAATAATTGGGAAGAATAATAATTTCGGTGCAGTGAACAAATTTAATTTCAATAAATAAAAATGAGTAATAACTTAAAAATATTGTTACCCCAACATCTTGCAGCAAATAGATACATATATTTACATCAATACTGTAATCGCCTTTGTAGGGTTTTCGTTTTTATATATTTGGGAAAGAACAACTTCAAAGTATTACTGTAGAATAGCTAAAACATTTTCCATTACAAATTCAAGGCACCGACCGCTTTGGTCTTTGTAGCTTTATTGCATTTTTTATTTTTATACTTATTTATAAACAAAAACAGAATTTGAAGGCAACGACAGACAAAAACAAATTAAATAATGTTGGACAGTTTTTTTTTTTTTGTTGAATGTCAATGGAGAAAATATGACATTAGAATAGGCGCGTTCTTTGAAACAAGGTTTGTTTCTTTTGAGAATCTTCTACTTCGAAGAAAATTTCAATGAGATTAATTTCTAATTTTCATTTATTGAGATTAAAATTTGAATGGGAAATCTTCAAGATTTAGAAGATTCCAAAGAGGATTAATGGTCAATCCACTTAAATCTGGATTAAGTGGTAGGTGAAAACGTAGTATTAGTTAGTGTAAGTTGTTGTTGTGGTACAAAAAAAAAGTTGAACTTTTGCATTTTTGCAATGATACTGACCAGTTGCACCGGATCGTGAATACCCCCATTATAAAAATAAAAAATAAACATAAAAACAAGAATATTTCAGTTTTTCAACTTGTGCAATATTTTTTCTAAGAGGTTTTCTACGTTTGCCCTTTTTTCCATCCTTTCTTTGTGCCTTCGTTCCTTGTTTTCTTCCTTTATGACAACACTTTCCTCGATCGACTAATTTTTCCTGGAGGCACTTTTGCTTTTTTCTTGCTGAAAGAATGGACTCATCACTTCGAAGAACTCCTTCACTTTGTTTATTTATATATTCTTTGTAATGGACCTTCAGGAGTTGAGACGGGACAAGTGTGGATGTGAACTGGAGCCTGATGTAGAAAGCAGTTCATTAATAAGGCTTTGCTCCGTATAAGCTTATTAGGGCCTATAAAAACTTCCGGAACAATTGAATCGCGGTTGGAAATTATGACATCCATTGACCATTCAAACGGAATTTTTTCCCGGACAGCCCACTTATTTTTTTTTTTTTTTTTATTAATTAAACTATATGCCTGTAAGACCTAAGGTCTTTTAAATCCAACCTGAATTGCACGGCACTAGTTAAGCAAAGTGGATTTGAGAGCCAGATATTGACTGTCTCATTTTAACCCATCGGCGGCATCCAATTAAAATTGGAGATATAGAAAAGAATGCGTCTAGCGTGAGGATCGAACCCACACGTATAAGTTAGCAATCAAGCACTTTATCCACTGCGCCATTGCCACCCACACCCCCTTGTTTGGTTGTTTTTATGATGTCCTTGGGTTTTTTTACTACGGTTTTGAACCCAACTTCAAACTGATCAGGCGTATCAATAATATTCTTGTTTATAGTCATAGAATCTAGTTTTTACTTGTACGATTGGACTCTCGAATCGAAAAGGGCATTAATTTGGATACCTAGATCGTAACAAATATAAAATTTGACCGACGGTTTTTAAGCCAGGTCATAAAAGACTTGTAATCAAAATTATAAAATGAACTTTTATGGTAATAAAGTCTATTCTAAATCTAAATCTACAAAATTTGACAGAAATCCAAAGAGCCGTTACCGAGAAAGCCAAAAATTAAAAAAAAAAACGTACGAGATGCCCGACAGAAGTGACAACTTAAACCAATCTAAGTTAAACTATTTACTATTGAAATTGTTTAACGTGAGAAAAGCTTCAAAAGTTCTTCGTTAATTTGATTAATTTAAAAAAATTCCGCAACCCGTTACAATACAAACCGGTGTACCCTCACATAAGAAGTTATCACTTCAAACAATATTTTTTCCCAAAAATCAAAACAAAAATATATTTTTCGGAATATTTTGCAATGCATTATTACTTAAGATTTGAAGGACCTCCTATATAAAAATTTCGATCGAAGCATTTATGAGAAAGTTGAAAATCAACAAAATGGTTGTATGGCAGGTATCGGTAATAACAAAATATATAAACAAATTTGTTTACCCAAATGTAGAATAAGACTATAATACGAGTAGTACACAGATTTTTTTATCAAAATGGTTAAAGCCATTTTGAGATAATTAAGATGGTAGAAACAATTGTAAAAAACGATTCAAGAATCTATTTGAGACAATCACTTCGAACGCTTAAGTGACAAGTTTGAAGAAAACCTCTTCAGTGGCTTAGAATGTGCTTGGCTTGATTAGACCAGAAATTGACAAGTCGCCCAGATGCCATATCTTTTTGGTACAAGTCGAATTGTATTTTTTCATTAAACTGAAACTCAGTTAAGTGTTCAAAATCTGTTTTTTCATTAAACTGAAACTCATTAATGAAAAAATACAATTCACCGTACAGAGGGAAAGAAACAGATCGATAGCGTTCTTGGAACGTTAAGGTCTACCGCGAAAATGATCGACTTTCTTTCGACTGGTACCAGAAAGATATGGCATCTGGGCGACTTGTCAATTTCCATCATTCGTATAAACACTGCGTCGAACTTAATAAACAAAGTTTTTGCGTTGAGTGACCGAAAATTCCATTCCGCTAACGAAGAAAAAGTTACGCAAATACTCTTAGACAACAGCTTTCCGACAGAAGTTATAAGGAACTTGATACTTCGTCAAAAACACCAAGTTCGTTCAGAAAATAAGTTGGAAGAGAGGAGATGTGTTTATAAGAGTGTCGTTTATGTGCCCAAACTTTCCGAAAATTTCAAAGAAATGTCCACGAAAAACAACCCAGAAGTCAACTTGGCATATAGGTCGAACCAGACTGTTGCATCCCTATTCACCAACCTGAAGACGAAACCCGACAAAAATCGCCCTTCAGACGTAGTTTATAAAATAAATTGCCAGGGGTAAACGGATGAATCCTGCAATCTTTGCTACATCGGCACCACCAAACAACTCCTTCAGCAAAGAATGGCGAACCACAAGTCAGATATTCGCCTAAAAAGTTCTGAGAAGACGGCACTGGCTTCTCACATCGTTCATACCGGTAACACACCAAACTTCGAGGGAGTGGAGATCCTTGCAACAGAAAAACATACATCTAAACGTTACACACTAGAGACACTCCATATAATTAACAACAAAAATAATATGAACCGCAAACAAGACACACAAAATATATCTGCGGTTTACTGTTCATTAGTTTCTGACAATAAATATAATTAAACGTAGAGTAATCTTCAAACGAGAAGTGTCCAAAATCTGTTTTCAATCTGTTTTTTTTTATATGTTTCAAACATATTATTGTTATGTACTCGTATATTAAAAATCTTAAAATCTAAAGTTATGTAAGTCTTATTTTGTTCGTTTATTTGTATCAATATGTACAACATTAATTCTGTTTTTAATTTTGTAAATAAAGACACCCCTGAAGAAGACGGCAACCACCATCGAAACGTTGGGAAAATAAAATGAAAATTGCTTTCATTTAATCACCATTACGACCAATAAAGCTGACGAGGAAAAAAAATTAAAAATTCTCCAAAGTCCACATATTGTTTTCATGGTTTACTATATCCAAAACCATCATGAGAAGGCTTGGAATGTTTGAGAGGAAAATCCTCCGGATCTGCACGGGACTCCACTTTGACCAGCGACGACAAAAGCACTTCAGCAACAAACGACTTTTCGAGGCGTCCGGAATAACACCCCTAGACAAGTACATGATCAGTGCTGCCAAAAGACTGACGAGTAACCTAATCAACCACCCAAACACCTTAGTGAATAGCATGACCAGTGAAGAAAGATACCCCGAGCCAAGATGTCTGGATGTGACAGCGCTACTGGACGAAGGACTTATTTATATCAACGGCGACGAAGCAATCCAATTCTACGAGGATGCAGCGTCAAACTACCACCGTGGCTAGATGCCACATTAACCCCCACATCACCAGAAAACAGCCGGGTTTGAACAACCCGAGATTATTCACACAGGTTTTAGTAATTAGTACAACAAATTCAAGGACAATTTTTTTAATAATTTAACAAAAAAAATTAAAACAATGTATAATATTAGCCCCTCAAGTGCTAAAACAAATTAAAATATCAATGTAATATAAGTAATGTAAAATACAATTCAGAGCCAATTGTATATATATCAGTTCAATAAACATTACTATTATATATTATTATAGTATTATGTACACATGTATATGTATATGCTAGAAAACCTACCCAGCATATTGGAAATATCAACCCCATGTGTAAAGATCTAAACATTTATATACGTACATGTAGGATGACTATACTTTACATCATAAATTAAAGCCAAACATTTGGGCATTTATGTACCTTATTAAATTTAACATCATTTTTTCATATCATTCCCTGTTTGAACTTAACAATTTTAACCTAATGTAATGTAATCTACGTTTATTCGGTTATAGAATTGTGTAAAGTCAAGAAAGCTAAGAAAAGTAAAGTAAACTCAAGTCAAAGTCAAGTGAAATTCAATTTCAAGTCAAGTTACCTATTCTTTTCAAATAATAATTTTTTTCATTTAAACTTTAATTTCATTTAAAAAACACTTTATTATTATTTTAATTAGTGAATTAAAACTATATTAACTTACATACATATGTGTGTATATAATATAAATAAGATACCGTCTTGACCTTCAACAACTTAATTTTGGTTTAATTTAATTTTAATTTAATTTGACACATTTAGGTATATTACTTGAAAACCTCCTTACGCCTTATCTGATGCATTTATCGGTATACTTATGGCCTTTTCGATTGGCCGTCCAGAACTGTTCTGACCCCCACAAAATGACAGTTGTTACTCTGTACAGAACAGAAAACGATTCTGGATTTCATTTCAGAATCGAAAACAGAATCACTAATACACTTACACAATTAAAATGTCAAAATAATCGGCTTGATTTGTTGTCTAATTTCGTTGTGTTTATTGAATTTAAACTCATTTCCTGGTAAAATAAAATAAAAAGAAGCAAGTTATAATTATTATTGATACAAGAAAATGTTTATCTAAATTGAAATCAAGTGTTTTGGAAATTCTTTTTAGCCGATGTGATTTTCTATTAATTTAATTTTCACAAATACAGTGATATATATAATTCAGAATCAGTCAAATTGCTTACGGCTGTTTTATTGGGGGTACCTGTTCCGGACGGTCAATCGAAAAGGCCATTACGCTAACACTTTTTTAGACGATGGCTAGGGCAATAAATTATGTGGCAGTCACCGTCTGACATTCAAGCCGTTAACTTGTTTCTCAGTTTAGCTCGCTCTATTTTCTTAAAATCCACCGTTACCTGTGTAAAACCTATTGTTTTCTTTTTTCTTTTCTTCTTATCTCTTTCCACAATAATATATATATATATATATAACGTGATCAATCGTGTAATCAATCATGGCCCCTGGGACAAATGTGCTCTCGGGCAACAGATTTGAGTTGCTTGATAAGGAGCAGCAATCTGTGCCTGAAAATGTGAAAAAAGAAAAAAAATAATAACCCTACCTACTTTGACCTAGACAAATCATTGCAAATAAATTCCACCCTTCCTGATCCTAAATTTATAACAATTTCTTCAAGTGATGAAAAAATACCTTTGTCTTAGTTAAAAAAGCTATTGATGGTATAAGCACCGCGTACGAAAATATAACGGAATTACGTGACGGCACCCTTCTTCTCCTTGCAAAATCCACAAAAATAGCCAATCTATTCCTCGCTCAGAAACAACTAGCAAACCTGTGTCCAATCTCAGTTAAACTTCATTCTAACCTAAGCTCCTGCAAGGGTACAGCATATGCCCCATGCCTTATCAATGTGCCTGAAAATGAAATAATTAATCCACCGTAAACATAGGCTGGTATAATGTTAAAATTCAAGAATACTACCCTAATCCAATGCGCTGTCGCAAGTGTCAACTCCTTGGCCACACCGCCAAAAGATGCACTTCTTCAGAATCTTGTGAGACCTGCAACCTGCCTTGAAGGCGCAAACTGCCTTGAAGAACATCCATCATCTTTCAAAAATTGCAAAGAATACATCAAAGCCAAAGAAATCCTCAAAATTAAAACTATACATAAATGTTCCATGACGGATGCAAAAAAAATTTATAAAGAAAAAAATCCCATCCCCCTCTTTTCTACAACATACTCTCAAGCTGTACAAAGCAAATCAGTGTCAAACAAACAATTAACTACTTCAGCTCTGCCAAATTCTACCTGCCCCCCGCTTGAATCGCTCCCATCGACTTCTTTCACTTCACAAAACAACACATCTAAACCAGTTCCTATCACACCATCTACCAAGGTAATTAATCCTCCTCCACCAATTATTAATAGTACAAACACACCAATAACATCAGCCCATACTGTAAAAATCAATCCCTCTATTATCCCCTCATGCTCCTCTCAAATTAATTCTCTCTTCCATACACACTCACTTGAAAAAACACAATCACACACACCCATAAACATCTCCTCCCCTTTAACAAATTTAACAAACAATCTTCTTTCACAAAACAAATACTACTTAACTGACAACCAAATGGATCACGAAAATGATGAATCCATATAAAAATAAACCTGCTTGCCAAAATGACGACTCCGCGGCGGGGGTGCTGAATCGGGGGGGCTCTCAGTGTAGCCCGCCCGCTTCAGTATCCACTTCGCGGAGTCATAATGAACACCCAAACAAAAACACCAAAATCAATACCCCCAAGCTAAATATCTTTACCCGAAATAAAAATAGCCAACGTTTCACTGTTCTACAATGGAACCTCAATGGCTACTCGAATAATATACACGAATTACAAATACTAATGAAAGAACTCCAACCAAAAGTCATCTGCCTACAAGAAACCCATTTCGCAGCCGATCGCCATCCTTTTCCTCCCAAACAATATTCGATATATTTGCACAATGTTGACTCTGTGTCGACGTCTAAGCAGGGAGTTGGAATTCTCGTCCATAACTCAATTCCACATTCATGTATCAGAATTAATTCTCAAATATCAGCAATATGTGTCCAAATCAACCTTGACCTTCAATTTACAATTATTTGCCTTTACATCCACCCCGATCAAACCTTTTCAACAAGTGACCTGGAAGATATCATCAATGGTATTAATATTCCAGTCTTACTAACATTTTTCATTTGTATTTTTCATTTTTATTTAATTCCCCTGAAATACGTGGTTTTGTGAATTTTTATTGTTTGGGGTTACGGGTCATACCCTATCGGATTTCTTGCCAGGAGCGTGATTTATCACAACTACCTCTGTTTTTAATTTAAATTTATGACACAATATCGATCGACTATTCTTTATTTGTTTAATTTTGTTTATTTCTACATGTTACACAATTTGCGGGCTGTGTTAAACCTCTTTTAGTGAGAGACGATCGACCGCAGGTGATTTTAATGGAGTCCATCTTGGGGCTCTGAGAAACTAAGTAAACGCGGCAAAATAGTCGAGCATTTTATTGCTAGCTCTGGGCTAGCAATACTTAATGACGGCCGACCCACCCACTTTTTCACCCATAGAACATTTACACACATTGATCTATCACTTATTTCTCCCTCTCTCCTCAATAAAACCACCTGGGACATATCCGACAACCTCCACGGAAGCGATCACTTCCCAATTTTCATTAACCTAACTACCAGCCACAACAATAAGCCTATAAAAAAACCAAAAAATTCATACTCGACAAGGCAAACTGGGTCTTATTCCGATCTATCGTTTCAAGTGAATTGGACAAAAGAGAAATTTCTCCAAATATCAACAAAGAATCTGCTTTGGTTCATAAATCGATACGTACTGCAGCAAATCTATCTATCCCTCAAACCAGTAACAGTACCTACAAAAAAACAACTCCTTGGTGAAATAACGAAATAAGTTCTCAGCGAACACAAAAGCAAAAAGCTTGGTACAATTTTAAAAAATCACCTACTGAACCAAACCTTATTCTTTATCGCAAAATAAATGCGAAATTTCGCAAAACAATGAAATTGGAAAAAAGCCTGTTTTGAAAAATTTACTTCAAACATATACCCTAGCTCAACTTCCCAAAAACTTTGGGCGGATATAAACATTGACAGGTACATATTCTCCACACAAAATAGAAACTATAAAAATAGGAACCACAACGCTTACATGCCCTTCTAATATTGTTGAACACTTTGCCCAAACTTGGGAACAATTCTCAGACGACTCCAATTTCAAACCCATCTACATTAACGAAAAATTAAAAATCTTAAACGACACAAACATATCCTTTCGACCCAGTCCTTCAGCTATCTCTATTGATTCTGAAATCAACATGTCGGAACTCATTTCCTCTTTACACACAGTAAAAGGAAAATCGCTGGGTTTCGACCGCATCTCCTACAGCATGTTGAAACACTCTCCCCAGGTTCTAAATGCACGTCTTTTTAAACTATATAATGAAATCTTTGATACAGGAATAATTCCCCACGCTTGGAAAACTGCAAGTGTCATTCCATTACCTAAACCGAACGCCGACTCTACTTCCACCTCTGGATATCGCCCTATATCTCTCCTCCCATGTACAGGAAAAACTTTAGAAAAGATCATAACCAAGCGTCTATTTTGGTTTCTCGAAAAAGACAAACTCATTGACAACCGTCAAGTCGCGTTTAAAAAGGGAAAATCCACACTTGATTCACTTCTGTATATTGACCATTTTGTCTGCTCAACATTGTCTGAGCGAAATCATGCCACTATTTTAAGCCTTGACTTTCAAAAAGCCTTTGACAGAATCGGAGCACACGTTGTTCTCAATCAACTCTTAAAATGGAATATCGGACCAAAAATATTCAAATGCATAAAATCCTTCCTTTCAAACAGGAATTTCCGGATTAAATATTTTAACATCTACTCCAATGTACACAGACTAAAGAATGGCATTCCCCAAGGGTCACCACTTTCAGTGGCATTATTTATCATTGCTTTTAACGAAGTTAATAACATAATACAAAGCCGACGACTTAATTATTTTCTCTAAACATAAAAACCTTGACGAATTAAGTGACATTTTTTCTTTGATTGTAGATGCTCTGCTACAATGGTGTAAATACTCAGGCTCAATAATTTCACACCAAAAATCTGAAATACTTCATATATGTAAAAAATATAGTTGTACAAAACACATTCAAATTAATTTAAACAATAACTTGATAAAAAATGTTAATACTTTGAAATTGCTTGGCATTGTATTTGATTCTAAGTTCAACTATAAAAACCACTGTATCTATCTAAGAAAAAGTTTAATTGCAAGGGTCAATATAATTAAATATTTAAGTTCAAAAAACAGCTTAGCTAATATTAACACTCTTATAAATTTAATCAAATCCGTAATATTATCGAAAATTGACTATGGTTTATCAATTTATGGTAAATGCTCCAAATCGTTTGAGTCTTGTCACAACACCATACCACGCTGCCGCCAGAAGCTGCTTCAGAGCCATACGTTCAACACCAATTTTAAACATACTAACGGAAGCTGGACTTCCCCAACTAGTAGACAGAATCGACTTTCGTACGTCCAAAGTAATCACAAAAATTAACTCCCCACATAAAACATCCATCCATACCGTAGTTACAAAAATTTTAAATCGGAAAAGAAATCCAAAAATGCTATCAACACTATGCCGAGCAATCCTGTTCGCAAAGGATTTAGGGATAACATTTCCTCCTCAAAATCATACAAGGTTGAACCAACCACCCTGGAATCTCCCTAGCCAAACAATTAACACCCACGTTTGCAAATATCCAAAAACCTCAACCGCCGACAACGTCTACAAATCCATCTTTCTTGAAATCTCCAACAGGTACAAATCACTTGGATGGAAACTACTATTTACGGATGCGTCCAAAGCCGAAACATACACATCGTTTGCTGTAGTTGATGAAACAGGTTCCGTTGTTTCTAAAGGTCTATTACCAACATACACATCAACCTTCACTGCTGAAGCTTTTGCTATCTACAAAGCGATATTAATCTCTCAAAACAAAAAAACGATTATTTTTTCGGACAGCCTTTCTACTATAAGAGCCTTACAAAACATCTCAAACTCGATTGAAATAGTAGACACAATTCGCAACCATCTCATCCTCAAACCTGAAACCTTAAAAATTGTATGGATCCCCGGGCACGTTGGCATTAGGGGCAACGAGGCTGCAGACGAGGAAGCCAAATCAGCAATAAAAGAACCACTTATAGCATTCATCCAACACAACAGCAAAGACACTTCAAATTTTCTACATGATAACTGGAAATACAAAAGAAAAAACGCTTGGAAATCCAAATGGCGACAAAGCAATATATCACAACAATACACCTTTTAAAAAACTTAAAGTATACATCAGGCTCAGACTAGGCCACTCATACATCACTCACAAACACCTATTTAATAAAGAGTTACGAACTATCTGTCACCTTTGTGAAGACAATAACTCTACCCTTACTATGGCTCATCTCCTAACCTGTGCAAAAGTCTCATCAACCAGCATACAACTATCAAACCACAACATGCATTACCTATTAAGTTAAATCAATATCGATAATATTAATTTAGTTTACCAAATAATGCAGAATCGAATGTCCTTTTCGATTGGTAATCCGGAAGAACTCTCCGATCCGGGATTCCAATCGAACAAGTACACACTAGATTCTAGATTCTGAAAATTTATTTCAGTGTATGTGTGAGACGGGAAGTTGTCCAACGCACATTTCTGATTATTTTATTTTGTAAACATGGCTGACACAAATGTAGAAGATTTCAAAGTTATTGCTGACGAAAATGCGAAATTACAGTTATTGAAGGGAAAATTTGTCTTCGGAACAAATATCCATAATTTCAATTCTCTAAAGAGAAGAAATTGAAACTACAAAATTACAGACAAACCAAAACAAAACAATGACGTGAATAAATTTATTTGAATTTGAAATTTAGTGGGTGTGAGTGTGTGCGTGCTTCTGGTTTTGATTCTGACTTCAAATCCAGAAGGAAATTTCTCTTCTATCCAGGAGAAGAACTGTCATTTGATACCAATCGAACAGTTTCAGAAGCATTCGGAAGACTTCGGAAGCCTTCCGGACGACCAATCGAAAAGGCCATAAAACTTGAAAACCTTATTTAGAAAATTATATTATTATGTACTTTATACACTTATCGAATTTTAATGTATCTTCCTAGTAGAAAGCCCTGGCAGCTAACTCTAGTTTAAGAACTTATTATATATGTTATTTATTTACTGTATAATAAAATTAATAATAATAATAATAATAATAAATTATGTGAAATACTGTTTTTAAAAATATTGAAATTTTTTATCAACTTTTGCATTTCTAATGTCCAAAAAACGAATTAAAATCGAATAAATTTGGTCTCTTAAGCCCTCTAAGATATTCCCAAGTTTTACCTCAATTTTAGGACCTTAGCCTTTAAGATTAAATTACTAGAATTGACAATATAAGCTGAAAACATTTTCCACATCTTTTCTTTTTAATGAATTTTCTAACATAACTGTTCTTCTACACTGAACATCGATGATAGGAGTCGAACTGAGCAGGCAATTTTGGATTTTTTCTTCTGTTTTAAAATTAAGATTGCAAAGCTTGTATCGCTCGCAGATTTTTTTTGATTTTTGATACATCAATATAATCGTCATATTGTCTACTTAATAATTTAAAAAAACACCAAATGTATTCATGGAACCAATCAAAAGTAATTGACGGATATATATGTAATCTTCACAATATTACAGTTTTCTTACGGTTATTGACATTCTAGGAATCCATTTTTTTACCAAACATTCAAGTCAATATACTTTATCATTCCTGAAAATTTTTAGGTGTACTCCTTAAAAACATAAAATTCTTTTAGTTGATATGTGTGAGAATACTTATCGAATGAAGCGCGCCGTAACGCATTCCGTAACGAAGGGGTTTACCCTCCCATAATAAGTTATCACTTCAAAAACCGGTATAAAAGGTATCGTTTTTTTTTATATATAATTTACACGCGCTCAAGGGATTATGATGTTACCCTTTATATGTTTTTTTTTTTTAACACAGCGCGGGCGTGAGAGAAGAGATAGAAGGATAGGAAAGATGTGTGGCGCAATGTTCTGAGACTAGAGCTAGTTGCTGTCTCAAATTTATCTCCAGGGAGGGTGGCTGTTCTAAAGCGGAGAATTTACCATGTTCTATTTATCTATGACTCTTAATTCGCATTATTTTATTTATTGCATTGTCATATTGTATGCGTATACTAGTTTACTCAATCACATGCTTTTATGTCGTTTTTATTTGGCAATCCTGAAGACTTCCGGACTCTTCTGAAAGCGATCACTTGGAAAAAAATGGCAGTTCTAATTCTGAAAGCAAGAGAATTTTGCTTCTGGATTTGAAATCAGAATCAGAACCAGAAGCACGTACACATTCATTCAGAATCACACAAAAGTGTTCAGTTGGAATCCCGGATCGGAAAAGAATTTCGGATTGCCAAATAAAAACGCCATTAGTGTTATGCCTGAACAGCATGGATGAGCAAACCAGCAACTCATTTTATGACAATTTTTAAAATTAGTTTTTAATGAAAAATAAGACGACATAGACAACGGCAGGAATAAAACCTGCGACCACGAGGTTGACAGGCGAGCGCACATCTTTCGCGCCACGGCCACCCCCATAATTAATAGACTTTTCGCGTACATTTAGTTCTGATTAAATGATAGCTAGTCTCAATTCTCCAATTTCAAGTTGGAGCCGTTTGCGAGAACACCAACACACAATGGCTCAATTGATCGACGTCGCGTGATCGTCATTGCTAAACACGATAAATAATGTTATTGCAGTTTAGGAGCACCGCCAACGATCACCTGTTTGAGAGCGGTCACGACGTGTGATAGTCATTGGCCTCATTCGGATGTCTGTACGATAGCCTATCTAAGATAGGTAGTATCCACTGAAGTTCCTGAACAACCAACATCGGATAGGTTAAATTTGGGTAGGTTTGTGCATGTTTTTGACATTTCTCATGGGATACAAAAGTATATCAAAGTTTTTCGGATAGCTTATGATTTTTTTTGGCAGCAGCTGTTTCGTCATCAGCTGTGTTCTTACATGGGAATACAACAACACCAACCTATCCGGATAGCTAATAGTTATGTTATTGGACTCTAAGATATGTTAGTATCCACTGAAGTTCCTGAACAACCACCGTGGAATAGGTTAAATTTGTATGGGTTTGTGCATATGTTTTTGACATTTCACATGGGATGCATAAGTATACCAAAGTTTTTCGGATAGCTTGGGATTTTTTTTTGGCAGCAGCTGTTTCGTCATCAGCAGTGTTCTTGCACGGGAATACAACACCAACCTATCCGGATAGCTATAGTTCTGTTTCTGAATGAGGCCATTGTGTTGTATGTCAATGCCGTAACATCGAGTCACAAATATCACCGTGATACACTGACGTTCATTATAGGTTATGTTAGGTTAGGTTAATTTATTGAGTCTTTATAAAAAAGATTACATTTAACATCAATTGAAATACATCGTATTTTTTCTTAAATTACATTATTGAATATAAATATTAATGTTACAGGAGGTTATAATGTATGGCTCTCACTTTTGATTTTAATTGTCTTTGCTAACAAGGCCACAGTCCCTGAATTCTAGTTATCAAAGCTCTTGCTCGTGGAAATGTTTTCCAATTTCTTTCGACGCGTATAGTTGTTAATAATAAAATGCGTAAAATAAACATAAATATATACATATGTATATACAATACTCTTACTTTATTTTAATTGATTTGCCTCATACAATTTTACATTTTATATAGAATTTTTACAGCTATGTACAGTTATAATAATGATATAAAGTATACTTTTATGTACATGAATTATTATTTTTTTTTCTTTTATTGATAGAGCGAAAGCTCTAAACTGTTTGAAATTCTAATAGAGAATATTATACATTACAATAATTCATTATTGAAATTAAAGGATCACATTAAATGTAAGATAACTTGAATGTTGAAAGATAATAGTAATCCAAATAACTTTATTGTTGCGGGTGGGGTGTGGTCCAGTTTTGTATCAGATCAGGATCTATCCGTTATTAAGTTTCTGTCCAATTTAATTTATCATTTGATATTTGGGTTTCGGTTCCGTTTTTGTATCCGGAACTATATGTTACAGTTCGTTATTAATTCCGTATCAGTAGCTGGAACTGCTAGTTTACGGACCGTTGTCTGTCGCGGGAATATATCATTTGATATTTCAATTTAGGTTCCGCTTTTATATCCGGAACTGTATGTTACGGTCCGTTAATTAAGTTCCGTATCAGTAGCTGAAACTGTTATTTTACGGACCGATGACTGTCGCGGGATTCTTTGGATCTCGTCTCCGAACGCCATTATCACATTTGGTTATAGCACAGTTTTTTATAGCCGGGATTACCTGTTATGGTGAGTTAAATTATTTAAAATAATTCGCGATTGCTGTAATAATTATTTTTATAACAGACGCGCACGCGCGTCCGCTCTTGGCGGAGACCAAACCTCGAATCTCCGACGTTCATTGTATTTTAGGACAACAATGATAGACATGTCTCATTCGTCTGATAGTCACTGTAGCTAGCCATGACACGGTTTGATTTGATTTATTAATTTAATAGCTTAATATTAAGATTTAGATCTTGTTTACTACAAAGCTTAAAGTGGGACATTGTTCAGTTTCGTTAATATATAACATTTTTAATTTTTTAAAGAAAATTAAGATTAAAAACAAGAAGTATAACTTTAAATACAGTACAAAATACAATTTAACTATGATTTAAAGTGTTTTAAAATAAATAAACAAAGTTAACAGATCCAATATTGTTTTAGATTATTTTGTATAAACGAAGAGAAATGATATAAAAGAAGATATTACCTATAGACAGTGATTTGCAGCAAAATCAATATAGAAAACAGAAATTATGTTTGAGGATATAATTATGCCAATGAATAATAATTGAAGACATTTTTCTTAGAGACATGGCGCAAAATTTTAAACTGCCTGATGTTAAGGGCTTAGCATGATACTACTTAACACTTTGCTAATACTAAAGCATTTTCCTAATTTTAAACACTTTTTAACTAGCACCGTACTAAATCTATTTTCTTAATAATTACAACTAAACACGCCTAAACATAGCGAACATAACTTTTTCACGTTTGTAAATGTCAAAGTTGCATATGGATTTAGTAAGATACTAAAAAAATAAAGTACCCATTTTGTGATTTTAACTTTAGTAAAATGTTAAGAAGATAGTACAATACTAAACTGGTTTAAAATTAGCATAATCCTCTTTTTAGCCTAGTATCGTACTAAAAATGATTTAACATGCTACCAAAAAGTAAATCTCAAGCTATTCAAAAAACTGGTATAATCTTGTATCTCATTTAATCTATCTGGTTTTTGATGTTCAGGAACTTAGGTAGTAACCTTTCTTAGATAGGCTATCGTATCAACATCTGAACGTGCCCTGTTAGAACAGTCATAGTCATAAAAGATTTTGAATTTACTGAAAATGGATGTTAAATGAAATAAAAAGAGAAAACAAATTCGTATTCTCATTTTGTCCCTCATGACTATTCTTATAACACGAACTTTATCATTCATAGATTTTCTCCCATTTTTTAAATCATAAAACAAAGAATATTATTTTTTTAAGTCAATATGAGTAATGCCAAATGCGAATTATATCTGATTTTTTTCTTTATTATTTAGAGGGCTGCATGCAGCCTTTGGAATGTGTCAATCCTCATAAGAACCTGTGTAATTTATTTTCGCTGCATGTAAAAAAGCTGCACATCTGTTTAGGGCACATCATTTAGTGCAAATGGCATTGCTCATGTATGTATATCTCTTTCTCCAATTTTTTTGCCTTGATGAACTTTAGTATTTAGAGTATTTTCAGAGAATAATTCACACCCTTCTATCTGGTGACGTCCCAGATATCTACGTCTTTGGCGGATAAGAGTTACACAACTACCTAAAATGTGGTAAGGTGTTTCCCCTTAGGTGATGCAGGATCTTAAAGTAGGACTGCTCACTAAGCCAGGAATACTAAGGTGTTTTGCAGTGGCCTGTGAGGATACCCGTTATTTTTGCTTAGGTTATTCCTACTTAAGCTAATGCAGGCTGTAAAACGTTCGAGGTTGTAGTTGTTGAGTAGTAGTTTTGCATCTCTCCTCTACTATTTTGATTTAAATTTTAATCACATTCTCTCCTAGTCCGCAATAGGGCTCTGGTCCTACTAGAGGTATTGTTGCCCCAAATTTTTGCTAAGTCTGCCTCTTCAATGCCTTGGGCACTAACGTGGCCCGGTACCCAATAGAATGACACATTACAAGGACCGCCTAATGCTAGCTTAATAGTTTAGTTGATTTTATTATTATATCTGTTGCAACTGTAATTTCTGCATACTACTATAGCAATACCGTAACATGGGGTTTCTTTGCCCCAGAATGGGTACCATTGTGCCACTGACGAAAAGAGTTTGGTTTCTCGATTCACGCTCATGCATGTAACATTCTGTAAACAGAACCTACCGTGATTTACACACACACACATATTTTCCACGTGTTGCAACGATCTGTGTACCAGCAATTGGTAAGGAAGTAATTGGCATGTGTAGTTCACGTAGCAAATTGTAATTTTTTAAGTGCAAACTTTGGTGTCTAAAAACAGTTATGTAAACTTTAATGAAGCAAGTACAGATTTTCTATTTATAATATTGTTTTGTTAATACTTTACGCATTTCCTTTGTTTGTTTAATTAATTAATAATAATAATTTAATTTTTTTTGTTATCATGCAGTGTTTTTTTTTGTTAATTTTTGGGGTTACTTTGCTCCAGGACCATTTCGAGGATCTGGATAATAAGAACAAGGATGAAAACTGATTTCTCGATTTTCTAGAAGGCAGATCTACAGCCAATCGCAATTAAGTACTTTTGGTAAAAGTTGTTCGAAATGTAGAGATGTTTGTTGGATGTTTGTTGCATGTTTGGGGTGGCCGTGGCGCGATAGTTGTGTGTTCGCCTGTCAACCTCATGGTCACAGGTTCGATCCCTGCCGTAGTCTATGTCTTCTTATTTTTCCATTAAAAACCAATTCTAAAAATAAATGTCATACAATGAGTTTCTGGTTTACTCATTACATGTTGTTTAAGCATAGAACTAACAACATATGTGATTGAGTAAAACTAGTTTACCGACAAAAATATTACAAAGAATAAATAAATTAATACGAATTATAAGGGACATCGATAAATAAGACACGGAAATTTCTCCGCATTAGTTCAGTCGCCATCCCTCGAGATAAAATCTGAGACAACAACCACCTACAGTCTCCGAATATCGCGCCACACATCTTTCCTATCATTCTTTCTCTTCCTTAACCTCACCCTCAGGCCCGCGCTGTGTTGAAACATTTAAAGGGTATTCAAAATCCCTTGAGGGCGTGTAGATTATACAAAAAAAAAATCATATATAAAGAACAAATATGCCCCAGCGAAATTGTCGCATTCGAAGGCAAAAAGGTCACCATAAACTCTATGCGCAGAATTTTTAAGTTTCCAAAATTAGTGCAAAAAACGAAGCAAAGTGTTAGGTGAATGTAAAGTAAAGGTACTTTGTCAAAAATATAATGTTCACAACTCAACAATAAGCCGGATAAAATCAAAGGGAAGCGCTCTTAGACAATTTGTCACCTGAATCTGGACCAGAAAAACGCGTTACACTTAAGGCTTCGGAACCACCACAGATGGGTTATCTCTAAAGACAAAAAACCATTTCAACTATAAATTTTATAATTAAAAAAAATAACCCAGTAGGAGCCAAAACCTCGGTTATTGCATCTGCCCTTATTTCTATTAGTTATGCGTAAATCCAATTTGTACTGTTAATTTATTTAAAACTATTTGATTTCCAAAAACGTGAATTTATTTGCAAAAAGTATAATTTGATTTGAAAAGTTGAATATGATTTGCAAAAAATTGATTTTGATTTGCAAAAAATTGAATTTGATTTGTAAAAAGGTTAATTTTAATTTGAAAAGACTATGGGCCCTATTACGGTTGTCGATCAGCGATCGCTCTTTCAACGATTATCACCATCGACAGATATCTCAATCGGTATTGCGTAAGTTGATCGACAAGGATATGAGTTATTGTGAATGAAACAGTATATACATATTGTGAATTGTTTGTGACTTGACAGATTGATTTTTTTCAGATTGGGTTGTTTTATTTATTTATTTCGTTTCGTGAAGTTTGTTTAAAATTGTTTATTTTTCCAAAAATATAACTTAAAATACTTGTGACACAGATTCGGAAGAAGAAACAAGAAATGAAATTTTGAATTCCTTGGAGTTGTGTGATAGAAACACACATACATACATATGTATGTATGTCCAAAATGGATACAATTTTCTTGCGAAGAAAGTGAAATATGTATTGTACAAAATGTATTGATGGCACCTACATCAACATTTTACCTAAACAAAAATAATATATGTATATCACTATTTTTATTAATGAATTTATTATTATATATATTAAATTTATTTATATTTTTATTAATGAAATTCACGAGAACTTTTGTTTTTTTTTGAAACTTGTTTCGCCTGCATAAAAAATAAATAATTAAAACCACAAACAAACAGTTTTTTAGTTCAAAACACTCACATTTTGTTGCCGATATAATTTTTAATTTGTTCAATAGTCCGATTCGATCAGAAAAATGCGGTCGACAACGAGCGATCGGATTTTCGATAGTTGTCGAACGCAATCGACAACCACAATACCGATTTCTTATTTTGTCATCGAATATATATGTATACTTATAACAAGGAACTTGAAAATCAAACTCCTTTTTCGTTTTACATTTATAAAAATTCTAATTAAAGAAATGGTAAATTAAATTCTCTAGGCTTCAAATATTTTCTCAAAAACGTTGTGTAGTGTCTATTTCTGCAATAGAACTACGATTTAAAACAAAGATTTATAATATGCACATATACTGCCCTATCGAGGTAACCGTCGGAGCGAAGTTTTCGCCGCAACCCATCTTCGTCGGAAATTCAATTTCAGTTCGAAGTAGCTGTCATCGGAAGAAATTTTAAAGAAATACCAAGACGCATTGCGATGGATATAAACTTCAGGCAGAGATGAGCAACTTAACTGATATATCGAAAATGCGATATATTTTGGATAGTTTTTTATTAAATATACACTATAAACGTTTTAAACGATGAAAAATTGGCAAGAGAGTGTAATTTATTGTTTATAGAAAGTATTTTTTTCAATTATAATGCGCTATAGTTTTTAGAAATGTAATTAGATGCACCGATTTTAAATTCAAAACTATCAAATAAAGTCCCCTCGTTATTTCCAAACACATGTTTTGTTTCCGTTTGAACAGTCAACAAAAAAAAAAATAATTTGAAAAAAAAACTTGAAATTCAATATTATTTATTTAGAAAATAAAAGAACATTGCAAGAACGAAAACAATATACGCTGACTACCTGACGCAGCTGTATAATTCCTTTCAAGATTGAAGAAAAACGTTCGCCTAAATAAAAATGCGCTTGCTTTTGTTTTGGAGCAGATTCAACACAAATGCAAAATAAATTATCGTTCTGACGGTATCACTCCAAACCTTTAATAAATATATGATGTATTTAAAACTAAAACACAGCCACAACTTCTTGTGTAATTTTAGATATGCAATATCGGGATATTCACTGGGCAGATTTATCATCTGCTCATATTGCTGTGAACTTGTTTATTCGTTCTGCCTAAAAACAAAAAGCCCACAAGTTAACGTACATAAGGTTGTTTCTTCATTACTTCCATTTTAATAAACAATTTCTTTAAAAAGAAAACACTTTCCGCAACGAGAACTTGTCGGAGGACTTCGGAGAATATTTTGTTTGTATCCGTCATAAATAAAACCATTAAAAGTAGTTCATCGCATACAAATGGCATGCGTTGAATTTCGTCGGACAGAATTTCCGATCAGCCGATCGGAGAATTACCTCGAGGCTAAATGTCTCCGATTCGTAGTAAATCGGAGAGAATTCCGCTCCGACGGTTACCTCGATAGGGCAGATATATGAACTTTGTTTCAGGCTTTTTTGTCTCAATATAAAAGTTGGCATGTTTTTAATGGTGCAAACGATTCTTATTCAATGTTACCGGTCTCTAGTTATTATATAAATATTTTGTTCCTCTGACTTCCAAGTTTCTTGGTGTGCTGCTTCTCAGATAAAAATAATATTCGGACGGGTGGAAAATTTATTATGTTTCTTTTTGGTAATGGTGTTATGTCACATATACATTTTGCTATCCCATAAAGCGTTTTTTGAAAAACTTTAGGTCAACCTGGTTAACAAATTCTGTTTAGAGAATATAGAGAAGAATAAATGAAAACAACTAAAGTTGTGAATACCTATATAAAAAAAAGTAGATTTAAAAGGAATTTAAGGTTTTAGGAATCATTAATGAGTTCTTAATTTACTTTGAAGACAGATGTTATTTTTTGTATGAACACTTTAATATAAATATAACTTGGTTTCATTGCCAAAACCAATGTCGGAATATACTGAAGGAACAGTAAACAATAAACACCTTATCTACCAAGTAATAATATTCAACTTCGTCACTTCAATCATTAAATAACATTAAGGGTTTAATGAACTAGCTAAATTCATTAATTAGTCGGTTCCTAAGATGAGCGAGAATATTGTGTATTTATTTTTTGGCCGATGATTAGTTCAAGTTAATTACAATCCTTCGGTTTACAAAATAACATTTTATTACATGAAAAAGTAACAATTCAGAAATTTTTTATTACATTTTCATGTTGTAAGAGCTTTCTGAGCTCACTTTACTCACACATGATTTTAAGTTAAATTTATATTTTACATAACTCCAGAATATTCTAGTTTATGACATATCTTCAATAAGAGCAGCTCTAAGTTTTGTAGCAACCGTGGACGGTTGAGCTTGGTTTAATTTGAATACGCTTTCTATTACAGAAATTTCCGTTGCTGTTGTGCTCATACCACAAAATGAAATCCAATCATTGACAACCATACCAGCAGCAAGAACCTCACTACCTCTATTAACTGTTCCCGCTACTAATTGCACTTGTAGCAATGATGACAATTCATCCTGATCTTGAATGGAAGTCTTTGGGTGTACCATACCACCTTGATTGCTGAGTACCGTATAAGAGCCAACCAATGTGTTTTCGGCAACAGTCTGTCGGAACACCTCAACGTTAAGCACATCTCCAATGATCTCTTCAGTCTCTTTATCGAGATCAGGATGGACCAAGGCAACATAATCATTGCAGGCAATAACATTACCCAAGGCTGATAGGCGCTCCTCGACTCGATTGATTTTTACTCCATCTGGTAAACTGTTACGAATATGTTGTAGTTCTACGTCTGTCGTGGACCCGGGAACGATTAGTCCATTGCGGTTTCCAACTGTTAAGCGTCCAATTATACGGCAGCCCCCTATACTCGCGTGAATCACTGGAATCGTTTCGGCGAGTTCAGATTCGAAGATGCTGTAAAATGATTCAGACCCACCAATGGCTACTAAACAATATGTATTTGTTAATTTACTGAACACGCCAATATCATCATTGTTTTCAAATTGTACACGTAATGCCATTATGGGTTAAATTTAAAAATGCAATATGTTTTAAAACTAACTAAGACGGATTGATTTCGAATGAAAACTTTCCTCTGAAAATTTTCAACTGGAATGAAATTCACGTGGAGGGAGATACCATGCGGAACTGAACCAAGAAATGTCAGTTTCAATTCCAGTTTAAGAAAATGTCATTGCATTTCACCACACCGTAAAATAAATGAGCTTTTTCAAACATCAATTTTAATAAATAATAAAATAGTTATTCTTTTTCTAGCTTACCATTTTGATTAAATATTGTAAAAAAAATACAATTTTATACTTAGCGTTTTTGTCATGGTTCGTATACACTACATATTATTCACCTCGAACGCCTTCTAGAAGATCTGTCACAACTGCGACTTCTATTACGTTCTCTTTCCCTCGAACGTCGTCTACCTGAACGGTGGCCACTACTAGCACCAACCTGGCGATCTCTTTCGCGCTCACGTTCTCTTGAACGCCTTTCGCGCCGTTTCTTTCGTTCGCTCCGCTCTTTTTCGCGTCTGCGGTGAACAGGTGATGGACTGCGTCCCATTCTTATAAACTAAATCCCCCGACCGATATAATAAAAGAAAAAAGTGCCTGAGAGCAGAACAAATGTTTTAACAACTGTTATTTATTACAAAAATATATATTTACCGTTTAATAACTGTGTCATAGACATTTACTTAACACCGACATATCCTTTAATATCTTTTTTTATGGCTAGACGTAGATGACAAGCCTAGCACCAACCATATACTAATAACATAAAGACCCGAAACCTCTGCTTTGATTTGACATTTGCCGACAAGCTGAAACACGCAGGCAAGTAACTTATCCCTTCAACGTCCAATAGACAAGTTGATAAAAACGCACACAATAATCTTTTCTGTTCAACTTGCTATAGTCCCATAGCCAACACAGCCCTAGTAATTTGTTTTTGTTTTGTTTTTCGATTTCCCTTCTATTCACGGATAGAGTTTCATAGTCTCAAATGCAAAATTGTAATAAATTGTTTTTTGGGGATTGAAACGTACGAAGGTTTCCAATCTTATTATGGCTTATTTGTGGCACCAACCCACCAAGTTCTGAAGCCAAGAAGCAAGAACCACAATCAACACGAAAATTAGAAAATACCACAAATAAGCCATACTAAGATTGGAAACTTTCGTACGTTTCCTGCCCCCGAACCTTTCAAATACTTATTTGTATTTGTATCTTTAAATCTATCCATGAATAAATGTGAAATCGAAAAATATTATTTGGAAAAGTTGGCGTTCGGTAGCGCACAGCTTTACCGTGCAATACGTTCGTTGATGTTGTAATACGTGTTAAATAGCTGTCAATTAACAGCTGACGAATATAACAACGAACAAAACATCTGATTGGCCTCGTGCGGTGCGCGGCCGATAGGCTATTCATGATACCTTTGTAGCGGATTTATTTTTGAACGATTTAGGTAGCTTTCTCGTTATGTCATTGGCCTCGTTCGGTGGCGCAACCTAACCGATCCGGATTGCTTGGTGTTGTTGTAACTCCTAAGGAAAAAACGGCTGATGAACTAAACATATGTTGTCAAACACAAATTTCAAGCTACCCAAAAATTATTGGATTCGTTGAGATTCGTTTGGAAATGTGAGGAACAGCTGATTCAAAACTTCAGATGTGTTTGCAATAGAACTGACATAACAAGAAAGCTACCTGAATCGTTCGAAAATAAATCCGCTCACATTTCCAAACGAATCTCAACGAATCCAATAACTTTTGGGTAGCTAGAGATTTGTGTTTGACAATGTTTAGTTCATCTGCTGTTTTTTCCTTAGGCGTTACAATGGGGCGTTCGGTAGCGCACAGCTTTGCTGTGCAATACGTTCGTTATTGTTGTAATACGTGTTAAATATCTGTCAATTAATAGCCGACGACCATAACAACGAACAAAACATATGATTTCCAAATCGAACCCAAGCTAGCGCTAAATTTCTGGTATACTTAGGTATTGTAGTGCAAAGTTGACTACGAAATCAGCTCTATTTTCAATTGTTGTTTGTGAACTTTAATTACGTACCTAATACATCATCTTCTTCTTCTGAATCGGTTGAAACATTTGTGGTTCTTACTTCCTGATTCATTTTAAATTTATATTTTATCCAACAAATGTATGTTTAATTCACTTTGAACCGAAGCGTAATCGTAAGCAATTAGTTTTTTTTTTCTGTTTTGAATTTTGACAGAAATGGTTACCTATTGGGTTTTATAAGTTCACAAACACACAATATATATTTAAGCTATGTATCGGAAAGCTGTGCGACACCGAACGCCCCCAATAACACAAAGCAATACTGATCGGTTAAGTTTTGCCACCGAACGAGGCCAGCGTTAAATTTCAGATGTCTTTTCAATTGTTGTTTGTGAACTTTAAGGCGGCTTTACATGGATCTGCATCTGCAGACTTGAAGAAAAGTCGAGCGGGACCATAATAAAAAACAAACATAAAAGTAAGACAGGTTACACACTAATAACTTACTCCAACTCTGCTATAACTTTCTTGACACATCGCCCAATCACTTGTTCTTAGCCATAGAGAAAATAATTAGTTTCCCCCATATTTTTGTTTGTTTTAATACAACTCTAAAGCAAAAATATTTTTCACACAAAAAAATTATTTTATTGAAGTCCTTGAAATCTAAGACAAGTAGATATTAATATTTCGCATGTTATTCTTTTTTGTCTATATAATTAAATTTGTATTATATTGTATTGTATATACATACATTTTTTTTGCAATCCAGATAAGATCTGGGGGAAAATAAAATGTAGCTTTTTTTGGACAATTCTGCATTCTTTAAAACTTACATAGAACACAATCGTATTTAACGACTTTTTTAACTATAGCCTGTTTCGAGTAGAGCTCAAATGAGATACTTTCACGAATTATATTATTTCAAATGTCAAATCTTATAGGAAATTATTTATTTGACATTCGAAATGAGATAATTTGCGAAATTTTTATTTGGGCTCTAGTCGAAACAGGTAAAACTCTCGTTTTGTTCTTAAACTTTGGGAAGTAACGTTTTGTTTTAATTATTCTTTTCAGGGAGAACAAAAAAACGACCAAAAAAGGTAGATCAAATATAGATCAACTGCTATCTATACAGGAGAAAAAACTCGAACTCGAGTTCAAAAAATTCGATCTCCAGGTTAAGGAGCTTAAGCTCAAGGAAAACCAACAAGAGCAAGACTTTCAAATTAAAAAGCTCGAATAAGAAAGCGATGAAAGATTAAAAAAATATGAGATGGAACTTAAATATAAAGTCTAAACTTGTTTTTTTTAAAAATACATATGTAAATATGTATTTTCTTTAATTTATGTTTATATAGATTTGTGTTTTTTTATGTTATAAGTTTTATTTTGAATCAAAAATAAATGATTTAAAAAAGTTTAAGACTAACAAAAAATCACCAGGGTACGATCTAATAACTGCTCCGGTTTTGAAAGAAATGCCATCAATAGCCTTCAAAAAACTCCAATTTTTAATTAACGCATGCCTTAAACTAAGATATGTTCCACATCATTGGAAAATTGCAGAAGTCATTGTTATACCTAAACAAGGTAAGCCACCAACAGAAGTAACTTTTTACAGACCAGTATCGCTTATACCAATCATGGCAAAAGTTTTTGAAAACTGCTACTGAAAAGGCTTAACAAAATAATAGAAGAAAGAAGACTAATTCCGAGCCATCAGTTTGGATTTAGAAATAAACATTCCACGATAGACCAAGTGCATCGAATTACGGATGTAGTGGAAAAGGCACTTGAAGGAAAACAAGTATGCTCGGCTATATTCTTAGATGTTGCTCAAGCCTTTGACAAGGTTTGGCACTTGGAACTTGAGTACAAACTGCATAGGGACCTTCCCAGGCAGTACTACGAAATACTGAAATTCTACGTTACGAACCGACTCTTTAGAATACGGTACGACTAAAATTACTCGGAACTAAAGAAAATTGAAGCCGGTGTACCGCAAGGAAGTGTCCTAGGACCAACCCTGTATCTGTTATATACAAGGGATATTCCAGTGGACATTAACGCTATCATGGCCACCTTTGCTGACGATACGGCAATATTGGTGCCAGATAAATCCGCTTGTAGCCTTACACTAAAATTGCAAAATGCTGTCGATAAAGTTAGTGGTTGGACGCAGAAATGGCGTATCAAATTAAAAAAACATAAACAATGTTCCAATATTTATAAACAATACAGCAGTACCTTACTCCAATATCGCCAAATACCTTGGAATGACTTTGGATGCAAAGGTTAAATGGAAAGAGCACATCAAAAAGAAACGAGAAGAACTAAACTAGAAGTACAGAAAAATGTACTGGTTACTAGGAAAGAACTCTGACCTATCTATCCAGAACCAACTAATGTTATATAAGCAAGTACTGAAACCCGTTTGGACATATGGCATCCAACTATGGGGTTGTACAAAGAAAACAAATGCTGAACCCATCCAAAAATTCCAAAGCAAGGTCCTTCGTGAAATAATAAATGCCCCTTGATATATAAGAAATAGCGATCTACATCGTGACCTTCAAATTGAAATGTTTACAGAAGTGGTTAAAAAACACGCTGTATCACTCAACCAGCTACTGCAAAGTCATGCCAACTCCGAAATGGTGACCGTCTTAAATGTACGAGACAATGTTCGGAGATTAGGAAGAACCAAGCCTAATGAGCTCATGTTCTAAAAGCTATGGGAAAGTGTAATAACTTTAAACTTCCCCCAATGCAATTTACATATAAATTACGAAAGTAAAATCATTTGTCGGTCTTTCATAGATTGGTCCTGATTTCATCGGTGGTTTTAGTGCGGTAAGAGTCCTATTCTTACCGAGTGTCTTTTGAAGATTTCGATCAGATAAAAAAAATTCCATGATCAAAATGTTACGCAAAATTGCACAAGTGAGAACCCACCGACAAGAGAGTTTGATGGAATCTTCGTTTTTTATTTGGATTTTTAACTCTTTCAAACAGTTAAATCTCTCTTTGAGAATGCTAAATCAGTGACTCTTTGAAGTGCTGGTTGAATGTTTTTCTTTTTTCAGCTGTAATTTCTGTTGAATTATCTCTAAAAGCAGTGATAACAGTTGTCGTTAGTCTAGTGCTATCCATTCTGCTCCTGTAAAGAACTCCTGATGCTTGGTCGATAATTCGCAATTGTTGTAGATCCGCGCATCATGAACACTACCAGGATATCCTAAAACCATATGACGGATTCGCAGCTTATGGTCGCAGACAGCCTGAAATTTTAGAGAGTACACGTGTTTTCTGGAAAAGTATGCTTCAGGGTCTTCTGATGGCTTTCAGCTAGTTTAACTTCTGATCCATCTACGTAGCCGACGCAATTAGGCACATCGGAAGACGTTTCTAAAGCCAACTCTCTTCGTTCTGAAGCTTTTGGCCAGTATAAATATTAATTTTTTTTGCGAAAAATTGCTTTAAAAACCCTTTCAGTTATTATCTAAGAAAAAGATTTCATCCATAATTGCTAGTTTCTTGTGTAACAGTAAGACAACTTCGACTAGGGAACTGAATTGTTCCACCATCACCGAAACCAAAAAAACTTCCAATTTCAGCAATTGTTGCACCCTCGCCACTGGAACCCAATCGATACAGTACTATCGTCAACTGTTTTTTCACAGGACACTGCAAGCAGGACCTTGGACGACCGAACACTTTGTCATCTTTGATAAGGTTAAGGATACCGATAATACTTGTGGTGACACAGCTAATATAAATACCATACTACGCTTAAGACCCTAGTATCTATAACATGGTTCTCATCTGGTATTAGCATGGTATTACCTTTATACACATGTGGTATAAAATTATTGGAGGTCACAAACAATTCCTATAAGTTTGTATCTATACCAGCATTGTGTCACAATAAGGGTTTTCATGATCCCTAATTTCCAGCGCATAATAAAGTAGATTTATGACAACAAACGGAACGAACCATCATTTTCTCCAAACAACTAAATTATCAAAAGATCACGAAAAGCCATTTGCTCATACAATTGCAAAAATTTTCTTTTATCACTGATTTTTGGCATTTTTAAATTGCTGATAAGAAACTTTTTGTATAAATTTAATGGCCTTTTCGATTGACCGTCCGGAACAACGAACACGAAAAAAACACCCGTAAGTACAACTCGATTCTGAAGTTTGTGTTTGGTTGTATTTGTGAAATGTGACGCATGTGTCAAAACAATTTGTTTATTATTTTGAAAGCAGCACAGCATGTCGGACCAACAGGAATTTGCAGAAATGCATCAATTTCTGGGTTCGAAAATATTGTTTCAAAATATTATTAGTAAGGAAATTATAAAAATATATGTTTACATACATTTATAATTACATTTTTTTCCATTCCAATAGCTGGTGATATAGTTGCGGCAGAACAATGTGATGTAGCTGAGTATTATGGACTCACGGACGACTCCACTACACAAACTAAAGAACAACACGATGGTAAGAAAATTATAAAAATATATACTTACATATATATATATAATTACTTTTTTTTCATTCCAATAGCTGGTGATCTAATTGCGGCAGAAAGAAGTGAAGACACATTGTTTGGAGTGAAAGACGACCCAACTAAACTACAAAAAGGACAACTCAATGGTAATACCTACATATAAAACAAAAATATAAGTGATATTAACAATATTCTTTTTTCAGAAGTATATAAATGGTCGGATGAGGATACTCATTCACTCCTACAAATGTATAGCGAGAACCATGGAAGCGTTGGTCCGCTGGAAAGGTTCCGCAATAAAAAAGAAATGTGGGATTACATTTCGTGGGAGCTGTCCAAAATGCTTCAAATTGACCTCACATGGGAGCAGGTTGAGGGTCGGTTCAAAACAATAATGAGAAAAACTAAACAAATTGTAAAAAATAACCGGACAAGTGGAGCAACAAGGAAGAGAATTCCTTTTGAGACGTCGTTGGAGAGAATCCTACAAAACGACGATTCTCTTTTGCCGGAAGTTGTCATTGGACCAAACATAGAGAAACTAAAATAGAGGCACGACTTCGGGGGTTTATTCTCTTTCACCCTACAAGCTAAATTGAGAGGATTTCCTCCGTTTCGACAAGCATGTGTTAGTTGCCCGTGCATTTTAAATGGAGCAGACACCAACACAGGCTTATCGAAACGGAGGAGTGCGCAATCCCAATTTTGGTAGATATGGTGACCTTATATATTTAAAATGGAAATCCGTTAATTTCAAAAATTGAAAAATGAATTGCTTTTTAGTTAAATTGTATTTTTAAAGTCCTTAATCAAACATAAAACATACTAATAAAACCTTTTTGTTGATTTTGGCTTACAAATTAAGCAATATTTATTAATTTTATGTTCAAAATGAAGAAAATCCAATCAAAAAGTAGAAGCAAACCATAGCATATTAATGCGTACGTGCCAAAATTCCACCACAAGAAAAGACCAGTTTACTCAATTTGAGGTGAGTATTTTGACAGATGACAAAACAATAAAAAAAAAAGATATTCATTTCAAAACAAATATTGGAAGTGCGCGAGTTTTATTTTATTTATTTTGTATTTTGTCCTGTAATTTATTTATAAAATATATTAAAAATGAAACTGTCCAATCGTCAAATTCATCACTTTTACAATCTCCGTGTTCCACACCAGTTACTAGTGAAAATTCCGATCCGTCCATACGTTCTACGAAAATATTAACAAAAAAACTTACTTTCGTAATTTAACTAATCCTCTTCTTCCATCATACCAAACCAATCTTAATCTTCCCGAAGTCATTGGTAAAGCTACTTTGAAAACAAATTTCTTTAAGCATCTTGTATTGGCTCACAGTAAAAACAATATTAAACCAATTGAACGCATGAAGAATGCCTTGTTTACAGCAGAAATCTACCAAGAAATGGTGCACATGCGATTGACTAAAATGTATCGCATCGCGTACGCTTGGTCGCATTTAGTTCGTGGCAATTGCTTTTGTGTGATCAACTCGAATAGAACTGGTAAAACCTGACGTTTGCTCGAGGCCAACGAGAAGGAAAACTTACTCAACATACGCCAAGTAAAACTTTAGTTATCGATGGTTTGGACAGCATAATGAACGAGAATCCCGGGTTTGATGAAACCCTCTTCAAGCTTATCTCTCCAGTTCTTCAAGATGAAAAGATTCCATTTCAACTGGTGGTCACTTCCAAGACATGGACTCGGCGATTTATTAATTTTGTAAGGATTTCTAATCAGCCTTTGTTGTGCATTGCAGACTATTTAGAAGCTGCAGTCTATGCCAAGGCTAAAGTTTCCGATAAATTGCAAAGTAACTCCGAAAAGATGTCGGTTGTTATGAAATGTTTGGATAAGTGCGCATATCAGTTGGAGCGTTGTGCAGTCTTGTGCAATTCGGCAGATGAAGTCCTGGAAGTTGAGAGATGCTTGCGCGAATCCGGATACATGTGTATGGTTTATACGGATCAAATGCCAGCTGATAGTACCGATATGATCAAGGAATGGAAGGAGAATGTAAGTCTCATAGTATAGTATAGTATAGTATAAAAAACAAAAACTCCTGCTTTTTCTCCGTCATTATTAAATAAAATGCAAGACTGGATAGCACGAACTTGCTGTTGTAGCTAACAACCTTAATGTATCTAACCATTAAAGCTGTTTAGTAGGTATGTAGTCTAGTTATCCTATGCAAGTTTAAGGCCGATGTAGTTAAGATTACTTTAATTCTTAGTATAATGAATTGTCGGATAGATGATTAAAAGAATAGTTACTTAGGTAAATACCAATCTACAATTGTATATTTAAATCTTTGTTATGGATTTGAATTATGTAAGTTAGGATAGTAAAATATACATATATATATATATATATTTATGGAAGCTAAGTATGTAAACATGTGCATATAATAATGAAAATGAAGGATGTAGGTGGGTAGGTAGCTATATGCATATAACTTTATAATTTAGGTGCAATCTGCATACATAAGATTCATGTGATTCTTAGACACATATTATTTAATATAGAATACGAATAGATTTTGAACTATATCTTTGCAACGGGTTGTCCAATAAAGGTGAGCGATATCTTTTTAGAATCAGCACTTCATACTTTCAAAGGAAGCATCAACTTTTTTTGCAAAGAAGTTGAATAAAAAAAAATAGCTCCAGGAATACGCATACATCATTCTAAATATGCGTATTTCAAGAGTGATTTTTTGCAATAAGGCTTCTACATAAAAACTTTTGATGCTGATTTTGAGAGTATCAAGAGTAGATTACAAAAAGGTATCAACCAAGTTTTTAGGATAACCCGTTCCAAAGGTACACTTCAAAGTATTTTCACATTATGTATTTCAAGGTGAACAGTGAATAGATTTTCAACTATATCTTTGCAACGGGTTGTCCAATAAAGGTGAGCGATATCTTTTTAGAATCGGCACTTCATACTTTCAAAGAAAGCATCAACATTTTTTGTAAAGAAGTTGTATTAAAAAAAATTGCTCCAGGAATACGCATACATCATTCTAAATATGCGTATTTCAAGAGTGATTTTTTGCAATAAGGCTTCTACATAAAAACTTTTGATGCTGATTTTGAGAGTATCAAGAGTAGATTACAAAAAGGTATCAACCAAGTTTTTAGGATAACCCGTTCCAAAGATACACTTCAAAGTATTTTCAGATTATGTTATTTCAAGGTGAACAGTGAATAGATTTTCAATTATATCTTTGGAACGGGTTATCCTAAAAACTTTATTGATACCTTTTTGTAATCTACTCTTGATACTCTCAAAATCAGCATCAAAAGTTTTTATGTAGAAGCCTTATTGCAAAAAATCACTCTTGAAATACGCATATTTAGAATGATGTATGCGTATTCCTGGAGCTATTTTTTTGAATACAACTTCTTTGCAAAAAATGTTGATGCTTCCTTTGAAAGTATGAAGTGCTGATTCTAAAAAGATATCGCTCACCTTTATTGGACAACCCGTTCCGAAGATATAGTCCATTATATTTATAGTCTCATTATATTTTTCAGATTATATATGCAACTAAATGTAACCAAATGCTTGATGGAGACCTGCTGATATGAAATACTTCCAACGAATGTGCCATATGATCCATTCGTGCCACAAATGAACCGCCATATAGCTGTAGGTAAGTTAGTTGAAACTTTATACAAAAATAAAATGTTATATTTAACTTCTAACTCCTAACAGTTCCAGAATGTCTAAGAGTAAAGAAGAAATCGAAGATTTATAGGCTCCTTTTACGCCGTCCTCTCGATATCGCACCTAAGTATATCGTGCATAGTGGAGTTTGTAAAATTGTCACTGAGATACTCATAGAATTGTCATTAAAGTTTTCTCAGAATCCGAGTGATGAAGGAGCAAGGATTTCTTCCACTTCTTCAGAGTAATGATACAAAACTTAGAGGTGAATGTTATAAATATCTTTAAAAAATACACAGTATATACTATTTGGGCTCTCATACATTTATATACCTATATATCATTAAAAATCAAATGAATATTATGTATATTGCACCTATCATATAAAATTATATGCATATATCTACCTACTTATCACCAACTTACACTTTCAATGTACATTGTATGTATACACATTTACATGCCTACATATTCATATCTGAATGTACCTCTAGGTACACAATTATCATCCTAATTTCCGTAATTAAAATCTATAATCTAGATTTAAACATAAATTTGTAGGTATGTAGGTACCTAAGTAACTATTCCTTGAATCATCCATTCAATCCATTATACTAAAAACTTACCTACATATTTGGACCTACCTACTAATAGCGTCAATGTTTAGCTACATTAAAAAATATTCAAATTTAGTTTAAAACTAATAAATAAAAATGAAAAATAGAAACTTGAAGTTATGAATTTGGATCGGGCCAAAGCAAATTAAATTTATAAGCTTTAAACTTTAAATTTATAAATTTGACTATTCTTTCAATTTCCATTTCAAAAATAATAAATTACGTACAAAACGCAAATCGAGTTAGTAATTTCTGATATCTAGGTCACTGAATAGGTACCAACCTACATACATTATGTACTAAGTGGACTCTCTGACATTTATATAAATATATATCTTTAACAATCAAATGAATATTATGTATATTAAAACTATTATATAAAGTTTTATATGCATATATGGGTCTACCTAACCATAACCATCCAACACTTTCATTATACATTATTATGTACCTACATATTTACATACCTAGGGTCCATATACATACATATGTATGTAATGTAGGTACATTTTACCATCCCAATTTACAGAATTAAAATCCATAACATAGATTTAAATATACATTTTTAGGTAGGTACCTAGTAACTATTTCCTGAAACATACAATAATTCTATTCATTATACTAAGAACTTACCTACATCGGTTTTAAGTTTACCTAATGATAATTGGACCTACATACTAACAGCGTCAAAGTTTAGTTACAATAAAGAAAACTCGAAATTTAAAACTTATAAATCGGCCCTATCACAGAATCCATCGCAATCGAAAATCTACTGCGAATCCTGAAAAATCTATCATAGCATCCATTAGTAGTCGAAAATCATAAAATCAGATTTCATAATCTCTTAATATTTACAGATTGTTTAATTTTTATTTTACAGATAGTTTTTGTGGGAAATTTGCTGCGTGTGAATCCAATTTCTATGAAACTGCTTGTCTATGCCATGGAGCCTTGTGTTTTGATTCAGTTCAATGGAGAAATATCTGCTGCAGTAAATGAGACCGATGACGACACACACACCAACACCGACGACGCGAAGCACAGGCGACAACTGTTGCAGATGATTCTGCCTCATAAACTGCAAGACACCACATCATCCACCTCATCCAATATTGAAATAAAAAAGGATCATAATAATTAACATTGATTGTGTTCCTGGCAAAAATGAGATTATTCTATTCTTCATAATGTTCTATATATCTCTGTGAGCAGCAAACTTATTTGTAATGAATAATAATAATAATCTTAATTATTTTGTGTTGTCATTAATACAATATTTATATATATATATATATGTATATGATTCTTTGTTTATTTTCGGGAATGTTTGTTCAACTTCACCCTTAAAAAAAAACGGTTAAACACGAAAGAACTACTTTTAGATAGCAATTTTTCTAAATAATTCTTTGATTATAAAATGATTGAAAGGATTTAGAAGCTGAGGTTAATTTACACTCAGAACCGTTACAATCATCGAAATCAAGCAAGTAGTTTGGAAATTAGAGCTTGGCGTAAGTACTGATTTCAAGATTTTTCTTGATATCAGTAGAAATTTCTTGGATTTGCTACTTTGGACAAGCTGTCATTTCCAAAGTACTTGCTTGATCTCGATGATTGAAACTGTTTTGAGTTTTAATTTATGTCAGCTTGTAAATTCTTGAAACCGTTTTCAATTCGAGCAAATATTTCAAAAAATTTGCATCTGAAAGTAATTTTGTAATTTTTCATTTTTTTTAAAACACGAAGAAACTACTTTTAGATAGCAATTTTTCGAAATAATTTTTTGAATTTAAAATGATTGCAGGGATTTAGAAGCTAAGGTTAATTTACACTCAGAACCGTTACAATCATCGAAATCAAGCAAGTAGTTTGGAAATTAGAGCTTGGCGTAAGTACTGATTTCAAGATTTTTCTTGATATCAGTAGAAATTTCTTGGATTTGCTACTTTGGACAAGCTGTCATTTCCAAAGTACTTGCTTGATCTCGATGATTGAAACTGTTTTGAGTTTTAATTTATGTCAGCTTGTAAATTCTTGAAACCGTTTTCAATTCGAGCAAATATTTCAAAAAATTTGCATCTGAAAGTAATTTTGTAATTTTTCATTTTTTTTAAAACACGAAGAAACTACTTTTAGATAGCAATTTTTCGAAATAATTTTTTGAATTTAAAATGATTGCAGGGATTTAGAAGCTAAGGTTAATTTACACTCAGAACCGTTACAATCATCGAAATCAAGCAAGTAGTTTGGAAATTAGAGCTTGGCGTAAGTACTGATTTCAAGATTTTTCTTGATATCAGTAGAAATTTCTTGGATTTGCTACTTTGGACAAGCTGTCATTTCCAAAGTACTTGCTTGATCTCGATGATTGAAACTGTTTTGAGTTTTAATTTATGTCAGCTTGTAAATTCTTGAAACCGTTTTCAATTCGAGGAAATATTTCAAAAAATTTGCATCTGAAAGTAATTTTGTAATTTTTCATTTTTTTAAAACACGAAGAAACTACTTTTAGATAGCAATTTTTCGAAATAATTTTTTGAATTTAAAATGATTGCAGGGATTTAGAAGCTAAGGTTAATTTACACTCAGAACCGTTACAATCATCGAAATCAAGCAAGTAGTTTGGAAATTAGAGCTTGGCGTAAGTACTGATTTCAAGATTTTTCTTGATATCAGTAGAAATTTCTTGGATTTGCTACTTTGGACAAGCTGTCATTTCCAAAGTACTTGCTTGATCTCGATGATTGAAACTGTTTTGAGTTTTAATTTATGTCAGCTTGTAAATTCTTGAAACCGTTTTCAATTCGAGCAAATATTTCAAAAAATTTGCATCTGAAAGTAATTTTGTAATTTTTCATTTTTTTAAAACACGAAGAAACTACTTTTAGATAGCAATTTTTCGAAATAATTTTTTGAATTTAAAATGATTGCAGGGATTTAGAAGCTAAGGTTAATTTACACTCAGAACCGTTACAATAATCGAAATCAAGCAAGTAGTTTGGAAATTAGAGCTTGGCGTAAGTACTGATTTCAAGATTTTTCTTGATATCAGTAGAAATTTCTTGGATTTGCTACTTTGGACAAGCTGTCATTTCCAAAGTACTTGCTTGATCTCGATGATTGAAACTGTTTTGAGTTTTAATTTATGTCAGCTTGTAAATTCTTGAAACCGTTTTCAATTCGAGCAAATATTTCAAAAAATTTGCATCTGAAAGTAATTTTGTAATTTTTCATTTTTTTTAAAACACGAAGAAACTACTTTTAGATAGCAATTTTTCGAAATAATTTTTTGAATTTAAAATGATTGCAGGGATTTAGAAGCTAAGGTTAATTTACACTCAGAACCGTTACAATCATCGAAATCAAGCAAGTAGTTTGGAAATTAGAGCTTGGCGTAAGTACTGATTTCAAGATTTTTCTTGATATCAGTAGAAATTTCTTGGATTTGCTACTTTGGACAAGCTGTCATTTCCAAAGTACTTGCTTGATCTCGATGATTGAAACTGTTTTGAGTTTTAATTTATGTCAGCTTGTAAATTCTTGAAACCGTTTTCAATTCGAGGAAATATTTCAAAAAATTTGCATCTGAAAGTAATTTTGTAATTTTTCATTTTTTTAAAACACGAAGAAACTACTTTTAGATAGCAATTTTTCGAAATAATTTTTTGAATTTAAAATGATTGCAGGGATTTAGAAGCTAAGGTTAATTTACACTCAGAACCGTTACAATCATCGAAATCAAGCAAGTAGTTTGGAAATTAGAGCTTGGCGTAAGTACTGATTTCAAGATTTTTCTTGATATCAGTAGAAATTTCTTGGATTTGCTACTTTGGACAAGCTGTCATTTCCAAAGTACTTGCTTGATCTCGATGATTGAAACTGTTTTGAGTTTTAATTTATGTCAGCTTGTAAATTCTTGAAACCGTTTTCAATTCGAGCAAATATTTCAAAAAATTTGCATCTGAAAGTAATTTTGTAATTTTTCATTTTTTTAAAACACGAAGAAACTACTTTTAGATAGCAATTTTTCGAAATAATTTTTTGAATTTAAAATGATTGCAGGGATTTAGAAGCTAAGGTTAATTTACACTCAGAACCGTTACAATAATCGAAATCAAGCAAGTAGTTTGGAAATTAGAGCTTGGCGTAAGTACTGATTTCAAGATTTTTCTTGATATCAGTAGAAATTTCTTGGATTTGCTACTTTGGACAAGCTGTCATTTCCAAAGTACTTGCTTGATCTCGATGATTGTAACTGTACTGAGTGTTAATTTACCTCAGCATAGGGCTATAATACTTACCTATGTGTCATTGAGACACACAACATTACATTTCCCTTGAAAAGAAAAGAATTTTTTTGAACACCCTTAAAGAAAATGTAATTGAAAAAAATCAAGTGAATCACAATTCTTAAGGTATATACAAATATATATATATATATAAAAGGAGAACACTTTAAAATATTGAGCCTATGTATTTAATTATAATATCTGGCAATAATGACTTCCTTCTGGGCTTCATTGTTGTGTGGTCGAACCTTATTGTTCGTCATGGTTTTGAGATGAATGCCAGGCTCTGTTCGTCCTACAAAATTAAAAGAAAAACAAATACTCAAAAATACATCAAATTAGGTTTTTTTTTCTATTTAACTTACCTTATTTCTCTTTGATTGAATTCTGATCCACAGACAGACCAAAAATCTGCTTAGAAGCTACAGATACAGACCAAGGTGTTTCGGTCAACATGTGCATATCGATCTCGTTCATGAGATTGCCACTGACGATATATTTCTTCCAAGAAGATAATATGGCTACTTTCTCAGCGATTCCTTCTTTCAGTTTATCGAGATCTCTGAAAGTTTATAAGAAAAACATCGATTAGATATGAATTTGCACTTGCAAAATAAAGGTTTACTTACTCTGTCATTTTGCTGGGGAAATTGTTTCCGGTACCAAAACATGTCCTGTTGAAGAATAGATTCCAAGAAAAGCTTTCTATATTTCTGTACTACAGCAACAACCCGCCACTACTAATGGCTCATTGTATTGTTGTTTCTCTTTACATAGACGAGACACTTCATGTGGCAGCGAATCGCTTATTCGTGAGATTTCACATTGTGTCCGCCAATGTGAAGCCTCCTTTTCTAAATAACAAATTCGATCTTCACTTTTTGTTGATGGATTGGTTTTTGTGTAAAGTGGAGTGGTTGGTGGTATCACTCCCAGATGAACTAAGTACGTCTTCACTCCCAATCTAAAAAAAAACAACAAAACAATTACAGAAAACAAGAAACAATTGGGTTTGGTTTCTCAGTTTCCAATCTAAGATATACCTTTGGATGTACGCTTTCCATCGGATCTCCGGCATTGTGGCCAAATCTTTATCAAACAAACATAAAAAACAATTTTTTTTATAGTTAAATATATTTCTTTTATTGTAATAAAGAATAATTAAATAAATATGAAATAAAACTTACCAAATGTGAAAAAAAAAACATTATTTATGTTTTGGTAATTAGAAATGTCAGACAGACTTTTGACAAACCAAAAACAAAAAAAAATTATCTGTCAGTTTGAGCAATATGGTTTTTTAATCCACCACTCACATGTATTCACAGATAGGAAAAAATGAGTAAATTAAGAGAGTTTTCTCTTACTCACCTAAAAAAAAATTTGCGGGTGTTTAAGGCAAGGGGGGTACGAGTCGCGCCTCTATTTAATTATTTTCTCTATGGGACCAAATGAGATTCTTCGCAAACAAGAACTGTTGACAACCGAACCACGACCCTCAACTTCCAGGTCTGTGTCTCCACTTCTTTCAAACGAAATGCCTGGCGTTTCTAACGCATTACATGTTTCAACCGAGCAGGAACTTTTTTTGGAACCATTGGGGTTGGATGCAAATCCTCCGAAAAAAAAACGAAAGTGTTTCCAAGAGAAAATGATCGACCGATTGATAGCGGATAGAAATGCTCGCTTTGAGATTAAGGAAGCGAATAAGGAGCGCAGGCATAATGAGAGGGTGAAGATGTTGTCTGAGATCATCCAAATGCAAGGTGCAGTGGCGAATGAAGCTAGTCAACAACCAAGAAATTAATTTTTAGTTCCTAAAAATACCTACGTAAATACATATCTATATAGATATAAAAATTTGTGAAGTGCAAAGACTGTTGTGAACAAAAATGTGAAGTACAAAGTACAAACTATGTTTAAGTTTTGTTGAAGTTGATATTGTTATGTTTATTGTTTTGTTTTCTACAATTTTTTAATAAAAATTAAGACTGAAATGTATTACAAATTGTATTTCTTTTGACTGCTCCTAAACGCTGAAATGCTGTGTCTGTTTGAGTCGGCTCGGAATGGGAAGGAATTTCATTGGTGTTATTTTCTTGTTCTTCCTCTACATTAAATAGGTCTCCCTCGTCAATGCACATATTATTTAAAACACAGCATAATAGAATGAACTGGCTCATTCTTTCCACTGAGTGAAAGTCAAGCCTCATTAGCTGCCTGAATCTTGTTTTTATTGCAGAAAAGGTGTTTTCAATTTTTACTCGGGTTTGGCTGTGCTTTTTGTTATATTTGCGTTTTGAGTTGGACATGTTTCCAGTGTTCCTATACGGGGTCAGCAAGTATTCCCTTAGAGGGTAAGCAGCATCACCCAGTATGTGGTAGTTCGTTCCACATATGCCCGGAAGCTTACTACTAATGAAGGACATTTGGAATACCCTCGAGTCGTGAATTTTTGCTAGGGAATCCAACAAAATTTCTCTGCAGCTTGGGCCTTTTCTTCATTTGTTAAGGGAAACTTTCTGTAATTTGGGGAAATTTTAAAAATGAAATCCAACATGTTCGACAAAATTGTATACATTGTTGAAATAGCAATGTTGAAAAGGTTGGCCACTTCACGGTACGAATTTTTGTTTCCAGCGAACCTATTTAAAATAATTTGAGATATATTATTCAAAATTATATTATAAACTCACCAGAGGAATGCCAATACTTGGGTTCCAGCTGGAACTTCTTTCATGTCACCAGAATGTATCCTACGTGTGATAAATTCCGAGTTCTCGTACTTATGAATTAAAATCTCTGCAGTTCCTCTTCTGATCCGAAACTGTGCACGAAACTATTATAAATTTATTAAATATTTGGAATAATAACATCGTGAATTAAAGTTTACCTCTTCCTCGGTATATTTTTTAATCGTTTCCATAAAATTTTCGACCTGTGGTCTTTTAACAAATCCCTGTAATAGTAAATCCACTATAATTATGTCATCATCACTTGATGATGATGATGAAGATAATAATAATTCACTCGCATTTCTTTTTAAAGCCATTGTACATTTATTATTTTTTAATTTATATCGCTTGAATTTATAATTTTTTTTTTGCAAACAGACTGAATTCTTAGGTCATAATTGACATTTTACTGTCTTGACGTTTAAAAAGTGTGAACGTGTGCGTGATTCTGTTTTCGATTCTGAAATCAAATCCAGAATCGTTTTCTGTTCTGTATAGAGTAACAACTGTCATTTTGTGGGGGTCAGAACAGTTGTGGACGGCCAATCGAAAAGGCCATAAGAATTATGCAAGCTCTTTGAGATTTGACGTTTAATGAACAGCTATTGGCTTACCACATTATGCAAGTTGATTTTTAGGTACGTTCATGAAACGTGAGTGGTAAACTTTTCCATTTTACAATGTGGGAAAGTTTACGCAGTTTCATGAATACCCTTATTATTATGTACCTTCATATTTACATACGTAGCCTCCATATACATTTTGAAAATATTATTAATATACATATAAAATTCATATTTCAAAAATATTCACTAAATGGATTTTGAAAAATCGATTTTTCAAAAAGAAAATATGATGAATTTCCATATCAGAAACAAAGCAAAATGTTTATCGACCAAAAAAGAATAGACCTCCTCAACGATGAAAAAATGAAAAGAATTTATAGTAAGTATAATAAGTTAAGTTTTATTTGTTTAATGGATTGCCAGTAATATTTGATAATAAGTTGTTACAAAAAAAATAATTATTATCACATATTTACAAAAATCAATAAAAAACGTTTTTTTTTTAATCTCGAAATCTCGAATACGAATTAGCTTTTTGCAAATTGTACTTTTATTTAAAATCGACCTGGAACCTGGAAGTTTTAATTATACTTGATATTCCGTCTTTCTCTCTGTAGGTCGATATAAATATATATATCAATTTTTTATATGCATATATGTATCTAACTAACCTTCACCATCCAACACTTTCATTATACATTATTATGTACCTTCATATTTACATACGTAGGCTCCATATACATATGTATGCAGTGTAGGTAAATATTACCATCCTAATTTACAGAATTAAAATCCATAACAGATTTAAATATACATTTGTAGGTAGGTACCTAGTACATATTTCCTGAAATATACATTCGATTCATTATACTAAGAACTTACCTACATCGGCTTTAAACTTACCTAATGATAATTGGACATACATACTTACAGCGTCAAAGTGTAGCTACATTAAAGAATACTCAAAATTTAAAACTAATAAATCGGCCCCATAACATCGTAATCGAAAATCTTTTTATATTAATTATTTTTTAAATTTGTTGCTTCATATCTATATCTAAGTACACGTTTTCATCGATATCAAATGGATTGCAGGCACCTCTTAGTTGTTTTCTTTGGATTTTAAGCTTTTGCCTTCTAAACTATTTTATTATTTGTTTCATCCATTTATTTTTACGCTTTCGTACATTTTTTTTGAAAAACGAACAATCGCTTTCGTTTTATTTATTACAAAATCTTGGCCCTCAAGTACGTAGAAGGTAATTTAAGAAAAAAATTTGCATCTGAAAGTAATTTTGTAATTTTATATTTTTCAAGAACACGAAAAACCTACTAGATAGAAAATTTCGAAATCTTTGTTCGATTTAAAAACAGTTTTCAGGATTTAGAAGATGAGGTAAATTAACACTCAGAACAGTTACAATCATCAAAATCAAGCAAGTAGTTAGGAAATGCCAGCTTGTCCAAATTAGCAATTCCAAGAAATTTCTACTAATATCAAGGAAAACCTTGAAAACAAAACTTACGCAAAGCTCTCATTTAGAAACTGCTTGCTTGACTTAGATGATTGTAGCTGTTCTGAGTGTTGATCTACCACAGCTTCCAAATCCTTAAAATCATTTTATAATCAAGCAATTATTTCGAAAAATTGCTATCTAATAGTAGTTTTTTCGTGTTTTCAAAAAATGAAAAATTACAAAATTACTTTCAGATCCAAATTTTTTGAAATATTTACTCGAATTGACAACGGTTTCAGGACTTTACTAGCCGATATAAATTAAAACTCAGAACTGTTTCAATCATCGAGATCAAGCAAGTACTTTTCAAATGACAGCTTGTCAAAATTACCAATTCCAAGAAATTTCTACTAATATCAAGGAAAATCTTGAAATCAAAACTTACACAAAGCTCTAATTTCCAAGCTACTTGCTTCATTTGGATGATTGTAACTGTTCGAAGTGTTGATTTACCTCAGCTTCTAAGTCCTTGAAATCATTTTATAATCAAATAATTATTTCGAATAATTGCTATCTAAAAGTAGTTTTTTCGTGTTTTAAAAAAATGAAAAATTAGAAAATTACTTTCAGATGCAATTTTTTCAAAATACTGCCATCTCGAAACCATTTACCTTATTTGGAAGATTTAAGAAATACTCACCTATGACATTGAGACACACAGCCTTACATTTCCCTTGAAAAGAAAATAATTTTTTTGAGCAACAAACTTAAAGAAAATGTAATTGAAAAAAAAATCAAGTGAATTACAATTCTTATATATAAAAGAACAACACTTTAAAATATTGATCCTTAAGTATCTAATTTTATAACCCGGAAATAATGACTTCGTGCTGGGCTTCATGATCCATTTCGGGGATTTCTTATTTATGTATAACCAATGGTTGTGTTTTCTGATCTTTTTGTTCGTCATGATTTTGAGATGAAGTGCAGGTGGTTTTGTCCTACAAAATTAAAAGAAAAACAAACCCTCAAAAATATTTCAAATCTGGTTTTTTTTATTTAACCTACCATGTTTCTGCGTGACTGAATGCTGATCCACAGACAGACCAAAAATCTGTTTACAAGCTACAGTTCATGAGATTGCCAAACTCACGCTATATTTCTTGCCAAAAAGGCGAGCCAAAATCTCCGTTGTCGACACACAATGAGTTACATAAGAGATCCAATACTTCTCGGATCGGATCGGAGTCGGGGCACATAGGAAAATTACTACTTGAATTTTGATTTCCAAAATCGCCATATCCTAGCAAAAGAGAATTTGGCCAAATTCTCATAAGGATACTCATATGGTAAGAATGTGTTCTCGGCTTCCGAGCACCGCCCAACTACGCAGAATTGTGAGACTGATGTTACAGGATCGAGTTTCATATTAAATTGGAACACTTGGCGGAATTGATTGCTAGAAAGATCAATATAAATTCAAATCAATATAATATAATTTAAAATGAACTTAACTTACTTGAATCTCTAGTTTTATTCTTCCCATTTGATTTTCGATGGCCAAAGCGAGTCGATTAGTCCGAAACTACATACGATAATGCTGGTGACGAATCAAGTGAATCAACACACAATTATTTTTTTTGATTAAAATAAATAAAATTGTGAAATAACTATTAAATAAACAGAAACAATTGTGAAAATGAAAGTAAATAATTTTATTTCTCGTAAGCTATTTGAGAACTGTAAGATTGACTTATGAAAAATCAACAAAACAAATTATCTGTCAGTTTGAGCAATACGGTTTCTTAATCCTCCACTCACATGTATTCAGAAAAAATGAGTAATTTAAGAGAGTTTTCTCTAACTCACCTAAAAAAAAATTTGCGGGTGTTTAAGGCAAGGGGGGTACGAGTCGCGCATCTATGTAATTATTTTATCTATGGAGGACCCATTGAAGTTTTGAAAAGTTCAAGTCGCCAACAATTATGACTACACCGGAGGGTTCAGCAGCATCAAAAATGGAATCGAAAGCATCAACAGCTAGATGATAGCATTGAATAGGCTGAGAAGGTCGGATATAATAGCAAATTGTGAAGAGTGAGGTTTTTGAAATATTTGATTTGACACAAACAGACTCAAAAGAAGTAGAAAGGAGGTTTTAAATAGCGTTGAATCATAACGATTGTGAATTGCCAATAAGACACCACGGCCGGAAGTATCAGTACCATTCGAGGAACCGTCGACTCGAAAGATATTGAACTGAGATTTATATCAGGAGATAAATTTGTTTCAGTTAGCGCAAATATGTCGAAGAGGAGCTCATCTGAGTTAAGAAAGACGGAAGCGGCTTTGGAACGAAGTCCTCTGACATTTTGGTAATATAGATTTACGCATTTCGGAGGGTGATATTGATGTAGAGGAAAATAATTTTTGTAGTTAGTGCGACTTCTTTGTAAGTGGGAAATTCTATTTGAATTCACAAAGGAGGCAAAAACGGATAGGACATTTGCGACATTTGAAGGAGTAAGATTAGGGCTTTCATGATAGCGTACTAAAATTTTCCTAGGATCATCAGGGTTCGTAGGTAGGCCTTCTTGGTGAATGGATACCATAACATTAATTCTGGTTATCCCATCAACGCAAACGGAGTCATGCTTGTCATGGAGGTAAGCAAGGTAAATACGAACTTTTGAGTAGATTTGGTGGTCTCTGAGACGAGAAAGAACATAGCGGGCATCATCGCGTTGGTCAACACATTGCTTGGTTAACTTAACGATTGGCGGGGCGAGAGGATCAAGATATTGTGGAGTGGTATTAGTAGGATTTGGAAGGGGTGGGGTTAAGAGTGGGGGGAACGGGGGAAATGCTGGACAAACGAAAAGTGGATAAACGCTCGGGATTAAAAACGTGGAATTGAATGAAATTAGGTTGGCCCACTAAGTTCTTGTTTATTTCTTTCGCGGAACTGCTTAAGGAATTAAACTTACTGACCGTATCAGAACGGAACAGGTTGAAGTCATTTGAAGATACGGGGGCGTTGTCACGAAGGAGTTGGGATTTAATAGCATTGAATTGTTTTTCGATCGAACACATTTTGGTCAAACATTGTGTAGTTGATTTTTGCGATTGGGACTTGTATTCTTCAACACTTTTAAATAATCGATCAAAGTTTTTGGACAAGGTCGCAATTTGTTTTGAATTGCAGAATTGCCATTTGTTAGAGTTCCTTTAAGGCATTTTATTGCAAGCATTATATCGGAAATTGAAATATTTTTGCATTCCTCCCAATAAAATACAAAATTGTGTTTATGGTCGTTCAAATAAACACAAGCACGTTTACTGGGGCCGACGCATGAAAGGTGGAAAGATTTACCACGAAGGCCACTACATTTTAAAAGATCCGCGTTAACATCGACGTTGACACAAATATCTTTGGTACACGACATATTTAACAAAGCTATAAGATGTGGGTCGGCATAATAAATAATTTTTTAAGGCACAGAATAACGGGGTCAGTTGTGAATGGGGGCCAGTTTTATTATTATTACTATTTTTTTAAAACCGAATTAGATTAGATTAGATTAGATTAGATTGATTTTATTTTTCTACAATTTGTTATATACAATCAATATTGCATGGCATTGTTGCCGTCTGCCTGATTGACAATTTGTTAATTCTTTATCATAACAAAGTTACAGTTTAATACTAAAATGCTTCGTTAAATATTTGCTTTCTATATCTGAGTGCTGTTTTGCAATACATTGAAAACTTTGTTACATCCATTTCATGAAGGAGGTCAAAAATTTCTTCATCAGATAGATAGTCGCTGCCAAACGTGTACCTTCTTGTTTCCTTGAGTACTCCACACTTTCCGACAAAATGCAGAACATCTTCCCGCTCCCCATATTACAGAGGCTGCATAATAACGGTAGATCTTCTCGATGTGGCATAAAGTTCAAATTAAGTAACTCTCCTCTTAATCGGAACATGAGCGACATTTGTTTTATGCTATAAAGCATTCGGTATAGAGAGCTTGAAGCTTGTTCCTTGTAGCGATTTCTTGCAGCATCGTCCAAGCGGGCGATCAACGTATACAAAGCAGGCTTCCATAAAACAGGGTCGCTGTAGTTTACTTCGAAGTCCACCTGCTCTACTAACTCTCCCCAGTCCTTGAATCATCCCGTCCGTGTTTAAATAGCTTGTAGGACAACTTTCTTAGGAAGCCGATGATTTGGCATATTTAATACTTTCATAACGTAGTCTACTTGCAGTTTAAAAGTCTTAATGAACAGTGGTGATACTCCTGTCTCTAACATTATCATATAGTTTGGAGTGTTTGGCGGAAGGCGAAAAATACGTTTTATATAAAACCTGAGTAATTTTTCCACTTGGTCATATTTTCTACCTCCCCACACCTGAGCTGTATAAAAAAGAACCGATTCTGACACTGCTTCGAGAACTCGGAATTTACTGCTATGTGCAATTTCACTATTGTTGAAACATTGCTTCCATGCAACATTTATAGCGGTTTTTGCTTTCGTAAGCTTTTCGGTAAAGTGCTTTTCCATGCTGATGTTCTTTGTGAAGTAAACTCCAAGGTATTTGTATTCTTGCACAACCTCAATTGTTTCATTATTGTAATGGTAATGTTCATTTGCCCAAACTCTACTTCCTCCTTTCTTAAAGATCATCACTTTAGATTTGTTTAAGTTTACTTCCATATTCTATCTCGAACAGTAAACGGAGAGTCTATTTATCATCAATTGGAGAGATTGTGGCGTGTACGCAAGCACAACTATGTCGTCAGCAAAGAGCAGTGCTTTTATGGTCATGTCTGCGTATTTAATGCCCCCAGCTTATATTTTAACAATAACTTCTATGAAGAGAGCGAATAAACTTGGGCTGAGTGCACAACCCTGTCTAACACCTGAGTTCGTTGAAAACCGGTCAGAGGGGTTTTTTCCATTCCAGACCGCCGCTTTGGTATCCATGTATAAATTTTGCAGTACCCTTCCGAACTTCAGTGACATTCCTTTCTGGAAAAGCTTGTAGAATAGTGCATTGCGGTCGACAGTGTCAAAAGCAGATTTGAAATCCACAAAGAAAGCGAATAATTTCTTATTTCTAGATAGCAATCGTGCGAAGAACGAAGATGTGGTCTATAGTGGTGTAACCCGATCTGAAGCCAGCTTGGTACTCACTGAGAAGGTTATTAAAATCTATCCATTTATTCAGGCGCTTATACAGAATCGAAGTAAAAATTTTATAAGAAGCATTCAGAAACGATATTCCTCTATAGTTTGACGGATCTTCGGTACTACCCTTTTTGTATATCGGGAAGATCAGGGCCTCTTTAAACTGCTCTGGTATAGTTCCATGCTCTAAAATGTAGTTGAATATTTCTGTCAGATTCGCTACCAGTTCCTCAGTTCCATATCTGTAAAATTCTGCCGGAATTCCGTCAGAGCCTGCGGCCTTCCCATCCTTTTGTTCATTTATCGATGTACACTCTTCATCACACGAAATTGGTAAGTCCAGAATATTGTTTTCGAAGCCAGGCTGAGCGTAGTGAGTTGGGAATTGATTTGGAGTTACTGGATCAATGATTCAAAATAGCTTTTAACGGCCTTTAGTCCAACAAAAATTGGCGTTTCGTCCCGGTGATCTCACATGGACTCATCAGTTGACTAGTGAGGACCTTTGTCAATACGCAATTTTTGCCAAGTTCAGTTCATCTAACATAGATTTCGTGAAGAACATCTAGTGTGAACTATATCCAACAAGACTAGAATTCCTAATCATTAAATTGGAAATTTTTGTTTTTTGCCCATGGCCTGGCATTATTTATATAAGAAGTTTTTTTTATAATACAAATTCTATATACTACTGAATTACATCAGCCAAGTAGAAGACTTAGCACTATAATATTTGGACTTGTTGAATTATTGATTCAAAATAGCTTTTAACGGCCTTTAGTCCAACAAAAATTGGCGTTTCGTCCCGGTGATCTCACATGGACTCATCAGTTGACTAGTGAGGACCTTTGTCAATACGCAATTTTTGCCAAGTTCAGTTCATCTAACATAGATTTCGTGAAGAACATATAGTGTGAACTATATCCAACAAGACTAGAATTCCTAATCATTAAATTGGAAATTTTTGTTTTTTGCCCATGGCCTGGCATTATTTATATAAGAAGTTTTTTTTTATAATACAAATTCTATATACTACTGAATTACATCAGCCAAGTAGAAGACTTAGCACTATAATATTTGGACTTGTTGAATTATTGATTCAAAATAGCTTTTAACGGCCTTTAGTCCAACAAAAATTGGCGTTTCGTCCCGGTGATCTCACATGGACTCATCAGTTATAGTGCTAAGTCTTCTACTTGGCTGATGTAATTCAGTAGTATATAGAATTTGTATTATAAAAAAAAAAAAAAAAAACTTCTTACTGGATTAAGTAATTGTTGAAAATGTGATTTCAGCATGCTTGGATCCAGTTCTCTACCGATAACATACTTCGTATCATTAAGCTTGCGTGCCATGTTCCAAAACTCAGACGAATTGTTACACATTGCAAGTTTTTTCGCTTGATCTTCAAAATAATCTTTTTCTTCCTTCGACAGAGTGTTTTAAATTTCTGATTATATTCAATGTATAAGTCTTTAGTAAAGACAGTACTGACTCGTCTATATGCATTAAGTCATGTGTATGAAAGACTTCTCGCACGCATGCATTCTTTATCAAACCATGTCTTTCTAAATGTAGTTTTTACTCGTCGGCTGTTGATCGACTGATGATATGCCCCTTTAATACACTGTTCAATTTTGTTTAAGCTAGTATCGCTATCTTCATTCATCAGAAGTATATCCAACTGTCTTCTGTAGATTGGTGCAGAATCGTTTACCCAGCGAAGTTTAGGCAGAAGTTGTAGGTCTCGCAATGCTTGAATTAGAATTAAATGGGGTCAGTTGTGAATGGGGGTTCTTTATTTTTATTGTTTGTATGGGAAAAGTGCGAGGGTAAGCGAAGGCAAATCGAACGCGTTAAGTGACTTTTTGGCAATATTGAAATTAAATAATTAATTGGGGCGCTTAACAAAAACGATTAAGTGAAGAATAATTTATTCGCACAGCGAAAAAGAAAAATGACTGCACTCGACGAGCACTGACTTAACATGTTGTACAATGTTGTGTTTGTAGCTTTGAAACTATTCATGAATAAATGAGAAATCGAGAAACAAAACAAAAACAAATTACTAGGGCTGTGTTGTTTATGTGTCTATATGAAGAGGAACAGAAAAGATTGTTGGGTGCGTTTTTATCAATGTGTATATTGGAAGAGGAACAGAAAAGTTACTTGTGTGTGTTTTTCAGCTTGGAGGCAAATGCCAAATGAAATCAGAGGTTTCGGGTTTTTATGTTATTAGTTTATGGTGTTAATCCGGCTTTAAGCTTTGATTTTTTTTCTTGATAATTTCAAAAAATACCGTTATTTTGGTTCATTTACGGCAGTAGTGTAAATACAAACATTCTATCCATGCCAATAATTGTTGGAAAAATAATGCCAACATTAAAATCTGCCATTTATTGATAATGGGGGCGTTCGGTAGCGCACAGCTTTCCTGTGCAATACGTTCGTTGTTGTTGTAATACGTGTTAAATATCTGTCAATTAACATCTGGCGACCATAACAACGAACAAAACATGATTTCCAAATCGAAGCCAAGCTAGCGCTAAATTTCTGGTATACTTAGGTATCGCAGTGCAAAGCTGACTACGAAGTCAGCTGTCTTTTCAATTGTTGGTTGTGAACTTTAATTACGTACCTAATACATCATCTTCTTCTGAATCGGTTGAAACATTTGTGGTTCTTACTTCCTGATTCATTTTTAATTTATATTTAAGCCAACAAATGTATGTTTAATTCACTTTGAGCCGAAGTGTAATCTTAAGCAAATAGTTTTTTTTTCTGTTTTGACTTTTGACAGAAATGGGTCTTATACGTTCACAAACGCACAATGTATTTTTCAGCAATGTATCAGAAAGATGTGCCGCACCGAACGCCCTCAATATCTGCCATAAATGAATGACCTTAAGAAATTATGTTTGTCATTCTTTAGGCAGATATACATGCAACTCTTCTAATCGTGTAAATCCGGCATCAAATGAGTTGGGTATCTAGGTTTATAAAAATGTCCATAATGTGATTGAGTGGGAAGAAGTTGAGTTGAGTAAAGCAGGAAAGCTAGATAGTTTTATAATTCATATTTCCAATATAAAGTAGATTACTACATCTACAGTATAAGAAATATATTAATTTGTTCGCTTTGGAACTGCGAGCGCGTTTAATTTTGTAATCTTTTTTATATTGGTGGATATTATAAAGGTATTCTATAAAAAATGTGTTAAGCAGGGATTTAAAAAGTGATTATGATATATGTAGCTTATCAGATTCTGTTTATTGTTTAAAAATCGAACTGAGTGAAGATTAAGAACGGAAAGGGTATTTGGTACAACAACTCGTCGGCTTTGGACTTCATCGGTGACGTAATTCATGTGAACAGCTAGCAAATCAATCGTTGAATTAATGTATTAAAAATAATCAAAGTGGAAAATATTTTTACATTTTGATTTTTTCCGTCTCGTTAAAATACGTCAACTGGGCGTATGCCTTAAATTCATAGAGGGAATATAAATTTCCCCATTATTTCCACTATTTTGTTGATTCGCATTTGTTTGGGTGTGTGCATTGTTGGAGAAAATTTCCATCAGGCGTCCAACATCGCGCCGCGCGGCACGCGGAATGTACCAGTCTTCCGTGCAGTTAATTTTTCAGTTGTGTACGCGTACGCAGTCAGTCAAACAATCAAATTAAATAAATATCTACAATTATGCTCTCATCCAGAAGCTTACTGTTCCTTAATTGCCCTTTGTCTAATTGATAAAATTATTTAACCTTTTCACAATTTTTTCATTTTGGTTTTATAACAGCAATCCCAGTAAAGTTAATTGAAAGGAACACGAAAAAAATATCAGTTCCGGTCGCAAGTGTTTTTAAAAATAGTGGTGGTTGTCTTTTTGATGCGTTTCTGCGCGACGGCTAGTAGTTTTTCCCCATACATGGTATGTCATTTCAAGAATATAAAAGGAAATATTTTTCATTATTACAGGGATATTTTTGAGCTTTTTCTAGTCTTAAAATTTTCTATGAGAAAGTTGCATGTGTACCAAACAGAGCTGACTAAAAAACAAATAACCTGAAGTTTTTCTTGAAATTAAAAATAAATTGCCGGGTTTCGAACGTTAAAGTAAGGCTTCTTTTGAAAATTAAACAACAAATATAAATTAATTAGTTTAGAATAAAAACAAGTAAATTACAAATAAAATTTAATATCGAAAATAGAGAAGAAAATATTAGTATACTTTATTTGGGACATAAATGACGTCACCTATGGTATAGAGAGGGCGATTAAATAAATATATATGTATGCACCTATGTACAATGTACTTTATAACCCCCGCCAATATAAGAAATGCATTCAAGATGGGTACGTTCAATCCAAGAACTTGAGTTCAGTGTCTCATGTCTTAATTGACTTTAAAATATAAATCTTACTAAATAATATGTACTTATTATGTTCAAATTGAAGCGACGCGACGGTTTAAAATCTCTGCGATATCAGAAGCTTTAACTGCCTACTTAATTGCTAATTGGAAATTTTGATATCCGTCCTTCTGAAATCTAAACCTATCAGAATTATTGTTCTTTTTCTTTAATACAATGAAGCATTCATGAAACGTCGGAAAATTTACGTCCTATACGAACTTTAAATACATGATACATAGAATGTACTTTATTTAGCTTTAAAATCCATTAGTTACAATTTTAAATGCATAAATCTAGCAATAAAATTATTTATAATTTTTGATTTTAGTTATTATTTATTAACACGGGTACAATGCAAATAAATTTGCCTTGCCCGGAATACAATTAGCCAGGGATCTATTCCCATATAAAATACGAAAAATTGGAACGGCTATATAATTTAAATGTATCCAAATATTATAGGGTTATGGTTAATTAAGAAAAGTAATTGAAATTTGGAATTTCTAAACTTAAAATTTGAATAAAATTATATTTGATTTATTTTGTGTTTAGTTAAGAAATAGCTGGAGGTTTGATTGTGTCAAGGAGAATTTGTAATGATGGAATGTTGTTTTTGAAGTGACTTCTTGATAAAGGGCAGGATTGCAGTACATACTCCATGTTGAATAAATAAATTTTGGTGAACACTGCGTGTCGAGCCTTATTCGAAGGAGTTGTACCGATTTTATTCGGAGAAGATGTGGTTAACTTCAATGGGATTTTGATGGCCTATGGAGCTGAGGTATCTGCTTTTCCATTTCTCAAGATTCCAACGTCGCCAGGGGACCACATAAGATGAATTCTCGGATAGTTGTTTATGGTAGATAGGTCTTTTGCTTATATTGTTGAGTATATACCTATACTGCGAATATCACTTCACTGGCTGCATATATAGTTATTTTATCGTTGCTTCTGGTAGCAATAGTTTTTGTGTAACTATTTAATTTGCATTTGTTATCATGTCTGTAGACACTAAGCTGTAATATCATCCTTTGTGGAAGCGTCTATAGAGAATGCAGTCAAAATTTCTTCGATATTATCTCAGTAAACTTATTTGTCGATAGATATCGGGTGGGGTGACATCTGTGTCGTATTTGTGAATTTTGGGAATTGGTATATTGATGGATGTAAGATATCGGATCGAACTAAAGAGTGCATTTTTAACTTTCATTTTTTTTTTGGAGGAAATTTCGTGAAGATGATGTTTGTAGCTTGTTATGCTTTTAATGACAATTCTTGATTGTTGGAATTTTTGTATGTCCAAAAAATATGGTGTGTTGTTTTCTGCACATAATGCATCAATCGGTGTAGATGGCAATGCTTCAGAAGCGTTTCTTATTAATGTGTTGATTTAGACTTAAGGTTGTAGTTATTCTTAGTACAATTAGAATAGATTGATAGATTATGTTGTTTTGCTCCTCCTCTTATAAGACCTTGTGCTATATTGATGAATATATTGATGTGTGGGCCTTTATTTTTTTTCCGGCAGATGATTTTTAGTAAGCCTAGAGGTCTGTTCATTTTATCACCTACGAACTTGGCGTGTGTTTGCTATTTTAGGAAAAGCTAAAGATGCTTTAATTTGGCTTGCATTACTAGATAATTCATTTATATACGTGATGAGTAGTACCCATTGACTTTATTTGATGGATTCGACATGAATGAAATTATGACTTTCAACAGGTTTGAGCTTAGACGCTAGTGCTAAAGTTGTTTTGTTTCGCCTTGAACAGTTACCCTTTCAAATGCTTTTTACAGGTCTATGGATAGGAGTACGTGTTTTTGCGAGCTAACTCTGAATGCACTGCTCGATCAAGCTTGTGCATCAGTGTGCGTTCCCCTACCTGGCCTGAAGCCAGGTTGTTGACTACTATTAACGCGTTCCTCCAATGTAAATTTTATTCAGTTTCCTATTATTTTTACAAATAATTTGGATAGAACAGAGAGCAGGGAATTGGGCGGTAAGTATTTATCGATTGGGAATCTGTGTTAGGCTTAGGTATTGGGATCACATATAATTTTTTCCACTCTTGAAGAATGTTACATATCAATTTTTTAAGCATTGTAAAAGTTGTTTTATCTGGGCCCGGAGTTGATCCTTTTGTGAGATTTAATGAATTCAACAACTTTTTTCATAGTGATCATAGCTACACTTGAGTTTTACCTGATAATTGGACAACGTGTTTGATTACCGTTTATTGTTTTCACTTTTTTGCAGTTTTTTTTCTTCAACAATCGTTCGATTGATTGAACTCAAAACGTTTTGATCGTTTCTTTTTTTTCTTTCACGAACAACTACACATTTGACATTTGCTGCAATCGTATGTATTATTATTATTAAATTCCGAAATTAACTTTTATATATACAACTTCTGAACCGATTTGAAATTCACTTTAATAAAAAGCTTATCTTTTAGAGGATTAAAATCACTTCAGATTAAGCTAAACTAGCTCACAATGTCAACTAGCTGACAATGGGGAGGCCGTATCAGAATATTTGTGTGTTCGCCTGTCAACCTCATGGTCACAGGTTCGATACCTGCCGTAGTCTATGTCCTCTTATTTTTCCATTAAAAACCAATTCTAAAATAAAATGTCATACAATGAGTTGCTGGTTTACTCATTACATGCTGTTTAGACATAGCACTAACAAAGTGTGATTGAGTAAATCTAGTATACCGATGAAATATGGCAACGAATACGAAATAATGCGAATTATAAGAGACATAGATAAATAAGACACGGAAACTTCTCCGCATTAGTTCAGCCGCCATCCCTGGAGATAAAATCTGAGACAACAACCACCTCCAGGCTTAGAACATCGCGCCACACATCTTTCCTATCCTTCTTTCTCTTCCTTAACCTCACGACCACTCTCTGTTTTAACATCTAAATGGTAGTATAATCCCTTTTAGCGGGTGTATATTAATGTCGATTTTGTTTCAATAGAAACATCGATCTGCCGTCAATTTTTACTGAAAATCAAATTCGTTTCAAATTAAAACCAATTTTTTTGTGGAAAAACAGATCCGTATTGAATCTCTTTTTGGAGACGGACCCAAAACGGATTTGTGCACAGATTCTTACACACACTACAATATTTGCTTTGAAGTTTCTAAATTGTTGTGTTGTGAATTAATTTTTATTTTGTGGTAGTGTACAAAAAAAGTAAATTAATATATTAAAAATAAAAAAAAAAACTGTTAAAAACTTCTTAGAAACAAATATTAAAAAAGTGCAAGTGGATTTAGGAACTCCCCCGCGTCGGAATAGGGAAATTAAAACGAAATAATGATGTATTAATGAATTGAAGATTTGTTTTTTTTTAGAGCTGCGAAGCAACACACACATTCCCAAAAAGAGATTCGGTCCGTAATCGTTCGTTTCAAAGCAAAAAAGTATTGGTTTTAGTAGCGAATCCTATTTTTAATATATATTTTTTCTAAATATATACATCTGTATTTAAATGATATTATTTATTTGAATTTGATATATGATAATGGTGATCTGGGGTGGAATCGGCTAAGGTGATTTGTGATTGTCACATTTCCGACAATCACATGTGATAATATAAAAATTTTCGTCTGTGTAAGGTGATCACAAAAAATTACACAAAACTTGGCACCACTTTAAGAGAAGTACTAAAATTTGACATAAATTCATATGTTTATGTTTGGTTTTTTGTTTTTTTTTCACGCAATGTTGAGTGCCCAGACGTTATCTTTGATATTAAAAATATTAAAAAAAATGTTATAATTATCTCGCAATCCAAAAAAGTTGAAATAAAAATTAGAATCTAGTCATTGAGTTCGCGAGATTAAATTAGGATATTTCCAATTTGTTGTACAAACTGAGAAAATAAAAATGTTTCGCTCGTTTGCCAAAAGTTTTTTTAATTTGTACCCACTATTAATTTATTCTAAATGCCAATTAATAACAAAATAAATTTAAAAAAAAAAGAGAAAAACAATGCCTTTACCCAATTACATGTACATACTTCTGTTTTATCGGATATACTTTGTTGAATGTAATGTTATGGGTGTGCACATGTACATATATGGTTTCTATTTTCGGAATTTGTGAAATCATAAAAGCAATTTTACAAATTTACAAAATTAGAAAACAAATTAATTTTATATGAAAATGACACCGAAATAGCTGTCACAAGAAAAAGTCACAAAAATGTGATTATCACATGTGACAGTCACCTTACGCAGCCCAAATTTATTTTTTGTGACTGTCAACTATCACAAATCATCTTAGCCGATTCCACACCTGGATGTAATTTAATATGATTTGTTAACTATAATTCAGGCTTACAGATCCTTGGTTTCCGAATGCAAATAAAACACCTTTTTCATTCTTTTCCCGACGTTTCGTTGGTATCTTCTAACTTCTTCAGGGTTATTTGAATTTATTGTTGTGAACTGAATAATTAAGGAAAAGTTGCAAAAATTAATTGACATAAGTTGTTATTTGTATTGTTGATTTAACTTACAATTTACATTAAACTATCACAAAGTATTAATATTTACTTTAAATTATAAAATGATGCTATTTTTAAACAAAAGTTACAAATAAATATATAAATAAATACAACATTAAAACATTAACACAATTAATGACGACAAGAACCTTAAAGCTATATCACAGACCCTTGATTGAAAGAAAATACGCGATACACATTAGAAAGCTTAAGAATCCAACAAAAAATGACAAGATCAATGAACACCAAAGCAGACAAAGATAACATTAACAACAACTACAGTGTGGCAATCAAGAGTCTGTGATATAGCTTTAAGGTTCCTGTCGTCATTAATTGTGTTAATGTTTTAATGTTGTATTTATTTACATATTTATTTGTAACTTTTGTTTAAAAATAGCATCATTTTATAATTTAATACTTTGTGATAATTTTATGTAAATTGTAAGTTAAATCAATAATAGAAATAATGTCAATTAATTTTTGCAACTTTTCCTTAATTATTCAGTTCACTACAATAAATTCAAATAACCCTGAAGAAGTTGGAAGATACCAACGAAACGTCGGGAAAAGAATGAAATAAGTGTTTTATTAGCATTCGGAAACCGAGGATCTGTATGCCTGAATTATAGTTAACAAATCATATTAGATATTATTTATTGTTATTAAGATAAATAATTATAAATTTTAGCTTGTTGTTTTTGTATATATGTAAATTCTAAACAAATTTATATAAAAAAATCTCTAAGGACTTTTTGTCAAATATAAAAAAAGATATCCCGTTAAAGTTGATGTTGAATTTTATTATACTTTTACTAAACCCGGGCAAATGTTACTCCTCTCGTTGATTTCCTCGTTGAAACTTTCTGAATTGGAAGGGCATCCATCTAAACTGCATCTAAATTGACAGCATCAGCCTTTTCCGGCACAAAGTTTGTGGTATTCGTTGTGATTTGACCTGGGTTGGTGGTGGTGCTTGTATTCGACTTTCTGGAATAGCACTATTTGAATAACACCAATGCTATTAGAAGTACACTGATGGACACAAATGAGTACCAATGGACATCAATTTATAATCTCTGACCAGTCACACTTTTTCTGGTTTCGATCTGGTTCGCTTCCAACTTCAGGTCATCCAACGCCTTCTTCTCTTCTTCTAAACTCGCGATCATATCGCTATGACTGCCTAATAACAACCGCGGTCGCTCTGGAAGGTTCTTGACTGTGAGATTAGCATACTTTATTATTATTATTATTAAAATTTATTAACTTTAAATTAAAATATATATGTTAATATATATTGGTAAGAGACTTAGCTGCTAAGGCTTCTGACTTAAGGAAATCTAAGCTTTTTTATTTTTTTTGTAACAAAAGAATGTAAATAGTATAAATAGTGAAAATTAAATATTTATGTTTTAAAGTTGTTTAGGTTTATAAAGTTTTAATAATTATATGATTAAATTTTAAAGTTATGTAGGTTTATAAAGTTGTCTATTTTTCTGATGTTATTCGGATCGAAGTTTCCTAGGATCTCGGTGGTTGATACATTTGTATTGTATAAGCTGGTGTTAGAAGTCAAGTAATTGCATGCACACATTCTAGGAAGAATGTGATTAACGTCCAAAATTGCTTGGCGCCTGGCTTTCTTTTTTTTAGAAGGTGTTGATGTGTGAGAGTAGTGTGCCATATTCGTAGTCTTACCAAAGTAGTGTTCATCTGTCTCGAAGTTTAGGTTGGGTAGATTGGTTTAGATTTATCAATTTCTGCCAGTTATTTAGTCTATGTGCTTTGATTTTACGGTTGACTTCATGTAATAAGTCACGTTTTGTCAGTGCAAGAACAGATTTCACAGGGGAACATGGTTTATCAGCTTGTTCGTTACTAAAAATCCAGGCGTGACCGGGAACCCACATTAGTTTTAGTTTGTTGGCAGACTTAATGAGATAGTCTCTTATTTTGTATGGCATGTATAACTGCCAAACTGTCCGAACAAATCACAAAGTGGGCTTGTAGTTTAGTTATTATTTCTGCAGTCTTTAAGATCGCAGTAGCTTCAGCGGTGAATACAGATACAGTATTGTCTAGAATTCCAATGGACAGAAGGAAACTATCTTCGTAAGTTGAAGCAAACGATGTGCTATATTGGGTCTTGGAACCGTCTGTGAAAATCATTTTCCAATTTTTGGACCTTAGGGCATCAGTATTATCTTTGAACAAAGATCGGTAGATATATGAGGAAGTGTGATTTTTGTCGTGTTCAGTCATGTCCATGATAAAAGAGGAATCTTCAATGCACCAGGTGGGCATCCTGGATTTGGGAATCCGTAATTAATGGACAAAAGGACAAAACAAAATGTGCAAAGATAAAATCCAAAATTATTTTATTAATTGAGCCGGTAAAATTCGTCCATGTGAGGAATGCCACAACAGCAAAAGAAGCCTGGGGCAAGCTGGCTGCAGCTTTCGATGACAAACGTTTAACAAGACGTGTAGGACTTTTAAGGACTCTGATAACAACCAATTTGAAGGAAAGTGGATCTGTTGAGAATTACGTAAATCAAATTGTTTCAACTGCTCATAAGCTTAATTCAATTGGCATGGTGGTCTCCGATGAGTGGGTTGGTACATTGCTGTTGGCTGGTCTTGGTGACAACTATAAACCAATGATCATGGGAATCGGGAGTTCAGGGTTCAACAGCTGATTCGATTAAGCTGTTTCAGGACGTGAAGAGCGAGATAATGGCAATGAGACGCCAGCAGTTGCATTCTACGTTGGAAGTACAAGAGGTAATTTCAAGAAGAAAAAGAACACAGCTGGTCCAAAGTATTTTGAATGTAATCAACAAGGACACTGCTAAAAACTGTCCAAACAAACAAGTCAACAGAAAAAAAGATAAAAAAATGAATTCAACTAAAGCTGCATTTTACATATCGCTTGCAGCTGTTAAGAATGAAATTGATCGTTCAGGATGGTTCATTGACTCAGGTGCTTCATCACACATGACAATGGGGAAAGATTGGCTCAATAATGTCACAAAAGTGAACAGCGAAGAGGTCACCGTCGCATATAGCTATAATCTGGTTGTGGAATCAATGGGGGACATTCAAATGAAATTGCTTGCAAGTTGAAGTTCGGTACAAGTAACAGTTAAAAATGTGCTTTGCATCCCAAATCCTTGTGCTAATCTCTTGTCGGTCAGTCAAATGACGAAAAATGGTATTAAAGTATCGTTTGAAGACCAAAAATGTTACATGAACGATAGAGATAGAACGATAGAGATAATAATCTGATTGCGACTACAAGCTTGGTTCAAGAACGGTTGTACGAACTAGATACGCCACAATTGGTTAAACGGCTGCACATTTAGTTGAGCAACGAGCATCATGTGAGCTTTGGCATAGGCGACTTGGTCATGCAAATTATGACGTGATGGTGATGTGCAACAAGGGGCTGTAACTGGAATGGATTTTTCAAGCAAAATGTGTATACCATGTGTGAATTGTCTTAAAGGTAAGCATTCTAGAAAACCTTTCAGAGCGTCAGATACACGTTCAACTGATTCATTGCAGTTAGTGCACTCTGATTTGTGCGGACAAATGGAACAAGCATCATTGGGTGGGGCACGATACGTACTATTGTTCTTAGATGATTTTTCTCGTAAGGTGTTTATTTACATACTGAAGACAAAATCAGAGATAAGAGACAAATTTAAATTTATCGAATTTAAGCTTCAATTGGAGAACGAGAACGGAAAACGAATTATAAATTTAAGGACGGATAATGGTACTGAGTACTGTAACCAAGGACTGCTTGCATATTTGAAAAGTTGTGGTATACGTCATCAAACCACTTTTCCCTATACTCCCCAACAAAATGGAAAAGCTGAGCGTATGAACTGCACTATCTTGGAGAAGGTTCGATGTATGCTGGCAGATGCTGTTCTTGAAAAGCATTTTTGGGGCGAAGCGGTTGTGACTGCTGCTTATTTGACAAATCGGACACCAAGTAGGATGAGCGATTTTAAAATTCCAGAGGAAGTGTGGTCAAACAAAAAGCCAGATGTAAGGAATTTCAGGGTTTTTGGATCTACTGCTACAATTTCAAAATGACAACCACGCTCATGTTGATGTAAAAACGATTGGAAATAATATGGAATTATTCGACGGGCAGAATACTGCAAGTACAGAACCAAACAATGCAGATATTGAACCATCAGAATCGAACTATGACGAAGATCAATCATATAATGTTGGCAGTACAGATACAAACATTGAAGATGATCAATCATCAGAATCATTCAACGCAGATCAATCATTTTATTCTGATGAAGAATTAGTGCCGGTAGTAACAATAGCATCGACATTACAGAACGTGCGAAAATCCGAAAGAATACCGAAACAAATAATAAAAGATGATTTTATATGTTATATGGTGCGAGAAATAGATGATCCCAAGAGTTATAATGAAGCAATTGGGAGACCAGACTCCAAGCAGTGGAAAAGTGCAATTCAAGCGGAATACAAATCATTACTTCAAAATAAAACGTGGGAAGAAGTAGAGTTGCCTCCTGGAAAAAAATCCTAAGTACAAAATGGGTGTTCAAGACCACAATCGATAGAAATGGAAAGATTACAAGTCATAAAGCGCGAATAGTTATGAAGAAACATTTTCTCCGGTGGTGCGTTATGAGTCCATTCGTTTCTTATTGGCTTTGGCTGCAAAATTGGACTTGGACATTGAACAAATGGATGCAGTTACCGCTTTTCTTCAGGGAGATTTAACGAAAGAAAGTTCTTCGTCTCAAAAAATCAATTTATGGTTTGAAGCAATCTTCAAGAATTTGGAACATGAAGCTGGACAAGGTACCTAAAAAATTTGGTATGATTCAATCCGAACTAGATCCATGCATTTATTACAAACGAGATGACGGGAAGATAATATTGGTTGCTGTTTACGTTAACGACATGCTTATAATTGATAATAATCCTGAATTAAAGAAGCTTCTGAAATCACTTCGATTAACGAGAGATAGATCGAAGGGTCGAATTTCGATTGATCAGGAAAATTACATTCGAGAGATTGTTGACCGATTTGGGCTGACAAACAAACGCCAATTCATGTTCAACAGCAATGGATGCAAGTCAAAAACTGAGCAAAGAAATGTGTCCAAAAACGAAGGAAGAAGTTGAAGAAATGTCAAAGATTCCATATCAAGAACTAATTGGAAGTTTGTTGTTTGCTGCACAGATGTCAAGACCTGATATTAGTTTTGCTGTCAACTTCCTGAGTCGATTTAACTCCAATCCTGGTAAGGTACATTGGATAGACGCAAAAACAATACTTCGATATTTGCAAGGTTCTGCTAAAAAATTGATATGCTATCAGAAGGAAAACAATGAAACCATTACTGGTTTTTGTGAAGCTGAGTTTGCTAGTGACGTTGATGAGCGAAAATCCGTAACAGGGTATGTTTTTATGATGGGAAACGGAGCAATGTCCTGGTGCTCAAGAAAACAACCAACAGTGGCATTATCAACTACGGAGGCCGAGTACATGACGATGAGCTTAGCAGTTCAAGAAGCACTGGCTCAACAGTTTAAGAAAGGAAATTTGTGAACAATCAAAATCAGCAATCAAATTATTTTGTGATAATCAAAGTGCTGTTTATCTGGTGACAACTAATACATATCATGCTAGGACAAAACATATTGATGTTCGACATCATTTTGTTCGCAACGAAATTCTGAAGGGTATAATACAAGTTTATCATGTACCAACAACAGAAATGGTAGCTGATATAATGACGAAGCCTTTAACAGCAGAAAAAATCAAAGAACTTCACAACACTTATGGAACTTCAAACATACAAATTCTTATACGTTCTAGTGGGGGTGTTGAAAATTGAAGAACACATAATCACTACTTGCTAATAAAACACTTTGTCCTTATATTAAATATTTACATAAGTAGTTTTTGATATTTATATGTATCTGAAAATATTACTAAACTATTATTCTGTTTTGTTCCTTGATTCAAGTTGGATTTTTTAATTCAAATTGGACTATTAAATTACTGCATGCTTTTTCATCAAATTTAATAATCGTTTGTTTCCGAGCCACAACTTTCAACTTTAAGGCTTGTTCGTTGAGTGAAGACATGGCAATTTGACTACAAGGAAGACACTTTAGGGGAAGATCAACTAAAACTTTTTTTCCACATTATAAAATTTAATTCGTTTGGAAACTGCATCGATGGTTGTATAATTCTATAGAATATCACTCCTAGTATACCGTCAGCAGGTAAGTCATCTACAATGGTTGGAAAAAGTATTTTGACAAAACTATTTTGCTTGTTATAGCGCTTGTTTTAAAGAGCTGAGAGATATAACGGAACTCGTGTGATGCTCGAAACAAAATATCTAAGTGATTGTACTTGTAAATCACAAAATATTTTATTTTTCCTTACGCAAATTTAAATACAGAAATTTTATTAATTAGATTTTTTTTTCAATTTAATTGATTATAATGGGGAAAACAGCGGAAATACGCGAAGTTTTAAGAAATGAGATGGTGATCAAGTATGATGCTGGTATTTCGGTTGAATACTCGTACTTTAGCAAACTATACAAAGTGCCTCGTCAAACCGTGTATTACCAAATAAATAAACAAAAAAATTCCAAATCAACGCGAAACTTATCACGTTCAGGACGCCCACGCAAGACAACCAAAAGAGAAGACCGTTTAATTGTCGGAAAATTTAAAGAAATGAAAAATCAGTATGATATTCAAATTTGTGAAAAAAAACTGTAAGAAATCGTTTAAAAGAGGCTGACTTTGCCACTTACATAGCCAGAACAATACCACAAATATCACATAAAAACAAACTTAAACGTTTGGAATTCGCCAAAAAAAATTTACATAAGCCTTCATCATTTTGGGAAAAAATATTGTGGACTGATGAAAGCTCGTTTCAGTACCATGCCTCAAAAAAGAAAACCTTCTGCAGAATTCCTAAAAAAATGCGTAAAAAAGTAGCACCTGTTTGTGAACGTGTGCCCCATGGTGGAGGCGCCGTAATGTTTTGGGGATGTGTTTGGATATTTTAAATAACCACGCCTTTAGTTCAGGTGACAAATTAATTGGACAGTCATTTATCTTGCAACAAGCTAACGCACTTTGTCACAAAGCAAAACTGATAACCAATTTTCTGAAGGAAGTGGATGTAAATACATTAGATTGGCCACCTCAGAGCCCTGATCTAAATATAATAGAGAATGTGTGGGCGTATATAAAGCGAAAGAGAAGTCCATGTTTGACAAGAACGCGCGAAGAGACAATTGCTGAGGTCGAAGGCCTGTGGAAAGAAGTTTCTCTGCAAACTCTGCAAAAGTTGGTAAAATCCATACCCGGCCGGTTACAAAAAGTCATAAACGGTAACGGAAATTTCACTTTCTTTTAAGTTTTGCTTAAATTGTTGTATCAATTTACTGTCACGTCATTTTTTTTATTAATAATGTTCCGTAAAAATACTTTTTTCCGCTTAGTTTTTTTGAAAAATAATTTTTAGTTTAAGAAGTATAATGTTGGATTCAACGAATTTTTTTTTTGAAATCCCATAGCTATACCGTTATTTGATTTCTGTCAAAATACTTTTTCCGACCATTGTAGTTCATCGAAAATCTTCCATATTTTTGGCGAAAATACAAATTCGTTTTGTTTGTCCTCAAAGTTGTGGCTACACCTCTAAAAATAGCACATAATTGCTTTGTTTACCGATAGTTAATATTGGATGCATTTTTTAATGAACTTCGTTTTAATAAGCTCGAGTCTGCGCCTGTATCAACAAGGCCAAGTATCTTCCCGTGTTTAGCCAAAGGCATTGTTAGCTCGACGAAAACATCATGCTTACGTAATTCTTAAATGCATACCAGATATTAGGTGTAATTTTCTTTCCATTACCCACAAAACATTGACGATTTTATTTAATAAAAAAAACTTTAATTTACTCGCCTTAGAGACAATAATTTCATTCACATTTTTTTTTTATATTTTGCGTGAACTAAAGGGATTTTGACTACCCTTAAATATGATCGAGCACAGTGAGAGCGTTAGGAAAATAATAAAGGATTTGAAAGGAGATACCGATGTACATTAGTTTTGAAGCTTAGAATAATAAAATGGGAGTGAAAAATCGAGCATGGTAAAGCATTCCAAATTTGTGTTGTACGGCTAAAGAAATAATCTCTGTACTTGACAGTACGTTCGAAATTGGGCTCAAGGGTAAACTGATGAGCATTCCTAGAAGCGCGAGTATTACGGTTGAATATTTTAAGGGGAGGAATGCAACTGGCTACTTCGCTAGAACACTGTTTATAAAAATACCGATAAAATAGCGAAATACATGAAACATTTCGACGATGTTTGAGAGATGTAAATGTTTCTACTATAGTTCTATCGCCAATCATTCTTAGAGCTCTATTTTTAATTCTATCCAAAAGATTCAAATGATTTTTAGGAGCTCTGCCCAAATGTGAGAGTTATACTCAAGTTTTGGTCGGATGAAGGCCTTATAAATTACAGCCAGATCAGACGGTGAGAAGAATTTCTTGCATCTTCGAAGAAAACCTAAGCACTTTGCAGCGTTTTTGGCGACATAGAATATGTGTTCATTCCACAAGTGGTGGTCTGTGACGCACATACCTAGGACTGAAAGCTGATCGGTTTCTTCGATGCAAATGCCGCTCATGGATAGCGGCATGGGGGGTGGGTTCTGCTTTAACGACAGAAGACAGCACTGAGTTTTTGAAGCGTAGAATTCTACGCGGTTTTTTATTCCCCATTGGAAAATGCTGTCAATATCAGAATTTAATGAGCTTATCATACACTGCCGTTGCAGTTCCACATCCGAAGAACAAGGAGGTGAATCTGAAAACGAATATGAAAAGCTGAGAGTACTATCGTCAGCAAAACAACACACGTCAGCAAAAATATACAATCATATAAAACAATACAAAAACTCATAATGAGTAACCAGATATCTACCCGACCGAAAAGTGAGGAAATTTGACCCTGAGTTTTTGTCGCGATTGTTTTTTTTACCCCTCGCCGTCGTTTGTTAGCTGATTGTGGTGACGATATTTGTGAGCATTTGGGGAAGACTAATGTTTTGTGGCACAGTTTACCGCATTGAACTGGCCCCGGGGCGTTTCCCGTGTGCTCCTTAAGATAGTTCTTTTTAGTCTCAAACTATAACGTCTAAGCAATGTAAGAAGCATTTATTTCTACATTATTATTATTCCCTTTTTACATATTTTTGAGTACGTCACTGAATATTAAATACAATATAGGCCCTCATACATTTATATATACATATGAGTCTTTAAAAATCACATGAATTTTATTTAATGCATGTTGCACCTAAACTATGAAGTTTGTATGTATATAGCCCACATACATCCTTCATTTTCATTATTATATGTACATGTTAACATACTTAGATTCCATCAATGTATATATATATATACGTAGAAACATTTTACCCTCCCAACTTACATAATTAAAATCCATAATTTAGATTAAAACATACATTTGAAGGAAGCTACCTATGTAACTATTCCTTGAATCATCCATTCGACAATTCATTATACTAAGAATCAAGGTAATATTACCCACATATGATTTAAACCTGCATATGATAACTACACCTAACTTATTTAACCAAGAGCTGGTTCGTACGATCCAGTCGTACATTTTATTTTTCTCTAAAATTCTATGTCTATGTGTTGTAACACAACTGTCGGTTTTTTTTTGGTTACACTTTGTACCTTACACTTTTTTTTTACTTTCGTTTTTTTTTTGTAATTCGTTTGTGTACAATAATTTGTTTGTTAAACAATAAGATTTTTAAAACGTTGAACAATCCTACCGGCTGCGTCAAAATTTTACTATTAAAAGAAGAACCGACTCCGTTTTTAGTTTCAACAAGACTCAATCTTGTCGTGTTACTCTGCCGATCCCGAATCCTAAGTTCAGCACTGATTAATCGCGCGCCGGCACGTTGGCCGACTCAACACAAATCAATATTATATTGCACTTCGATTGACCAAAATAAACATTAATAAGGTGATGTTACTGTGCAATCGATGTGAACAAGACAGTTGAAGTGCATAGAGTTCAACCTACGACGATTTCTCCTTCTAGGCACGGGGGGAAGTACAACACATACAAACCCAACCACTGTGCTGTGGTATGTTTTTTTGTTTGGTTGTAGTCTGGTGGCGGAGGAAGAGGAAGATTTGGAATTTTTAGATTTCATCGATGTGTTTTTGCTTTTGCGCATTTTCTGAAATGGATAGGTTTAAAGATTGTTTTTTGGTTTGTAATTTTGAATTGGTTGTATTGGGTATTGTTTTGTTACTGTTTGTCGATGTGGATGGAATTTGATTTTCTTTTAAACACTTCATCAACAATATCTGCTGTTTTAAATTCACAATGACTGACGCCTTTCCAGCTCTTTCATTAATTTTTTTGATCGAGCGCACATTAACATCTGAGGGTATTTGGATGACCTGTTCACAGATTCTTTTAACCTCCCCTGGAGCACGTCTTTGCGAGTCGATACCCTTAAATATAATGTTTTTGTTTTTTATTTGATCCTCTAACCAATTTATTGTCTGTCTGTCCTTCTCTTTTTCAGTTACCAAATCATTAAGCTGCTCCTTCAAGATCTGATTTTCGTTCGCAAGTTGGTTTATTTGACACGATAGAGCACCCATTTGCGAGGTTATTCCCTCTAAATCATCTTTTGTTGGCAGGTTTTTAAGCTTCTCGTCCAGCAAAGTTGGTCATTAAATCCTAGATTTGCAACCAAATTTGAAGAATTTGAAGAAATAGTTTCTGGTGATAGTTCACCATATTTTCGTTTTGGTAGTTGGCTTGGTGTAGCGTTAGTAGTAGCTCCTACTGTTTTTTTAGGTGTTAGTTAATATATGCAACTAATTTTGATTACCCTTAGTACTTAATACGTTTGTACTTACTACTTAAGCTGTGGCTGTCAACATCAAAACAAAGTCAAAAACAGAAACTTGTAAGTCTTGTGAGCATATAAAATATTCACTTTAAACTAAAATACACGATAGATGCAGTGCACTTGATTTTCTGTAGTAGTAATTTTACTGGGCTTTCGATTAGAATCACTCACTTTTAGATGCTATCCCTTTATAATTAAATTTAACAATTCAACTTCTTCTCTAGTCAATCTAATTAACTCTCGACCAAGGTTACCAGCCTTATTTTTCTTTAGGTGATTGTCTCAAATAGAGTTTTGAATCGTTTTGTTAACCCCTAAAATAACGGTACTTGCCGTACAATTGTTTCTACCATCTTAATTATCTCAAAAACGGCTTTAACAATGTTTGTTCTATTATATACATATACATTTTGGTATACAAATTTGTTTATATATTTTGTAATTAACGGTACCCGGCATACAACCATTTTTTTTATTTTCAACTTTTTCATAAACGGCTCCACGGATTTTGATTAAAATTTGCGGGAAGTCCTTCAAATTCTGTTTCAAGGATCTGCACTCCCTCGAAGTCTGGTCGGTGACCGGTATCAACGCTGTGAGAAGCTAGTGCCGTCTTTTTAGAACTTTGTAGGCGAATGTTTGCCTTGTGGTTCGCCATTCTTTGCCGAAAGAATTGTTTGATGGTGCCGATGTAACAAGATTGCAGGATTCATCCGTTTTCTACTGGCTATTTATTTTGTAAACTACGTCTGAACGGCGACCTTTTTTCGGTTTTCGTCTTGAGGTTGGTGAATAGGTGAAATGGTTCGACCTATATGCCAAGTTGACTTCCGGATTACTAACGAAGAAAAAATTACGCAAATACTCTCGGGCAGAAGTTATAAGGAACTTGATTGTAATGTTGATGTATTATCCTGAGTTATATGAATCGTAGCACGCTATAGTAATGCTATTTAAAGCGCAGCTCGCTAATAGACAAATGGCACAGTTGCGCTGTAAATGATTCAAGTCAAAGTGGTTTGTCAAGAATGATTTTATTATTTAAACTTCACAACTATTAGACTAAGAGCCCAAGGCCGGCAGACATACGTCATTTTATTATAGCTGATTTTTTTTCTGCGTATAGATACCAAAGTAGATAAGGACACTCCGAATTTTCAAAGCTGGGGTTTTTCGGAGATATGCAGTTTTAACAGTGCATTCTCAACTACGTTATTTTATCAAAGCTGATTTTTTGATATGTTTAAGTGGATAGTGTCTCAAACTTTGTTTGACACTTGTCAAACCCCTCCAGGGGAGCGTTTCGTCTGGCAGACACCTTTAAGATGTCACCTTAGACCCCACCAACAGACCCCACATTATTAAAAATACTTAGTTATTTAAAAAAGCCACATACGCTGCCCTTTCATACCCAGTCTATGAGATTTTACTTATTCGCGAAGAAAATTTGCCGTGCTCCCAAATGTTAAGAACAAAAAACTTGCGATATACATACATATAGGGCAAGTTTTGCATTTGGAGAAAAAATTTAACTCGAGATCTTAATCAAAGTTGACATTACAATGATAAAGAACACCAAAAAAGTAGGTCCCGCAATTACGTCTGTCTGTCTGTCTGTAGAACGATCTATAGCCTAAACCACTGAACCGAATTTGTTCAAACTTGGTGCTTAGGCGTTTTAGGTGATTGTGCAAAAAAGAATTTTGAATCGTTGCTTTAGACCCAAAAATAACGGTAATTGCCATAAAAATGTTTCTAACATCTTAATTATCTTGAAAACGGCTCCAACGATTTTGATAAAAATTGGTGCGTGTACTACATTGGATATGACATTTTAGCCAAATTTTTTTTTTTATATTTTGTTATTAACGGTACCTGCCATACAACCATTTTATTGATTTTCGACTTTCTCATAAACCGCTCAACGGATTTCGATAAACAATTTTATACATGAGCTCCTTCAAATTCTAAATAATACTGCATTTCAAAATTTTCGAAAAATAGTTTTTTTGGATTTTTGAAAAAAAAAAATATTTTTTTTTGAAAATTCAATATTTCGAAAACTGCTGTACGATTTTTTCTGAAAATTTGTTTTTGAATTTATATTATTAAATATTTAAAATGCTCATACCAATTTTTTTTTTTGGAAAAAATTTATACATACATATATACTTATTCTGGTTTCGATTCTGATTTCAAATCCAGTAGCAAAATTCTCTTCTGTCCAGAATCAGAACTGTAATTTTTTGCCAAATGAACACTTTCAAAAGAGTCCAGAAAGTTTCCGGATTTCCAAATAAAAACGACAAAAGTGTTGTGATGTGTTGGTTACGAATGAGCATAATGGATAAATTTGGTTTTCCATTGGATATCCAGAAGCATTCTGAAGTGTCCGGAAGTCTTCTAAAACCATTAAAAAAAAAATCATCTTCTGACGATTCGAAGAAAAGAAATTCTCTTCTTGATTTGAAACCAGAATCAACTCAAGAAGCACTAATATATTCATACTCAAATTTCAAACCACTATTTTCTATTTGGTTTTTCGTCTTCGTCGTCATCAGATATTAAAAGAAATTCACAGCGTGGTACATCCGTACATCCCTGCGTTCAGAAGATTTTCGAAGATATTTAAACAGATTAATCGATATAATCGTATCAGTAATCTCTCAAAATCCTCTCATGATACTCAGTTTGCATAATTTGGAGAAGATGCTATCAAGTTACTTTCCAGAACTAGATTCTGCAAACGGATAAAGATGGATAACAAATCCTTTTTTGAATATATCAGCCCAACTCGCTGATAAAGATGAAATCTAATAGATTTAGCTGCTGAGAATGTAGTTCGATTAAAGAACTATTGATAATTTCGAGATAAAGAGAAAATTAGAACATCGTGATGGCAAAAGAGGCTTTAAGATTGTTAGTGACATTTGCCACTTTATATCTATGTAAATTCACGTTCCATTCAAACAAAATTAAGAAGAGAAATAGGTGCAATTTGGAAAATAATTTAACTGTTAACATCTTAATGATAAAACCAAAGTTTAAACATACCTTAAAACATAAGCAGGCACATCCGTCTCAGTAAAATCAGTGTTTTAATTTGTTTACTACAGGACTGACAACGGGCAAATTCCTAAACGCAAATCTTGCGCAAAAAATGCTAAGCAAACGGGCCCTAAATTCAAACATAAAAATCCTTGTAATGCAAACTGTCTCAAAACACAGTCTATTCTTTTTCCAGTAAGTTTTAAAGTTATTTTGCGCAATTAACTTGCTTTTCAATTTTAACCGGGTTCGTGCATTTGCTTAACTTGAGACTTGTCTTCCAAATCATCCATTTAGGAATTTGGCCAACAATTGTTTTTTAATCTTACCGACTTGCGACACTTTGAAAAACATTGGTCTAATCTAAAGGATTGATTTAATCCGTAATAGTGTTTGAAATATTCGGAATATGAATAGTGTGATTCCGAAAATTGAGATTCTGCATCTCTAAACATGAAGCATAAGCTTCTGCAAAGGTCTTCGACTTTTGGACAATCAACACCCACGATAAGTCGCCGTTAAGACCTCTCAAGAAGACATCTAATGCGCGGTTACGATAGCTTTCTACCAGCGCACCTACAGTCTCTTGTGTGTAGGTTTCTGTTTTGATCTTATTTATTATTAATGAATACTGATGGTTGGCGGCTGCATAAATCTCGTCAAAATTGGTTCCCTTTTGGGTTAAGTGATTTAGCTGATGTTCGAGAGTTCTAATATCTCTCTTATCTTCATAGTGTAACGATAAAATTCCTTTAATTTCTTCCCAATCATCAGAGAAGATGTTGTAAGAAATCAAAGCCGAATCAGCACCACCCCGAATTCTCTGTCTAATGTGCCTCAGAATAGCACGATACATCGGATTGCTCTTAATTATGCTAAAATACTTTAGGATACTCTGCACATTATGTTTCCAGGATACATACTGTGTCGGGTTTCCGTAAAATGATTTTAATTCCTTTACGCAATCTTTAAATCTGCCACAGTTTTTGGCTTACAAAGAGAACTTGAATTAGTTGGGGTTTGAGCTTCGCTGCGCGTTTCAACAAAGTCTCCAATCTACTTCTCTTAACTGAGCCAAAATTAAATTTAGGGACCAGTTAAGTTCAGAAACTTGGTTTTGTAAGAACATCCACCCTCCTTTTTTTTTTTTTTTCTATGGGTATATATATTTTTTTATTTTACAATTTTTCCGATTAACAGATCTCAACTGTGTAATGGAATTTGGCAATGCTTTCTAGTTTCTATCTATAATGGGATTTTAATATTTTTTTTTGTTTACATATGAAGTGGAATTTACATCACTTTTCTATATATTAGTGGAATTTTAACATCACTATTATACGTTAGCGGAATTTTAACATCACTTTTTTATATTTTAGTGGAATTTCAACATCAACTTTTTATTATTACATAAAGTGGAATTTTAACATCACTTTTCTATTTTTACATAAAGTGGAATTTTAACATCACTTTTTTTATCTTTACATACAGTGGAATTTACTTCACTTAAAAAAACAAATTTTTGTGCACTGAGTTCTTTGTTAAAATGTTAAGTTTAAGGGAATTCCTTCTATGATTTTACTCCTTGAACAAACACTGTCAGCAAAACAGACATCCGGTGAATTTTAATGTATGTTTTCAGATCGATGATCTAGAGGTTAAAACAAAAAAAAAACCGAATTAGTCAAGTTGTTAGGAGCTAGCTCCGGAAGAGTAGTGTTTGTCCTTGCACCGACGATGACTACATGTTCCCATGGGTATGTAGTGTTTGCTGCTGGAGGGTTTATAGGGTGTTTCCATGGTTACAGATTTACCGCTTACTCTGTGGAGTGTATAAACCTCCTGTCCTGTATGAAAGGAGATAAGAATTCGCACGGTGAAAGGATACAAAATCCGGTCCCTGTCGGCCGCCAGTTAAATTCTTCCTTTCCGAGGATGATAAAAATATGTGAACGCCAGCCCAGAGGGCTGGCCCAATGGTTCGACTTACTAGATAGATAGATAGTTCGACTTACTATTTTAATTCAATCAAAAACGACAAGTTACAAAACGTTATAATTTTTATTATCTCGACCGCACAGTTCGGAGGTAGGAATTGACTTCAATTTGCTTAAACTACAGCGTTTCGGTCCTCGCATAGCTTCCCATTCTATATTGCTGATGCGCAATAATATATATCACTGCATTGCTTCCCATAATATACTAATGCTGACCAACAACATAGCAATGACATTAAAAGCTCCTCAATTGAGATCTCATTTTGAAAGAGTACACAACGCCCCACTGATCTCGCCTTTATTTCAATATGCAGACCCTCTGGTCATTGATGATGAGTTGGACACCCCTTTTACATTACAAAAAATTCAGCTAGCAATAAACGATGCAAAACCAAACAAAGCCGCGGGATATGATCGTACCCCCTTTGAATTCTATAAAAATGCTACAGATAAGTTCATTAACTCAATAACAATGGAATTTAACCGAATCTTCGAAACTGCTGATGTACCTGACAATTTCAAAAAATCCATTATATTTCCTCTCCATAAAAAAGGTGACTACAAGGACCCAACAAATTTTAGAGGAATTTCCTTTTTGAATACTTCAGCCAAATTGCTTGCTGCGCTTATATACAAAAGATTTATTTAATGGGTTCAAGAAAAGAATATCATTACATAATTTCAAACTGGATTCAGAAGAGACCAAATATTTGCACTCACTAATATCGCAGCAGCATATAAAAGTATACATAAAAACCTCAACGCATTTTTCGTGGATTTACGTGCAGCGTTTTATACAATACCACGAGAAGCACTCTTTTATAAGCTTTCAAAAATTGGAGTATCAAGCAAAACTATTCGCATTCTGAGAGCGTTGTACGAAAACAATGTTGCACTTGTATGGGACGGTGATATAATCTCCGAAGAATTCGAAACTTTGATGAGTGTCAAACAGGGGTGCATACTCAGTGTATTACTTTTTATTTTATATGTTAATGATATAACGGATGAAGTAAAGGAATCCTAGCATTGATGTACGCGGACGCTATCGTCTTTTTATGTGACACTGTGCAGGGTATGCAGCTTTTGATAAATATGCTAAGTGTGTATTGCAAATGTTGGAACTTATCAATTAACTTAGACAAATCAAAAATGATGGTGTTTAGAGATGGTGGTGGCCGCTTTTCTCGCTTGGAAAAGTGGAAGTTATGCGGAGAAGAAATAGAGATATTACCCAAATATAAATATCTTGGTATACTGATATCGGCAAATCTTAATGTAAACATCCATCTAGAGGAAAAATTATCTGATGCCAAAAGAGCCATCGCATCGATTTGGGAGCGCTGTATACAAAACAAGTACATATCACATAGCGCAAAACAAACACTGTTTAACTCAACCGCAGCTGCAGTCATGTTATATGGAGCCCAGGTATGGGGATATAAGGCCTATGATTACTTTGAAAAATTTCTACGTTATTTCTTAAAACGAATATTCAGATTACCAAAAAATACGCCAAACTATATGATGTATATTGTAACCAGAAATCCACCTATGTTTTTACGTACACTTGAAATGCACTTCAATTATGTTCTCAAAGTTTACGAGATGGAAGATTCGAGAATACCAAAAATAGTGCTAAAAAAATATTATTAGAACGGACGGGAGTATTTGCAGTGCATGGCGAGAAATAGCATCAGATTGTGGAATATACCTGGTAATTAGGATGGACGAACAACCTTCCACGCTTAGGCATCAATTCAACCTAATATTAAAGAATTTAGGCAGAATCTTGTACGACAGATACGTTGAAGAAGCCGAATCGTCGAAAATACTATAGCAAATTAAACCACTTTTTAAACGAAAGAACGTATTTTCTTAATTGTTACTCTGTCGAGAAATTCAGCACAATATTTACAATGAGAGGTTAGTTAGTTTCAACTTCATACCGCACAGACCGGAGCTACCCACACTATGCGATCTTTGTAACATGAAAATAAGAGAAGATATTTTGCATTTTCTTGCCATCTGTCCAATCCTAAAGCATTTCCGCGTTATGTTTTTTGGAAAAAAAAATACCTTGGATGAAGCTAAATCATTATGAATTTTTAAAGGATAAATAGGTTGGGATCTTTTATAAAACTATACCTTGCTGCACTTTGTTACAGAAAATGTATTGTTGAGGGCTAGTTTTAAAATCTATAACGATAATAAGTTCAATAAATTTGTATTACATATATTGTCAACCTGGTAGACGGCCTTAGGCCAAACCAATTAGGCTTAGATTATCCAATCACTGTTAATTATTTATGAAAAAATAAGTCAATTAAAACTAAAAAAACTAACTATTAACGTTGTATTCATACAATACGGGGTCAGGTATCCGGTGCATGCATTGATATAGGCCAATGCACTCTCTTAATCATGGGAACTGCAATAACTGTTGAGTCAGGTGAAAATAAGTTTGCGCATGCTAAGGCGGTGTGCATCGGATGTGGATAACTTAATTAATAAATGTTATTACATTTAAAAAATGATATTTGTTTACAATTATAAGAATTTAAATAAATATTATTTCTTCTGTATGTCATTATTTTTGTGTTTATTTATAATCTTTAATTCTAGATTTAATGAGATTGTTATTATGAATAGTATATTCTATTAATATGGTACTATTTACACCATTTTGTGAAATTAGTTCCTTATGGCCCTTTAATGGTTTATAAAATTTTATTTTATTTTGATTTTTTAAATATACATGATCTCACTATAAAATCTGATATATTTACATTTCTCTAACATTGTTGTCTTTTATATTTGTTTTGTATCAAATTATTTCTTGCTTGATTGTGAGCTTGTCTTAAGGTTGGCACAAACGATGAACATCTGCCGAGCATGTTCGCACTCGCTGGTGTTTTTCTCGTGTATGGGTTGTTTCGCGAGCCGCTAGCTGTTGGCGAAACATTTTGATTTTGTCGTGTTCGATGGCTTCGATGTTCGTCGTGTATGGCCATGTTCGCGAGCAAAGCGAAGAATTTATATGGGATTCAAAAAGTGAGAACTACAAAAATAAGGGTGGGAGAAATAAATCATGGCAAATCGCACATGTTAATGCTTTGAAGAATCAGTACGAAATGAATGTTCGGCAAATTTTTTTTGCCGTGTATGGCTAACGAAACCGAGCATGCTCGGCGAACATGTTCATCGATTGTGCCTAGCTTTAACTTATATTTCAATTCATTTAAGTACTTATCAATATTATAAATTGTGTATTTATTTTCTATTATTTCACATCAAATTGTGAATATACATAAAGTTGAGCTGTGCGGAGTGGAATTATAAAAATATGTGTAGTATGGTAACCATTCTTCCCAATTATCCTTATTTCCTATGCTCATAATATATTCGTTAAATACTCTATGATTTCTTTCTACTTATCCCATTATTTCATGGTGAAAATGTGTGGAAACTATTTTATCTATTTTCAACAGTGTGTAAATATTTTTCAGAAATTCATTCGTGAATTCTGTCCTTTATCAGTTTTTAGTTTTTTGAAACATCCGTTTTTAAGAATAATTTTTTCAACTATCGTTTTCGCTGCAGTATTGGTTTTGGGAATGCTTCTACAAATCTATAACCATTTATGGTCTTAATGGTCCTACAGTTTAGGTTAGGTTGAAGTGGCTGCCAGGAATACAACTGCCACACTTAGACCAGATAGGTCCATTGTGATACCACAAGAGGAGATGTGTGCTCCTTAATTAAACCAATTGAAGTCTCTTATGAAGCGATGTAGCTGGTGAATCTCAGCATTTCTTAGATCACTGGGGTCCTCAAAGAAGTATTCTCTCAGGTGTAATATATGTCCCTGGGAGAGTGCTGGACATGAGCACAGAAGGTGGGAGATAGTCTCATCTTCCTCCTCATCCATACAACTTCTGCAGAAGTCGTTTGAGAAAGCGCCGAGTCTTATGGTCTGTCTGCCAATTAGGCAGTTCCCAGTTAAGACACCTATTGCTGAGCCAAGATGTTTCCTGCTCAAAGAGAGCAGACCTTTTGAACGTTTTGGGTTTCTTTCTGGCCAGATCTGTCTGGTAGCCAGGCAAATAGAGATGTTTGACCATCTTATGTTTGTTTGTTTTATGGCGTTTTGTTGTAACCTAAGTCTACATGTAGCGATAAGCATACCGATTTCTTTCATTTTGGGTTTCATCTCTGGCGAGTTCATCGTCTTCGCAGTTTCCCAAAATATCCCTATGTCCCGGCACTCAAATGAGGTGAATATTAAACTGTTCTGCCATCTCCCTGAGAGACGATCGACAGTTAAGGGCATTTATAGAGTTTGTGGAACAAGCGCCAAGTGTTTTGACGGCTGCTTGACTGTCAGAGAAGATACGGATATCCAATGTGGATATCACGTTTTCCTTAGCCAGGATAGCACCTCTTTAATCGCCAGAATTTCCGCTTGGAACACGCTATAATGGTCAGGGAGACGGAAAGGAAGACTAAAATTTAGTCTGTCTGAGTACACACCGCCACCCACACCTTCGTCGGTTTTTGAACCGTCCGTAAAGAAGTGAGCTGATTCATCTCTTATCCTCCTAAGAGGATTTGGTGGGATGGTAACTTGGAAGTTCATGTCAAAAATTAGTTGATGTGTGGTGTAGTCGGATTGTCCAAGTTTTGATCCTAATGTGTTTAGAATACTAGAATGGCCTATCGAATTCCTAGTGTACGAATAGCTGTACACAGAGCCACTTGTTTGCTAAAGATATCGAGGGGTGTAAGGTTAAGTAGTATATTTAGGGCAGCCGAGGGGGTTTTGCAGAGTGCTCTACTGACTGGGGGTGGCCGTGGCGCGATAGTTGTGTGTTCGCCTGTCAACCTCATGGTCACAGGTTCGATCCCTGCCGTAGTCTATTCATCTTATTTTTCCATTAAAAACCAATTCTAAAAAATGTCATACAATGAGTTGCTCGTTTACTCATTACATGCTGTTTAGGCATAGAACTAACAACATGTGATTGAGTAAAACTAGTATACCGGTAAAATATGACACAAAATAAAAAAAATTAATGCGAATTATAAGGGACATAGATAAATAAGACACGGAAATTTCTCCGCATTAGTTCAGCCGCCATCCCTGGAGATAAGATCGGAGACAACAACCCTCTACAGTCTCAGAACATCGCGCCACACATCATTTCATTCTTTCTCTTCCTTAACTTCACGCCCGCGCTGTGTTGAAACATTTCAAGGGTAGTATAATCCCTTGAGCGCGTGTAGATTATAAAAAAAAATATACATAAGCTGGATGACCTTTGGACCTTATTTAATTTGTCACAATATCTGACTTTATCCAATGCAGTCCACCATACTGCTACCCCATAAGTAAGTATCGGTCTGACAACCGCTGTATACAACCAAAGGGTGATCCATGCAGAAAAGCCCCATTTATTCACAATGGCATTTTTGCAAGAGAAGAGCGCGACTGTTGCTTTTCTTACACTTTCTTGTATATTTTAATTCCAGCTAAGCTTTTTTTTTGTATGAGAACTATATATTTGGCTTCGTCTGAGAAAGTCAGTGGCGTACCGTTTATTGATGGCGGTATAAGTTGGGGATTTTATATTTCCTAAGGAAGAGGACAAGTTCTGTCTTGGCCGGGTTTATATCCAGACTACATTTGGTTGCCCAAATTTTTAGTCGATTGAGAGCATTTTGCATTAAGTCTATTAGATTTGGAGCGTGCTTTCCTGATACAATGATGGCAACATCATCAGTATACGCTATTACCTTATATCCGTCTGCTTCCAAGTCTGTCAGCATTTCGTTTGCCACTGTGTTCCATAGAAGTGGGGATAACACACCACCTTGTGGAGTCCTCTGTTATTGCACTGCGTAAATGAATATCTATCAGTATTTCTAGAGTTTTTAAAAGGAATGAAGATAATCTGATGGGACTGTGGTACTTCGGATTTACATGGTTACTTTTAGCTGCTTTGGGGATAAAGATGGCCTTAACTTCTCTCCACACTAAGGGGATATACGTGAGGTCAAGGCACCCTTTTAGAATAACCTCCAGAATAGGTAAAATTATATCTGACGTTTTGATTGCACAACCTTGTAATAAGACCAAGATTATTATTGTTTTTATAGCCTATCCGTGATTGTTCAGTGCTACATATGTCTAGTAGCAACGATAGCGACTCTTCGCATGAGTTGGTCCAATTACCGTTTCACTTTTCAAGGAGCTAGGTATCGGGGGATTTTTCGAGAGGATTTTTCTTAGTCTTGAGGCTTACGCAGTGTCCTCTATGTTTTCACAGAAGTTTCTCCAGGAATTTCTCTTACTCTTCCTCAACTGTTTCTTGTAGATTTTAAGGGACTCTTTATACACGTCTCAATCTGTGTGTTCCCTTGATTTTTTAGCTCTAGTGAAAAGTGTTCTAAAATTTTCCATGAGCGGTACTAGCCCTGAGTTACACCAACGGGGTTTTTGTTTCCTTCTTAACTGAATAGTAGGACAGGAGATGTTAATTGATTTATTAAGGACAAGTGTTAAGATCTTGACTTTTTTTATCAAGGTCCCTGTTGGGTATATTAAAAAGGAGGGGTTAATTAGTTTCCCTATATAATTTCCAGTCAGTTTTCATCGGAAAATGATTGCGGAAAGCTGGTTGTTTATTAATTACTTCATCTATGCAGAACTGGATGTATCTATGATTAGAGAACGAATGTTCCCTTGACACTCTCCAGTCAAAATTTTTTTGATGAATTACATCAGAGATAAATGTGATATCTAAGAGCTCTTGTGTATTCTTGGTAATAAACGTAGGTTAATTTCAAATATTGCTTACGATTAGGTTAGTACTGAGCATAAAATCAAAAAGTGTCTCGCCTCTTTCATTTATGTTTGTACTGCCCCATGCCCATACGGTATGGTGGGCGTTTGCGTCACACCCAATTATCAGACACATTTTCTGCCGTTCAGCCATCGAAATAAGCTCCCTCAGCTTGTCGCCTGATGGGCCAAGGTGGTCATGGCCAAGATATGCAGAAGATATGAAGTGCACGCCATTTCTGATTTGCACCCTTGCTACTGTCAAATCTCGATCGCTGAAATCAGGTAGTAAATATGCATTAATACTACTTCTTAACAATATACAGGATCTGGGTTCACCTTTATCCATTGCATGCAGCAAGTAGTATCCTGGGGTCTTGAGTCCTTGAATTTTGGATCCAACGATCCAGTGTTCTTGGATCAGGAAGACGTCTTCCCCTTTGTTGTGCAGCCGGAGAAGAAGGAAGGCGAGGCCAGTTTGGAGTGTTGGGTGTTAATTTGAACTAACTACACCATCTTGGTTACAGTCAGCCGGACCAGCACCCACCACTGTTCCGTCGAGAGTTTTGTGTGTGGAGTCAACTACATCCATGTCGGAGGGTTCGTCGACGATAGGAACCAATGTAGGTGATTGTGAAACTGACGAACCCACGGAGGAGGTGCAAGGGTATATCTTCTTCCGTCCTTCAAGGTTGAATAACCGCGGCAGGCTCCTCCACTTAGTCCTCGTTTCTTGCTGCTGGAGGTAGAACGTGTACACTGTCCTCATTTTTTGTAGATTTTTAAGGTAATGGTCGCCCGAACCTTACCACGCTTTGAGTTTCCGTAAGAGGGCCAACGAGTCCTATTTATCACTATTATAGCCGATCTATAAGGGCCCGCTGGATCCTCGAGCGTGGCAACTTTCCAGTCATGTGTTGGCAAGGCTGGGTTACCATATTGAATCATTTTGAAGATTATATCCTTGTCCGTCTGCATTACTCCTGTCTATGACAGCGATGATAGTTTTTTTCTTCAACACGTCGCTGAAATACAAATCTTTCCTTGTTAAGGAGACAGTGCCGGTTTTGTGCACCTTTTGCCTTTTGGGTTCCGGTATGGTTCCCTCGAAGGACCTTATTTGCTTCAACTTTAAGTCTTCGCTGGTCCTGGTATTGAGATTTTTTTTTTTATAATTTTGCACGCGCTCAAGCGATTATGGATACCCTTTATAGGTTTTTAATACAGCGCGGGTATCCGGTGAAAGAAGAGAAAGAAGGATAGAAAGATGTGTGGCGCGATGGATGTATTGAGATGGTGGTTGTTGTCTAAGATTTTATCTCCAGGGATGGCGGCTGAACTAATGCGGAGAAAATTACCGCGTCTTATTTATTTATGTCTCTTATAATTCTCATTATTTTATTTTTATTTCGTTGTCATATTTATGAGTAGTTTACTCAATCACATGTTGTTAGTATTATGTCTGAACAGCATGTAATTAGTAAACCAGCAACTCATTTTATGACAATTTTTAGAATTGGGTTTTAATGGAAAGTAAGAAGACATCGACAACGGCAGGAATCGAACCTGCGACCACGAGGTTGACAGACGAGCACCCAACTATCGCGCCACGGCCATCCCCAATGCCTTTGGCCCAGGCAAGTTTGGCGGATTGCTTTGATTTTGGCTCCGTAGGGTATGAAAAATAAGTGTTGACCGATTCTCAGACCTAACCGATATACACATAAAATTTCATACAAATTGGTAAAGCCGTTTCGGAGGAGTTTTATAACTAACATCGTGACACGAGAATTTTATACATATATTAGATATCGGTCAGCTCAAATATGTTAATGGTGATGTTGCATTTTTGTTGAAAGTGGTATTTCCAACACTTCATTTGCGCACTTCGGTGTCTCTTGCCGTAATCACCGTGGCCATGTCACCTGTGTAGCCTACCAGGAAATTATATTCCGGCATATCCAGATACAAATTTCACATCATATCCTACGATATACGATATGTTTCAGAGGTCGGGTCCTAAGATTGAACCCTGCGCTGCTCCGGAATAGATTTGCTTACATCGTCGAACTTCTGTTGTTTCGTAGACTAGCTCCCGGTCCTTAAGATAATCTTTTATCATCCGAAGAGTTAGGCTGGCAGTCAGTTTTAGCGCTTTCACCGGCATTCCATCACATCCGGAATATATTCTTCGCTGAACAATGACATTTCCTGTCTTTGTGCCAATGTGGTGTCAGGCGGCCTGACTGGATAAGTTGGGAAGAGTGTGTCGACTATGCGCTCCATTTTTTCTTCGCTTAAGATAGGGTTAACCATCTGAGCTCCAAGTTTCTATATGACAAACTTCTAGCTCAGGCCCCAGGTGACTGCTTCTAAGTTCTAGGCATCTTTTTCGGAACTCAGCTATCTCTTCAGTCCACCAATATACCGGATCTATGTTCTTATTTGGACCGCTCCTTCAAGTTGCATTGTTGCTCCAGCTTTGTTTCCGCAGATCCCCACTATTTCAAGAACAGCGGCTTTTCTACCTTCGATCACTGACGAGAGGGTCTCTTCGTTGAGCCGGCTTACGTTCCATCTCAGAGCTGGGACTTTGTTCCAAATAGAGGCTCGTTGACCGGGTTGCTTCACGTCAAATATTATATACTGGTGGTCGCTGCCTGTATAGTCCTCGATCACGCTCCAGTTTTTAGTTGCGATATAGGTACTATATGGCAAGTTTTGCTTTTGGAAAAAAAATCGAACTCGGATTTTAATCAATGTTGAAATTACGATGATATAGAGAACACCAAAAAAGTGGGTCCCGCAATTCCGTCTGTCTGTCTGTAGAACGATCTTAGCCGTTTTAGGTGATTCTCTAAAATAGATTTTTGAATCGTTGTCTTAGCCCCAAAAATAATGATACTTGACATACAATTTTTTCTGCCGTGTTAATTATCTCGAAAGCGGCTCTACCGATTTTGATAAAAAAAAGTATGTGAACTACCATGTATAGTCTACATTTTAGCCAAAAATTTGACTAAAGGTTGCGTCCGGAATGGTACTTTCGCAGCCAGCCTGAAAGTAGGTGTGTTTGCTACGTTTAGTAATAATGGCGTAAAATTTTAAACAGCCTGATGTTAAGGGCTTAGCATGATACAACTTAACAGTTTGCTAATACTAAAGCACTTTACTAATATTTTCCTAATTTTAAACACTTTTAACTTGCACCATACTAAATCTATTTTCTTAATAAATTACAATTAAACACGACTAAAATAGTGGAAAAAAGTAAGCGAACATAACTTTTTGACGTTTCTAAATTTCAAAGTGGCATATGGATTTAGTACGATACTAAAAAAATAAAGTAGCCATTTTGTGATTTTGACTTTAGTAAGAAAATAGTACGACACTAAACTAAACTGATTTTGGTATTTTTTTTTTTTAAATTGTCTTAAGTTCTCAATCAAAAAAAAAATATTACAATAATCGGTAGGTAATAATATTAAATGTGAATTTATAATTTTTTTAGCATCAAATTTAATTTTTTTTGCCTATAGCCTTGAAATGAAACAGCTATCGGCCAGATTGAAAGAATTGTTAGTTTTGGACCGTCAATGTGGGTTGACATTCCTTAATCTCGCTGAAAGGTATGGACTGTCCATATCTGGAGCAAGGAAGGTTTGAATAACTGTATAGAACGAGGATCTGCTTCAAGTTTTAGAAGTCGGTGTGGAAGGAAGAGGAAAACGTCAGCAGCTGATGACCGAAAAATCAAAATTGTAGCCCGAAAAAGTTCATTATCTTCAGCTAGAATTATTAAAGAAGACCTGCAACTTCCTATAACACCAACATTCGTTTTCTGGCTTACGCCGCGTATAGACGTGTGACAGAGATAAACCATATAGTGTGAATCTAACCACGTGTTTTTCTTTTGTTAAACCAAATAACTATTTTTTTTCATTCTTCTAATAATTGTGTAATAACAAAACTAGCATAAATAATCATAAAAAAGTGCAACAAAAATGAGAGGGGCTACGGACCCCTCAAAACATAACCGGTTTAAAGAGTTGGACAATGAAGTCCCTCTTAACCGGTACAGTAAAACAAAACGCAAGAAACCAGACGAAGACTTCCCAGAAATGCCTAAGATAACTAATAACGATGATAATATTCCCCGTTTCATTATAATCTCTGGTGTCGAAAAAGTCGGTAACAACTATAAGCCCCTCGCCTCTTACAACCCCTTCCAAATAAACCGCGGTATCGAATACGTATCCAATGAAATTTTAGAGGTTAAGCCCATGCGGTCCGGCGACCTTTTAGTAAAAGTCTCATGCCTTTCCGTAGCAGAAAAATTCCTTAAAACCAAAAATATTGACTCAATTCCAGTGCAAATAACATCTCATGCGGCACTTAATTCTGTACAAGGAAGAATATTTTCCAAATTTATAGTTGATACACCCGAAGAGGAATTACTAAATGAACTCAGAAAACAGAAAGCTATTGAAGTTAAAAAAATCCTTAAGAAAGACAATGACAACCAAATCCCTACAGGGGGTGCCATCTTGACATTCGACCTAATTCGTCGCCCAACAGATATAAAAATTGGATGGTTGAACTGCAAAGTTGATGAATATGTCGCCAACCCAATGCGCTGTATTCTTTGTCAAAGGCTAGGCCATACAAAGAAAAGGTGCACAAACGCAAACATCTGTAAAGAATGCTGCCTCCCCCCACCACACAATGAGTGTACTAGAGTTTACTGTGTTAACTGCAAGGAAGACTCGCACACTTCGTATGATCCAGCTTGTTCCTCTTTTTTGCGCCACAAATCAGTTAATAAAATTAAAGCAACTCGTCGCTGTACAGTACGTGAAGCTTGGCAAATCTTCAACGATAATCCATCTTTACATATGTTACCTGCGCCGAAAAAACATCCTTTCGCAAAACCCACCATGGCCGAGATTATCAAAAACCGAATTTCAAAACCAATCAACCAACAAACACAACCTACAATTGAAAAAAGCACCAATCCACCTACACCAACTTTATTAAATACTCAACCATCAACATCTAATTGTAAGTCGAATTCTAATGTAAACTATGAAAATATGTCCAAAGATAAGATCGTTCATTCTACCATAAATAATGGAAACTCATTAAAATCCACCCAAGTTCTCCCAGCCTCCTCAACACAACCTACACACATTATCCCAACAATCTCAACACAAACCAATCAATACCCTCCTCCTAATCAATCTAACATACAATTTATCAACTCATCTTCAATAACTGCAAACAACTCGCAACCTACACCTTCACCAACATCCATAACCCCACCAAACAACAACTCCTCACCCATCTCTTCATTAACACAAGATCTTTTAAAAAAAAAACAATTACTTTTATGAAGATTCAACAATGGACCATGAAAACATTTAAAAACAACAATATGCACTTTCCAATCTTTGACTCTGCTGCTCGTGGGCTCGGCCGACAGAGTCCCGTCAGAGACTCCGACGGCCCAGCCTCTGGGCAGCGGAGTCACAAAAATATTAACACCTCCCGAAACATCAAATACTCCCAACACCACTATTCTTTTAGAGCTCTCCAATGGAATATACAAGGTTATATTAACAATTACGATGAGCTAAGTACATTAATCAAAGATCAATCGCCATGTGCTATATCTCTTCAGGAGACACATTGTGCTTTTGCTTCTTCGCCAATAACACACAAATCTTATACAGGATACTTCTATAACTTTCCTCAAAACATAACCGGAAAACAAGGTTTTGCAATTCTTATAAAAAGTAATATTCCGCATAAACAAATTAACATTTCTTCAAATATATTAACTCTAGCTATAGAAATTAATTTGCCTCTCAAATTTGCCTCTCAAATTTACCCTTATAAACATCTATATATTACCGAAACAGACATTTTCGAGTAGCGATCTTGATAATATAGTTAGTCAAATTAACACATCAATTCTACTTACAGGCGACGTTAATTCCTGGAATATTCTCTGGGGTTCCCCAATAACTAATCACAGAGGTTCGGTTATAGAGAATTTTCTAGTAAAAACTGATGTAATGCTTTTGAATAATGGATCTCCCACTCATTTCTCCACCCACGGCACTTTCACCCACATTGATATAACCTCATGCTCACCAACAATGCTCCCTCATTCATCATGGACTACTCTTGACGACCTCCACAATAGTGATCACTATCCTATTGTTTGTACTCTTGCTAAAGATCTAGATAATCAATCAATTTCCCTTCCCTCTCCCAAATTTAAAACGGACATGGCCGACTGGAACAAATTCCAATTAAACATCGCGAACTGGTTTCTAAATAAAGAAGTGTCCAATAATATTAATAAAGAAGCGGCTTTGCTTCAAAAAGGTATGCGTTCAGCTGCAAACCTATCTATTCCTCAAAGTCATCCGATTCCAACTAAAAGACAAGTCCCATGGTGGAACTCCACCCTAAAGTCTTTAAGGGAACAAAAAATGAAAAAATGGCAACATTTCAAAAAACACCCCACCCAAATAAATCTTATAACTTTTAAAAAAGCTAATGCGCTGTTCCGAAGAGGAATGAAAGCAAGTAAAGCCAAATGTTTAAGAGAGTTTACCTCGTCAATTAATCCCAAAACTTCTCCAACCAAAATTTGGAATAATATCCGTAGTCTAACGTAACGGGTAGTTTCGCCCCAAAACATATTAAGTGCATCGCTACTGCAAACGGAACCATCTCCTCAGCCTTGGATATTTGTAACCTCTTCGCTCAAACTTGGTCAAATCTCTCAGACAACTCTAACTTCTCAAACACCTTTAATTCTCTGAAAAACAGCTTCCTTTGTCATCCAACAATCGCCATTTCTGATCGAAACTTACCAGCTAAGCATCTAGAGAGCCCAATTGATGATATCGAACTTGATTGTTGTCTTAAGACCCTAAAAGGTAAAACACCCAGCAGAGATCGTATTTCTTACCCTATGATACAAAATCTGCCCTCATTGATTAAAAAAAGGCTTCTGCGCTTATACAATAACATCTATGCAACAGGTATTATACCACAAAACTGGAAATCTGCCACAGTAATCCCTATACCAAAACCGAATAAACCAATTGATTCAGTAAATGGTTATCGCCCTATCTCTCTCATTCCTTGTACTTCCAAGGTACTTGAAAAAATAATTTCCAAACGACTTCTCTGGTTTATAGATTCTCAAGAACTAACAAGTACCAATCAAGTAGCGTTCAAGCCCGAAAGAGGTTGTACCGACGCCCTACTTCATATCGACTATTATATCTCAAACGCTCTATCTGCTCGTAACCATGTTACACTGCTTTCGTTAGATTTCGAAAAAGCGTTCGATCGGATTGGTATTCACCTTATCTTAGGTAAGTTAAGAGATTGGGGTGTTGGCCCAAAGATGTTTAATTTCATCAAATCCTTTCTTTCTAACCGTAAAATGTCTACCAAAGTTAACAATACTTTCTCCCCTTCCCATCCTCTTAAAACGGCATCCCCCAAGGGTCCCCTCTCTCTGTGGTATTATTTATCATAGCTTTTGATGCAATCAGCACAATTATAGACAAATATAAAGTTCTAGACCACTGCATATACGCAGACGATATTTACATACTTTGTAGAATTAACGATCTTGAAGATGTAAAACACATCTTTTCCAATCTATTAAATGATATTTTAAATTGGTGTACCACCTCTAGTGCCAAACTATCTCTCGATAAGTGTAAGACAATGCATGTGTGTCGTAAACTATTCTGTAAATTTGAACTTAATCATAACAATATTAATATAGAAAATGTTAACAACCTAAAAATATTAGGACTACTATTTAATACTAAATATAATTGGACACCTCATTGTACAGATTTAAAAAAGAGCCTAGCCAGCAGGGCCCAAATTATAAGCTACCTATCGAGCAAAAAACTAGACGTTCATACTAACACGCTTTGTAATATTACGCGCTCCATAATATTAAGCAAAATCGATTATGGTTTATGTATATATGGCAAGTGTCCAAAAACGACACTAAATCTTCTTAAACCACCCTACAATCAAGCCGCTAGAAGAAGCATTGGCGCCTATCGGACAACTCGCATCCAACATATCATGGCAGAAGCTGGACTCCCAACCATAGAGCAGAGGCAAGAAGAAGTTTTTTTGAAGCTGATTCCCAAACTCTCCTTCTCCAAAAACTCAATAATTAACAAAGACATTACCTTGGCCGCAAAACACAAAAAAATAAAACGAACACCTTCTACCATCTCAAACGTAATTTCCACAGCAAAACAAATGGACATACCTTTTGAATCTATAAAACACACCAGACAGTCTGCCCCACCTTGGAAGATCAATCCAAGCTCTGTACTACTAAATCTAGCTGAGCATCGAAAAAAGAATACAAACAATACCATTTTCCGAAAATGCTACCTGGAAATAATATCAAACCTTAGAACTAAAGGATGGAGTACTATTTTTACCGACGGATCAAAGTCCAAACACAATACTTCTTTTGCAGTCACACCGAAAACGGTCCACCTCTGATAAGGGGCACTCTCCCTCACTTCTCATCTATCTTTACTGCGGAAGCGCTGGCCATATTAGAAGGCATCAAAACATCGTACAAGCAAAAAAAAAAATACTATAATTTGCTCCGACAGCCTCTCAGTTCTTAACGCCGTCATCAATCCCAATCATCGATCATTTGTTATAAATAATATTAGAAATCTACTGATTAACAATGAAAACGCAATCAAGCTGATGTGGATACCCAGTCACATTGGGATTGTTGGCAATGAACTCGCAGACCTCGAAGCTAATCTAGCAGCCAAATCTCCAGTCCACCTTTTCAACACGTATTCCAAACTGGATCTCAAAAGGCATATCGACAGTTTGATTAAAAAGAAACGCCTGGAAGATTGGCTCTGCCAACACACACACTATTCTAGGACTAACAAAGATCGCCTTTCGCCTACCTACCCAACATCAACTTCAAAAATACAAAATACCACATTTACTCGCCTACGACTAGGACACACAGCTACTACTCACCAGCACCTACTTAAAAGAGTTGATCCATCTATTTGCCCAGCATGCAACAGCATATTGGATATTAATCATCTGCTTGGCCTAAATCCATGCAACGTATCCAGGCAATTCAATTCGATTCTTTCCTACAACCAAAATGTCTACTCATTGCTGAACACATTCAGTCACGAAAATATATCCATTTAAACCTTTTCAATATTTATCGTAGCTTATACTTCTTTAATATTTAACTAATATTACATATTTATTAACTAGAGCTGGAAGTCTTATGTTGCTAGGCTCTTTTTTTTCTCCATATTTACATTAGAATTTGTAATTGTATGTAAATAAATAATAATAATAATAATAATATAACACCAAGGACAGTTCAAAGGCGGTTAAATGAAAGCGGTTTAAGAAACTATTTAGCTAAGCAAAAACCATTGCTTCGCCAGATATATATTAAAAAAAGGACTTGCTTTCGCTAGGAAGTATTTGGCAAAGCCGCAAACCACCGCAAAGGAAGCATTATTTGGTCCAATGTGTCTAAGTTTGAGTTAAAAAACTCAAAATCAATAAAAAGAGTTTGGTGTAAACCCTCTGAAAGGCCTCACCAAAGGTGCGTCCAAAAAAACGGTTAAGCATGGTGGAGGTCTGTGGTGTACTTATGTGCGAACCTACGTGGCAACACCACATAGGAAATTCCATTTTTACTCGCTTATGTGTATGTGATGAATTTATAATTGAATTTGGCAACATCACATAATTTAATTTTTCCTTAACTCTTTCGTTCGTCAAAAACCTCAGAAAGAAAATCATAATCGAAAGCGCTGGTCAGACGTAAATTTAGTCTGGACCATTCTTGTATTTAAAGAAATAAAATTATATTGCTTAGTTGTAGATAGTTTTAAGATATAGTAGATATATTGCGAATAAAATTTATTATGTAAGAAAAATAAAATAAATCTTTTTTATCGGACTGGGGGTGTTTTTCTCTTAGTGGCGTTGGTAAGATTTTCAAAATTGATACCAAAATGGCAGGTCCTCATTAAATAAACATTATGAGAGAAAACTTGTCTTCTTCAGCGTCTAAAATGTCGTTGGAAAATTATATTTACAACAAGACAATGACCCGAAACATACGGGCTAAGTGGCAAAGCAGTTTTTCGGTCAAAACAATGTTGAAGTTTTAGAATGGCCACCTCAATCCCCAGACCTGAATACAATAGAGCATCTTTGGTCACATTGGATGCCAGGATGCCCTTAGATGAGCGCCAAAATTTTTCAGAAAGTCTCTAGAATGAATGGGAGAGATTTTCATGTAATATTTTTGGAAAATCTGGTTCGCAGCATACTCAAGCGACTTGCAACCATAATCCAAAACAAAGGGGGAGCCACGAGTTATTAACTAGCTTTTTTTTTATATTTTTTTAGTTAAGATTTCGAATTTGCACTTTATTTTGTCCTCTTGTTTTTTGCTAAATATTTTAATACTTTATATTTATTATTTTAATTTTGTTTACATTATGTTTATCTTTTATTAATTTGTTATACAACTAAATAAGAGAACTAAAGTTTTTTTTGTGAAGTGAAATTAAATAATTCGATGTACAATAAACACGAAGTATGATTTTGCACTTTATTTTTTCCAGCAGTTAAGGTACCTTGATTCTTAATGTAATGAAATGTGCAATACATGATTCAAGGAATGGTTACATAGACACCTACCTGCAAATATATATTTAAATGGATTTGAATTATGTAAATTAGGATGGTGATATGTACCTACCTACATATAGTGAACCTAGGTATGTAAATATGTACATACATATGTATATAATGAAAGTGAATGGTGTATAGGTGTGTAAAAATCGTTTATTCAACTTATAAAAACTGCAAAAACCATCACTTTAATAAGTTTCTCAAAAAAACGAAGAACGCCATTAGATGCCACTGACCAATGAAAATTTTATAAAATTGGAAATTGTAGGACGGATTTTGATGAAATCCCGTGTTTTATTTTTAGTGTTTTTGAAAACAATTGGTTTTTGAAATTGTGGTATGCAGTTTTTTAGATTTTATTAATATACATGTGATTATAAAATTTCACATTATTTTTTTGCTTAGTTTTAAATATATTGATTTAAAAAAAAAAATTAAATTAATTTTTATTAGAAAAAAAGTTATTCAAAATTTTGATATGCAGACTTAGTTTGGCTACATAGATCTTCTCAGATATAAAATTTGAAGGAAATCCAATGTACCGTTACCGAGATATATACAAATTTTAAAAACCGTTATATGAAAGGTACCGTTGTAACCCGTTATTTTCCCGTAAACTTGGTTCATTTTAAATGAAAGCAACAGCAACAAAAAAATTCTCAAATTTTTTTATCAAAATCGTTGGAGCCGTTTTCGAGCAAAATAAGATTTTCCTTCAAGGTACCTGCCAGTACCGTTATTTTAGGCCTAGAAATAAAAATTTCAATTTCCCCTCTGAAAAATGCTAAAAGAATCACACATACCAAATTTGAAGGTAATCGCTCAAGCCGTTTAGGCTGTAGCTCGTTACACATACAGACGGATAGACTGACAGACAGACGGACAGTTTTTGCCGATCACTTTTTTTGACTTCTCTATGATCGTAATGTAATGCTTGATTGTTAGAATTTTTTTTTGAAATGCATAACTTGTCTCATAGTACCTATAATCGCAAGTACAAACAAATTATGATAATAATGATTCTTTTAACTTTTGGGGGAATGCTTTACGCATCATAAGGAGGTATCATACCTCACCGAGTGCCAAGCTCTCCAAAGGGTTTCATCCTTGGCATACATTAAGTAGTATCGTGATAATACCTTAACACCAGGCTGTTTAAAATTTTGCGTCATTATTATTATAATTAAAATTTCTTTTCTTTTACAGATTTAACTTGAGGCTACAATATATTTTATTACCCAATCAAAATGAGCGAAATTGGACAAATAAATCAGAACGGCATAGAGCTGACGGCAGAAGAAGATGCAAATAATAAAGCTAGACCGGCCGACATTGAACAAGTAATAATTACTTACAATTCATTCATTATTCTATTTTTTCTTTTTTTGAAGGATATGAGAGAAATGGAGCGCCGCAAGCGTGTAGAAGCCATCATGGGTTCCAAATTGTTTCGAGAAGAACTAGAACGTATTGTAGACAGTCAAATTCGAGAAGGTGGATCATCGGGTATTCTGCAGCAATTGTCTGATATCGTTGGTATTCCAACATCACGAGTTGGTAACGTTTTCAAAAGTTCCAATTGTGTCTTACCAATTAATGATATTCGAGGTGTTGAATCCATGGGCTATTCAAAGGGTGAGAAAATATTGAGATGTAAGTTGGGTGCTTCATTTCGTCTACTAGATGTGTATGGCTGGACAAATGGTTTGGGCGCACAGATCACTGCTAGACTTAAAGTCGACCAAGAACTGTTTCTAGTAAATCCATACGGCCTCTTGTTCCATGAAGTTACTGCTTCTTCGCTTAACAAAGTCGATATGCAGGGTAATGTCGTAGAGCAGGGAACTACTAATTTTGGAGTTAATAAAAATCGTTAGTCAATATAAGCGTTGTGTATACAATTTAAAATACTGATTTATGTATTTCTTAATTATAGATTTTATATTACACTCTATCGTCCATGCAGCCCGCCCAGATATCCGTTGTGCCATTTATATTGGATGTAATCCCGTTGTTGCTGTTTCAGCACTCAGAGTTGGTCTATTGCCACTCACATATGATTCTGTAGTACTCGGAGAGATATCCACACATCAGTACACCGGTTGCCTCTCAGATGCTGATGAACGCGAAAAACTTATTCGCAACTTAGGCCCTGTATCAAAAATAATGCTGCTGACAAATTATGGAGCTCTCTGCTGTGGGGAAACCATTGAAGAGGCATACTTCGCTGCCCATCACATCGTACACGCCTGTGAAAATCAATTAAAACTGCTGCCAATAGGCGTTGATAACTTAATCATGATCCCTGAAGAATCCCGAAAAACAATTTACGATGCAGCCCGTCAACCACCTGAAGATTTTACTACAGCTTTTGAAAAAAAAATGGCACTTGCAACAAATACTTCGGAAGATACATCAACTGCAGATGAATCGCAGACAGAAAATAAAGAGATGAGCCATAAGATGGTGCAACAGTCCAAATGGCGCGTTGGCGGTGCTGAGTTTGAAGCTTTAATGCGCATGCTTGATAATGCTGGCTTCCGCACTGGTTATATTTATCGGCATCCGTTGATTAAATCTGAATTACCAAAGGCGAAAAATGATGTTGAACTTCCTCCGGCTGTATCTTCTTTAGGTTATTTACTTGAAGAGGAAGAACTTTATCGGCAGGGGTAAGAATACATTTGAATATATTGTAGCTTTGTAATTTTGTAACATATTGTAATGATGCAAACATGGCATTAATTTTCTATTATTTAAGTCAACTATTCTAACGACTACCTTCCCTAAATTCGGGGGGCAATGAGGCTGTTAATATAAATGATTGACTGCTTATTTGGACATGTAGGTTCGAGCCATATTCTAGGTTGCATTCTTTTCCATACATCCAGACTTAACTGGATGCCACCCGTGTGTTATATAAAGCGTCATTTGTATAAGGTCTACCAAAAAGCGCGTGTAGGTTAGGTCGAGAAAAGAAAAAAATCGCCGTTAGCCGCGAGGTACAATTATGCGATTGCGATGTGATTTTCTTCAAACTTGGCATTTAAGATTTTTGAATCCTTTTTTTTAGGCCCAAAACTAACGGTACCTGCCATACCATTTTTTCTACCATCTTAAAAATCTCGAAAACGGCTCTAACGATTTTGATACAAATTAAATTCACGACTGGATCGTACGAACTTCCTCTTGTAGCTAACAACTTTAGTGTAGCTAACCACTGACGCAGTTAGTAGGTAGGTAGCCTAGTTATCCTACGCAGATTTAAAGCCGATGTATGAAAGATTAACCTCATTTTTAGTATAATGAATTGTCGAATACACGCATAGTCACATATGTATGTATGTAGGGACCTACCTACAAATGTATGTATATTTAAATGGATTTTAATTATGTAAATTAGGAGGGTAATATGTATCTACCTATATATATGGAACCTAGTATTGTAATTATGTACATACATATGTACCGGGGACGAAGCGTCCATATATTGAGTGGATAGAGTGCTTCCGTTGAAACAGTTCAAAATCGTATAGGTACATAGCAAATAATTAAATTCAAAAATCCAAATCCTATTAATTTTTCCATTATATGAACCTATTGATTATATTATCTACTAATGGAATTCTCATTTATTCTATTCTGTAAACTAAATTATTATATTATGAGAATATTATCATCTTTTACTAACATTACCAAAGGCAATAATTTTTTTCTACTAATTGCAACTTAAATCCCTTGAGCGCGTGTAGAATATAAAAAAAAACTGAAAATGCCCAACATCACTCCAATATATGATGCTCAAACTCAATGGCGCAAAATTTTAAACAATTTAGTAATATGTTAAATCATTTTTAGTATCATCTAGGTTAAAAAGAGGATTTTGCTAATTTGAAACGAGTTTAGTTTCGTTTTATATTCTTAAATTTTACTTTAATTTTTCCATAGTGTCATCTGATAGTATATCAGCCTCGCACGCTGGATGCCCAGGTTTGAATCCAGCTGGTATACATTTGGTTTTTTTTGTCAATAATGAAGTTAAATGATTAAAATATAAACATCGAATAATTATTTAGAGCACACGTTGGGTTTCCAGCAAAATATAATTAATTTACAAAGCATAAACACAATAATTGTATTCATCAAAATTCAAACCCTACAAATGCTTTGCTATCTGGTTAATTAGCATATTACTAATTAACAAAAGGTTCAAAATTTATGAAAAGTTAGTAGGCTACTATGTATATAGTAAATTGTTCATTAGTATCGTGTTAAGGCCTTAATAGTAGGTTGTTTAAAATTTTGCGCCAATATCTCTTGCTAAAAAAAATTACTAGAATGCATATAAGCTTTGCATTCCTTCTTATTGTCTTTATAACTCAATTTCAAAATATCCCACTACCCCAAACCAACAAATGCTCAAACAAAAGTGCTTCTTTTTGGCAATCCATTATTTCGCCTTCTTAACTTAAGCCTATATCACACAGCCACTGGCATCGCCGGTCAATACTGCCTGTGTGGTGTGATAACACATCTGTTCACTGACACGATTTTTCTTAAATTTCACTGACTCATGTTGCCAGTGTCGTGTGTCAGTGAATCGTGCGTCAGTGTAGTGTGATAGCCAGTTTTTCAAGAGTCAGTACACTGACCGGCTTGTAAAAAAATTCACTGACGGGTTTCATGTGTCAGTGAGTTTTGGGACACACTGGCACACGCCTGCCAGTAAGTGTTATAACTATTTTTTCTCCACTGACCACTGACGAGCAATAGCTTCACTTGCGTAGAAACCGCGTCCGTTTATGTGACGTACCAACCCGTCAGTGGTCAGTGAATTCACTGGCAGTGTGATATATGCTTTAGATCCCAACCCAAAATCAAAGTAATTTTGTTAAGTTTCTTTCCATTTGGCCAACGTGTGAAGAATGAGTTGAGTGAATGTATTACAAAAAATCAAGGTATAAAACTAGACATAAAGAGAAAAATAAAGATGTACGAGTATGTATCTTTGAGTTGCTTACTGTCTCAAACTTTAAATGAGTTAATTTTTTATGGAAATTTAGGTGCTACTCATCACCATCAGAAAACAAATTGATTTAAAAGGTGGTAGTTTTTTAATTAGTTTCGTGGTCGTAGACGATATTATTATAATATACAACCCACTTGTTTTCTTTTGTTTTTTTTTTGTGATTATTTATGAATTCCTGTGACTGTATTGTAGAAGATATTTTCAATAAACCGTTTTCGGCTAGAGCGTTCGAAGAAAAAAAAAGTATAATAGATGGTGGGAGACCGCAACCATGTTTAAATATAAACACGGTTATAAAACGGTGTACTAGGCATTTTTCAATGCAATGGCACGAAAGTTTTTCTTGGTTAAAAATGGTGTATTGGTAAATAAAAATAAAAAAGAACTGCCAAAACCATCACTTTAATCGGTTTTCCAAAAAACCAAGAACACTATTAGATGCCACGGATCAATGAAAATTTTATAAAAAAATATCTCGAACATTGTAGAAAGGATTTTAATGAAATCCTGTTTTTTATTTTTTTGAAAACAATTTTTTTTGAAATTTTGGTATGCAGTTTAGTTTAGAGTTTATTAATGTACATGTGTATATAAAATTTAAATATATATTTTTTTGATTATTTTAAAAAATATTGATTAAAAAAAAAATCAAAAATTAATTTTAATTAGAAAAAAAAAGTTATTCACAATTTTGATATGCAGAATTAGTTTGGCTACCTATATATTATCAGATATAAAATTTGATAGAAATCCAATGTACCGTCATCGAGAAAGCTAAAAATTAAAAAAAAAACGTTATATGAAAGGCACTCATAATAGACTTTTCCTGTATATGACAGGTACCTTTAATAGACTTTTCCCGTAAACTTGGTTCATATCAAATGATAGCTAGTACCAACAAAAAAATTATGAAAAAATTATATCAAATTGGTTGGAGAATCTGGAGATTTTCCTTCATGGTTATATGGCATTTACCGTTATTTTTAGGGCTAAAAATTAAATTTCAATTTCCTCTCTGAGGAATGCCAAAATAATCACACATTTCAAATTTCAAGGTAATCGCTTAGCCGCACACACGGCAAAAGTGACGATTTAGCTGGACAAAAAAAAAATAAACTTATGAAGTTAATTTGTCAAGCAGAGATTTCACATAATAATGATATTTTGTGAATATTAAGCACTATTTAATTTGATATAAGTAATTTTATACATTATAATTATTATATTCTATCAATAAGAAGTACCAAAAACTTAAGAACTTATTTGAAAGGGGCTCTTCTTTAAAACAAATAAGATTCAACAAGTTATATTTAGATTGAATTACTAATAATTTGACCAATTTATTAGAAACTGTGAATGTAAATGTTTAATCGGGCTTTTTTGGTCACTCACTTTTATATGCAAATAAAAAACTTTATTTCATAATTTTTCTCTTCGTTTCGTCGGTCTTTCTCGACTTCATCAGGGGTAGTTTATTAAATCTATATAAAAACACAATATTAACTATTTACACTCTTAAACATTTTTGAATTAAACTTGCAAGAGACATTTTTTTTTTATATTTACATTTAATAATGATTAAACGATGATTTAATGCTATAGAATATTCTAAAGGAAGAAATTGAATTATTTAATTATAAATTTTGATGTGACCAATTCTCTTTGATTTGTTTATTTTTATATACTTTAAAAACATAAATATCACAGAATGGCAATATTGCAAAATTAATGAAAACAAAATAAGTTAAAAATAAAAGAAAAACCTACAGCACAGCACTTGGTGTTCAAAACAAACATGTAATTTAAATTTTGTTAAATTAATATTTGTTAAATTGTTTATGAAGTAGTACGGAAAATTGTTCATGTGTAATGTTGTTTTAATTATTTTTATGTTTTCTTCTTCAAATTCTGTATCCGCAATGTTTTTTATTTTGTTAAAAAAAATTTGTTTGCAGTGTTAATTTTCTGGTGTAAGAGTTGAAAAGAGGAAATTAATCATTCTGCCAGATGCTGTTGTTTTTGAATACCAGTTAAATTTAATTTTGTTGTTTGTTCTGTAAATTCTAATGTCTATTTCAACTATAAATCTCAGTTTTGTGTGGTAATGGTTTAGGAATTTTAAGATTACGTCCTTATCATTTTGTTTGTCGTCTTATATTACATTATATTTATGTAATCACAGCTGAGAACACGATCGCCACCAAGTTACGAGGCTTTTATCAAAAAAGTGAATAACGTTACTTCATTAATTTTTTTTTTTTTTTAATTTATATAATTAAATGTTTAGTGGAGTAAACATTTAAGCCCATAGTTAAATATATTTATACATATAAAAGAACATACAAATTTTCGACTTTTAGCAGACTAAATCGTTACTTTTACCGTGTATGCGCCGTTTAGGATGCAGATCATTATACATACAGACGGACAGGCTGATAGACATACTGACATTCTGATAGACATACTGACATTCTGATAGACATACTGACAGGCTGATAGACAGACTGACAGGCTGATAGACAGACTGACAGGCTGATAGACAGACTGACAGGCTGATAGACAGACTGACAGGCTGATAGACAGACTGACAGGCTGATAGACAGACTGACAGGCTGATAGACAGACTGACAGGCAGACTGACAGACAGACTGACAGACAGACCGACAGACTGACATACAGACAGACAAACTGACGGACAGACTGACAGATAGACCGACAGACTGACAGGCAGACTGACAGACAGACTGACAGATAGACTGACAGACAGACTGACAGACTGACTGACATACTGACAGACATGCAGACTGACAGACTGACAGACTGACAGACTGACAGACTGACAGACTGACAGACTGACAGACTGACAGACTGACAGACTGACAGACTGACAGAACGACAGACTGACAGACATACAGACATACAGACATACAGACATACAGACATACAGACATACAGACATACAGACATACAGACATACTATGATCGTAATGTCATGTCATATACTAAAAAAAAATTATAAAAAAATTACGAAATTTAGTATTTAAAAAATTAAGTATAAAATGAGTTGTTCTACTAAAAATTAAGTATAAAATGAGTTGTTCTACTAAAAATCTTGTGCGAGCAAGTACGTGCGATCCAGTGGTGCATTTTATTTTAAATTAAGACGACTTTAGCTCAGAATCTAATTTAATGCTCGATGAGTTAATATCCTTGAAAGTAGAGTTTGTTGCTCAGAAAAGCAAAAATCAAAAGAAGAAAAATTAAATCATCAATTATTATTCCATTGAATTAATAATAACAAAATCCATTTTGAAAAAATTGCAAAATCCATCGAAAAACTTGACTTCACTGATGGTCTAAATACTTGTTCTGACGAAATAAAAAATAGTTTATAATCATATTTCAACGATTAATGATTTGATTAAACGCAATAATAATGAACATTCAGTCATTTCTCCTGAGCTTATCTCAATAAAAAAAATTATTGACAGTAATACACGTAAACTAGACGCCTTTGTATCAAACACTACAAAGGCTAGTGAAATTATATCGACTGCTTTATCGAGCATACCTCAAAATGATATATGCCAAGATAGCATAATTTATATTACGGATAAAATGAGTGCATCACTTATTAACGAAGCCATCGACGAGATACGGTTAGCGGACAGTAAAATTGACAAATGTTAACGCAACTTATCTTCAGCTACCGACTTCCCGAGATCTGCTACAATGCACGAGGAATTAACTCAATTTCTTTTCAATATGGATACTTATCCCAAATTTGAAGGCGATAATTGTTGTGAAAATTATTTTCAAAATACTTTGATTAATCCTCCGCCTACTAACTTCGAAGGCGGTGACATAAATAATCCAACCAGCTCTTGTTCCAATCCAGGAGAGAAAACCCACGTCAGCATTAGTACGCAAACATCGGAGGTTGTGTTCTTTCCATTGAAATAAAAGCTATCAAAAACACTAATTAGAACACCATTGAGACTTCATCTCTAGAGTTTGTGCTATTCCTCAATCGTGTACGAATCAACCACCACCTCTCATGCTACCATCACCTACTCAACCGCCTTTTATACTGCCACCGCTTTGTTTGCAACATCAAAATAACCTCGACTGGTAGAGAAAACATTAAACGAAAGCAGATCTATATAAAAATGCAGAATATGGAACAACCAAAATTGACATTGGAAATTTCATTTACAACAACTTTTACTGTTCTGATGTTATCTACAATCAAATTTCCTTGGAACTTAAGAAGATCTAAACTACAGTATCTCAACTTTAAGATCAGTGTCCCTGAAGAAATAGTTCCTGTGCTACTGAACTCCAATAAATTGCCTAAAGAATGTGTTCTTGAATTTATAGCGAACAGGCCCAATCTTTCAAAACCAAATTTTCAAAAAATGAGACGTAGCTCCGGAAGGAACTAAGATTTTTTTTTATCAAAATATGTCTGGAGTGAGAGGAGACTTGTTTGAACTTCGTCGTGCTACACATTCTTGTGAATATAATATTCTTGTACTTGTTGAAACCCGGTTAGAAAAAAGATCATCTTGATGCTGAAATCTTTGACTCATCCTGGCAAGTCTTTAGATGTGATACGACTCTTCTTCATAATCAAAATAAAGGAGGCTGTGTTTTACTTGATATTCATACTTCTTTGCTTTGTTTCCCTATGCAGCCTTTATAATCGGATAATAATTTAACCCAACAAGTTTGGGGCTAAAATCGCTGTCGAAGATAAGAATATTTATGTCGGATGCTGGTACATCCCATGTCAAACCATTGAAGCTGCAACGAAAAGTGTTTCTAATGTTTTATCTACACTCAATAAAGCCGATGACTTTTTCTTCTTTGTTGATTTTAATCTTCCGGGGTTGATCTCGATTCCCTGCGATGACAATGATTCAATTTTTGGTCCTATTAATATAACGACTGAGCAGCAATCTTCTGTTATTGAATTTTTTATATAAAAATAGATATAACCAAATTTGTAGCTTACAAAATAACTTCAACAATGTTCTTGATCTGTTATTTACAAATATTTGTGATATCTTTATCTTAGAAGAGACTTCATCTATAATTACTAACAAAACAAGTATTTTTCATAAATCTTTTAAGCTTAAATTTTTGTATCGTTATAAAACTCATTCGAAGGCTATTGAGAACAAATCAGTCTTTGATTTTAAAAATGCCAATTACGACCAAATAAATTTGTTTTTGGATAGTTTTAATTGGTCTATTGACCTGTCATCAGTTGACGATAAAGCTCTTGAACTTTCTTCAGTTTTACTTTTTGTTTTTCAAAATTTAATTACAAAAAAACTAATGTAATAAGGCACCTCCTTGGTACGAATCAAAATTAACTAACTTTAAGAATCGGAAAAATAGACCTCATCGCAAATGGGTAGTATTAGGTAATTTAAACAATTATGAAGTTTTTCTAAGCATATACGATGAATATAAAAGATACAACAAACTGTGTTACGACAGACACGTTTGTAAAGCTGGTTCTTTTATTAAAAATAACCGTTGTCACTTCTATAAATTTATAAATTCTAAGCGCAATGTTTGTCAGCAATGCATTCAGATAAAGGAGTTTGATCAAAAGTGGATGATATATGTGAATAGTTTGCATTGTTTTTTGAGACGGTCTATAATGATTCGATAACTTTTGATAATAATGATTTCACTCATATTCTGGATAATAGGGTTAATTTAAGTTCTTTGACACTAACCGACCTAGTTCGTGAACTAAAATCCATTGATGTTAATAAAGGCAGTGGTCCTGATTAGTTCCACCATTAGTTCCACCTGGGAAAAACAGCCGAAACTATTGCCAAACCACTTTTTAACCTTTCTCTTTCGAATGGTATTTTTGCTCATGCATGACGTAATTCTTTTTTAATACCAATTTTCAAAAACGCATTGCTATTATGTTAGCTATTCCCAAATTATTTGAAAAAATGGTGACTGATAAGTTGAGTGTTGAACTGTAGTCGGTCATAAGTGAGCATCAGCGTGGTATCTTTAGCGGTAGATCCACAACTACTAATCTTGCGGATTATACCTCTTATATTCTTCAAGAAATGGACAAAGGGAACCAGGTTGATGCGCTCTACACTGACTTTAGTAAAGCTTTAGACAAAGTTGACTACGGTCTGCTTCTTTTTAAACTTGAAAAGTATGGCATTCATTCAAATTTATTATAGCTTCTTATTTGTCAAATCGTACTCAATGTGTAAGATTCTGGGATGTTATTTCCCATAAAATATATTTCACTTCCGGGGTTCTTCAAGGAAACCACCTTGTTCCACTTTTATTTTTACTATGTATAAATGACTTGCCCTTATTGTTCACAGGGTGCAGATATGAGATAAGTTTTATACGCAGATGACATTAAATTGTTTCATAATGTAAACAATTCAACAGATGGATCTCCTTTGCAACAATGTTTGAACTCGCTTGCAAGTAAATGGAATGAAGCTAAATGTGGATAAGCGCAATATAATTTCCTTCTTTAGAAAAAAGCTCTATTACTTTTGAATACACCATTGATGCACAAAAATTAATTAGAAACGACGTAATTAAAGACTTAGGAGCTATACTTGATAGAAAACTTACTTTTAAGAAGTATATAGATAAAATACACTCTAAATGCATGTGTATGCTAGGGTTAGTTAAACGAAGATTCAGAGAATTTGACGACCCTTACATTACAAAAGCAATCTATTGTTCACTGGTTCGGTCTCTATTAGAATATTGTAGTGTTGTTTGGTCTCCGTTTTATGATGTAGATATGAAGAAGCTTGAGTCTGTACAAAAACAATGTCTGTTGTTTGCTTTGAGTGGTTTGGGATGGTGCTCTGACACCTTTGTATTGCCAAGTTATTCTCATCGTCTAAAGCTAATTAATTTGTATAGTCTTCGTAATCGCAGAGTATTATCTGAGGCTTTATTTTACTATATTTATGTTACTTTAAAGGTAATATCCCACCATCTTTCTTATGTTTTAAAATATCCATTAATCCAAATGTTAGAACTTTAAGACACACACATTTTTTTAAGGTAGTAATTTCTAAGACAAATTATGCATCTCACGAGCCTTTTAATAGGTGTTCAAAGAGTTTAAATAAATATTGAGATATTTTCGAAATAAATATGTCTAGAGATACATTTAAAAATAAAATTTTGCAAAAGACGATTGTTAAAGAGTCTTCATAAAAAAAAATGTTACTTTTAAAATATTCAAGCTATAATGCGTCAAGCAATCCGTCTAAGGCGAAAGCATGAGCTTTTTTCTGTATTTACTGCGAATGGTCTTGTTTACATTAAAATAATAAAAAACGATAAGCCTATTATAATTATAACGTTGGATATGGTAATGTCAACTGTCGACAAAAGTAAACGAACATCAAATCATAATAACAAAGAAGAGCAAAGGAAAACAAACAACCATGAATTTACACCTAGTTTCAATGATCACACATCAGAGCCGTCACCGGAACAACTTTAGTACTATTTTTATATATTTATTTTTTGTTTTTTAATTGCAACAATTATTTTCATGGGAAACTTTTTCAGCATTCTTTTTATATTTTTTTTCTACATTTAAGTATTATTTCAATTTATGGGGCGGTTCAGAAATGTTTGATTGCTATAAGTGCAGTTAACAGCAGTGGAGTTTCACATGTTGGCAGCTATACAAATTTCAACAAGACTAGGACAACGTTAAATGTTTTATAATGGATATAATGGATTGTTTATTTGCCACATAATGCTCAAAGTCTAACGAAACATCTTTATGAGTTCAAAAGTACTTTTACTGATTCAGCAATGGGCATTATTTGCGTGTCAGAAACATGGCTGAGAATAATGTTATCTACAAGTAGATAGCAGTATTCTAAGTACCGGTAGATATAGGATATTTCGATGTTATCGTGTGGTTTCAAGGGGAGGAGGCGTAGTCATCTTTATAAAAAAAAATTTTCAATAGTAAGATTGTTAAAGTAGCTGATAGAAGTGATAGTATTCAATACTTATTTTTAGATTTTGCAAGTGCAGCTGAGAAATTACTAGTTGGTGCTTTATACAAACCACCTAACAATACCGATTCCAGTTCCATTTCAAGTATTCTAGAAGAATTAACACCTAACTACAATCACAGTCTTATTGCAGGGGATTTAAACATCGATCTTCTGGATAAACAAAGTAGTAAAACTTCAGTTTTTAATGACAACCTGCTATCACTTAATATGCATCCTGTAAATAGTGATCACCCAACACATTTTATATCCACTAGTTCAACGTTGATTGACATTTTCCTGGTAAACCAACCCGGTTGTATTAATTTCTACGCTTGATGTTCACTTTCTATGATATAAACTTTAATACAGTTTCAGCACCTGAAAATATTTCGTTTAGAAATATTAAATCAATTGACAGGCAGTCATTAGTATTAAGTGCTTATAACTCCAATCTATAACTCCAACATAGAAAACATCATCTTTCAGATGTAAACGATCAAGTTGAGTTTTTTAATAGTACAACCAACAATCTTTTTTAAACGTATGTACCTATAAAAACAATTCAAGTTAAAAATCCTGACCTAGGTTGGTTTACTAGACAAATATAACAACTTATTGTAAAAAGAAATTCTGCTTTAAGACTTTGGAAAAGGTTAAGACTACCGCAATTCTTCATGCAGCACAAACATTAAGAAACGCTGTAAATACTGAAATAAAAAATCTAAACGGATATGTTTTACTTCAAATTTCAACAACGTTTCATCGAAAAAACTGTGGAATAATATTAAAACTCTTGAAATCTCAAAGAAAAAGATGAATACTGAAGAAAATTCCGATGTTAATGATCTTAACAAACAGTTTGTGAGTTCTACTTCTAATATAAATGTCGGTTCTATGGTTAGTTGTAATTTAATATAAATGAAGACTATGTAATGCTGTAAAAAACATCAAATCGGAAGCAATTGGGTTAAATAATATGCATCCCAAATTTGTAAAAATCATCCTTGCTTTTATATCTCCTTTCATAACACATATTTTTAATTCTATCTTGACTAAGTCCAGCTACTCAGAGTTATGGAAAGCCTCAAAAATTATTCCAATCCTTAGGAAGTCAACCACGCAACAAAAAGAGTACCGACCAATATCAATCCTTCCCTTTATCTCGAAAGCATTTGAAAAGCTTCTAAGTAAACAGCTGACGTCTTTCTTAGACACGCATAAATTGAATACACATTCGCAATGTGTTTTAGAGCAAAATACAGCTGCACAACAGCACTTCTCAAAATTATAGATGATATAAGACAGAAGATTGATGAAAATCAAGTAACAACCCTGGTTTTGCTGGATTTCTCTAAGGCGTTCGACACAGTTTCTCACGAAAAACTAAACATTTTTTTCTTTTTTGAAAACTCGGCATTATCACTAGTTGAGCAATACCGCAATACAGTACAAGTTTACTTAGCTACAGAATTGGTATGGCGGAAGATGCAACGGCTAGAGTGAATGAAGATCTTATGCGTATAGGACAGTGATCTAAGGAAAATCATCTTAAACTTAATACAAATAAATGCCAAGTAATTGTATTTAGTAACTCTATTGTGGATATGACTAACCTACCAAATGTGGAACTTGATGGGAATGCATTAAATTACGTTAAAGCTGTGAGAAATCTAGAAGTCATTTTTAATCAGACGTTATCATGGGATAACCATTTAGTATGGGCTATTGGACGAACTGATGCTACTCTACGGGTTCTGAATCTAGCCGCGAGCTGTCTTCCGATTTCAACTAAAATGATAATTGTAAAACGCTTGTTCTCCCAACCCTTTTCTATGCTAACCCTATTTTTTGCTGTTTTGATAGTTCTAGTAAACGTAAACTTCAATAGCGTTCAACAGCGTTGTTTCTTTTGTCTACGGCTTTCGAGGATTCCATCATGTTTCTGTTCAGGATGGTAGTGTATTCAATATGCCTTTTACTAAATATGTGGATTTTCTAACGTTAACCTTTCTATTTAAACTTATTCATATGAAAACTCCTAACTATCTTTTTGAAAAGCTTATTTTTCCAATATCTCAAAGAAGTAATATCATCATTGTTCCTACCTTTAAATACCTTAACTCTAAACAACAGTTCTTTGCTCATGCTGCCGGCCTCTGAAACTCCCTCCCCAGAAACCTAAGAGCCTAGACAACTATAAAACCTTTGAAAAATTATTAAAATATACATACAGATGCTGAAAATATTTCAATACTCAAAATTTCTTTTTCTTTGAAACAAACATAACTTGTTTCTTTCTCAATGTTACATTTTAAATATTTCTTGCCAAAAAATAATATATTTTAAAATTTTAATCTAATTTATTTATAAAACTATTTTAAATTTGTAATCTCAACAACTATGTTTTAAGTATTGTTCAGATGACACTTTGTCTTAAAATACTTATTATTAAAATAAATAAAAATTCAAATTCAAATATAACTTTTTATTTTGTTGATGTATAGTTTAAACTTTTGTATATATTTATATTCACTTTCTTCTCTAAATTATTGTTATATTATTGTTAATTTGTTGCCTATTTTTTTTTTGCAAATAAACTAAACTAAACTAAAAAAGAATACTCTTGTGCCCGATCACATGAAAATATACTAAAAGCGCTATTATTTAAATCCCTATGAATGTATGTACTTTATTTAGATTTTTTGTACACTTGTAATTCTTAATTCTATGTAAGGAAAATGATATAGTCAAGTAGTAGAAATATCCTAGAGCAGGCGTCGGTAACTCTTTTAAGCAGTCGGGCACAGTCTTGAGACTCTAAAAATCAGCGGGCACCATCCAATGGAGGAGCAATATTTTGATATTAAAATAATATTCAAATAATATATACTATATATATTTATACTTATGTATATGTATATATACACAATTCAAATAAAATTTATTTCATTTATTATTTTAATTCAAAGTGAAGTTTTGACAGTGCAAGTTGTCAGCTAATTCATTATATTTTGGCAAATACCTCGAATGCAGTTCGTAGACATTAAAATATGTTGAAGCGCAAAGAGAGCTCAATTTTAGAGCACAATAATACCTTAACATTGTAGTTACATTATTGTTAACAAAACTCCAACATCTTCCTTCTTGATGATGACTTTAATTTAATGTCATTATTTGTCATATTAAGAATTTCCCATTCTAGGTCCTCTTTAATTGAAATATCAAAATATTTTACAATTTTAATACCAAAAGGGGTAATGATATTACAATTTTTTTTCTAAATTATTGAAATATTCAAATCCGTTTTTAAATTCTTTTAACATAGAATTAAAATGTTTGACAAATTGATGAGTTGGTGCTTTTCCATCGTAATAATTTTGAATTATGGCGTAATTCCTCTTCGAACCGGAATCCCAACTGAACACTTGTTAATTCGGACGATCCTGAATTTTAATGTGATTGTGTATGTGAAAAATATTGTGTGGATGAAAATAATCAAAATCAAAAATAAAGCTGGTTGCACAATTATGGTACAAAAAATAACAACAGTCGAGTTTGACGTTTAATTATATAATGATGTGGGTGCTTTTGTTTTCGATTCTGATTTCAAAACCAGAAGCAAAATTCTCTTCTTTTCAGCATCAGAAATGTCATTTTTTCCCAATTGAACACTTAGAAGATTCCAAAAAACCTCCCGGATTGCCAAATAAAAATGACATTGCTTTTTTAAAATGGAAACAATTGTCATTTATGTTATTTTGGAAAACTTTTCCTTCGGCTATTTTGGTCACAATAATTTTAGTAATGAAACAAAACTAGTTACATTAACTTTTCCCGACGTTCCGACAGGGATTGCTGTCTTCTTCAGGGGGAACTTTTTATTACATACAAAAAAGAAAATAAGCAATAAACAATTTTATACAACAAAGAAAAAAAAACAATAGAAGACTCACACTTTGGAATATTGTAAAATTAAAATGAATGATTAAAATTAAAAAAAATACTGAAAACACCTCTTGTTATATGAAGTTTAGTCTTAAACTAAACGCACCGTTATATTTAACTTTTGGTGACGTAGAGTCTGAAAACGTCTACCATTTTAATTTTCGCAAAGCTGACTTTATCAAATTGAGTGAAATTTTGATTTAATTTTAAATTACAATGTAAACAATAGTATCAATACGTTAATCAATAACTTTTATTCGGTAATTTTTGAATATCTTTTCTTGTCTGTACCTTACGCACCCCAGAAAAATATGTTATCGTCCCCTCCATGGTATTCAAGAGAACTGGGTACATTCCGAAACTCCTAAAACGGTCTGTGGCAAAAATATTTGAACTCCAGATCAGAAACCTACTATTCTCTCTATCTGGATGCGTACCATGAATTTTCCACTCTGCAAACTACTGTATGATGCATACATTAATAAAATGCAATTCAATATCATCGCTGATCCTAAACGTTTTTGGCAATTTATAAACTTAAAAAAGAAGTCCGATGGATATTGTCTTCGACACAATGTACTTTCATTGTAAACCATTATTTTCCACCAAACAACATGGGTTCCTTAGGGGTAGACCTACGACCACTAACTTAACTGAATTTGTTTCATATGCTTTAAATTCTTTAGAGAAGAAAAACGAACTTAATGTAATTGCCACGGACTTTAGCAAGGCACTTGACAAAATTTCACACAAAATTATTTTCAAGCTTAAAGCTCTTTGATTTCCTCCTGGTTCTGTTCAATGGATATATTCCTACCTTTCAGATCGTAAATATCGAGTCTTATTTAGGTCTTCTGTATCAGATCCTTTCATTGATAAATCTGGCTTCCCACAAGGTTACCATCTGGGTCCTATTATTTTCATTCTGACAACAAATGACGTAGAATCAGTGTTAAAGGATTCTGAACTTTCTACGTACGCAGAGGAAAAGAAATTTTTTAGAGTAATTTCTTCACCTTGTGATCCTTTACGGCTAATTTTTTTGTGTGGTGTCAAAAGAACAATTTAGAACTTAACGTCGATAAATGCCAAGCAATCACATATTCTCACAAACGTTTTCGTTTGCCAGCACGGGACTACTATATAAATAATGACCTTGTTTCAAGAGTAAAGCCCATTCGGGATTTGGGAGTTATCTGTGATAGTGAGCTCAGTTTCAGATTTCATTATGATAACATTATTTCTAGGGCTAACTCTGCTCTTGGTGTCGTCAACCGTTAGTCTAAGGAGTTTTCAGACCCTTTTGTTACGAAATCTCTCTACACAACCTTTGTCCGACCTTTACTTCAACACATCCTTCATCTTAATACTAATATAGATAATATTAAAAAATCAAATTCTCCAGAGAAACTGCTAGCTATAAAAACGTAAAAAATGCGTAAGCATGCTATCCTTTTTGATTTTATATCTTTTAGGTTTTTTAAAACTTTTTCTATTTATTTTCTCTTCTTTTTTTAATTTATAGATCTACTGATCCTTAATTTTAAATTTTTTGTATTTTATGTTTTAACTGCTTGCATTAAGCAGGCCCATAATCCTTCTTCTTCCATACTCGCATAATCCATGAATACAAGTTGTTGTGTTAGGCTTGCATTGGCAAAACACAACAACTTTTATCTAGAATTTCATTGTTAAGTGCCGATATGATTGGCAACCGAATTTACTGTCGTACTCGGTGCAAATGGACCCCATTGCGTGCGGTATCTGGGGGGGATAGAGGCGTGGGAATATTTATTTCAGTTCAAGTACAACATTGTGTGTGCTTTGGAACCAGGTAACCAGAATGGACGCGCGGTCGTTTGCGCACATTAGCCGCCGCCGCGAGAAGCAACGCTTCCAAAAAAAAAAAATGAACACAATGGACCACGCGTTCGTAGAATAACAGCGGTGAAAAATTGTTGTTTTTAATTGATTTTGTAGTTATTTTTGCAAACTTATTTGCAAATTTATTGTGAATTTGTATTTTTACGTCGGAGAACCCCGACGAATATCAACAATTGTGTGAATACAAAAATCAACAACATGTATTTTTTTTGTTAATTGGCAAATGACGCGCGGAAAAACAAAAAAAGTTAAAAGTTAACCAATGTCTAGCGTCACGGTGGCGGCTCAATTGTATTCACTTTAACTTTGCCAGAGTGTTTTTTGAAGTGCGAGATCGACCGCGCCTCCATTCTGTTCAGCCAGTAAGGAAGCCATAGGATAGGGGACAGATTAACGTTTTATACAAAGGGGCTTAGTTCTACTCTCGACATGTTTAGAATTAAGTAATGTTTAAAGCTTCGCTGCAGATTTTTTTAAAGGAATTCAGGCATCGTGGGACTGAAAAAAAGCCGCGTATAGAATGGCTTCAGAATTATGGTGGCGAATTGGTCCTTGGGAGACACCCTCATTAATACTAATGAGGGTGGAGGTTTCGTTTTCAAAATGCACTGAGAGGCTGCGGTTAGAGAGGAAGTTTTGGACTAGTTTAATAAGGCATAGCTGGAGATTAAGCTGATTACAGCCAACGACTAGCTTTCGTGCGCAATACGCATCTCTGTCATCTCGACTGCTTACATTGTGATTAGTTCTCTCATATAAATCCCCGTTTTCTTTTCAAAGTAGCATTTACTTTCTTAATCTCTCACTCTTACACATCCAAGTACGTAAACTTTACCTACCGCGTGTGTAGTGACCTCTTTTCAAACACATGGCTAGGGCCTAAAATGAAACCTGGGTGCCGGTTTGGCGGACTTTCAGAAGTCTCGCTTTCGGAACCTAGTATAAAAAGAAATAGAAAAACAATTATTCCCCTGAAGAATTCCCTGATTTACCAAAAAGAAAACCATTTCAAAAAATCCAAGATATATCCTTATTTCCCCAGAATATGAAACACAACCTTTAACTTCGCCCTCCGTAAAGCAATAGACTCAATCAGTACAGAATACGAACAAATTACTCAGTTAAAAGATGGCAAAACTCTAATTTTGACTAAAAATCAGAAAATAGCAGACGAATTTATTTAGTAAAAAATCTTTCAGGATTATGCCCTGTCTCACTTTCTATGCATAATCAGCTTAACGCCTCAAAAGGCATTGTTTATGTCCCATGTCTCATAAACGTGCCTGAATCTGAAATCATCTCGGAAATGAAATCTCAAAACGTCACTGAGATCTGTAAATTTAATAAAAGAAATAGGTACTACTCCCAAACCAACTGGATTAATGCTTTTCACCTTTGATACCTTCCATCCCCCTGAAACCGTGGAAATAGGGTGGTACAAGGCCAAAGTGTCTGAATACTTTCCTAATCCTATGCGGTGCAGGAATTGTCAAATTCTCGGACACACAAAAAAATGCACTAATAATCCGATGTGTCAAGTATGCAACCTACCACCACATGTGGAGACCGCATGTACAAGGACGATGTGTGCTAATTGTCTCGGACCCCATTCATTTGAGTTCAAAGACTTTCTAAATTTGTGAAAACTGAAAGAAATATTCCACTTGATTTTATTATTAAGCTTAATACAATCCCCTTGAAAACTAAGTCTTAAATTCTAGAATAATATTATATATTACAAAAATTATATACAATATAGTGACTTAAATTCTAAACCATCAGTATAATAGAAACAAAAAGAACAGCCTTGAATCAATATTAAAGGAAGGTTTTCAGGAACTTAGTAGTGCATGCCGTAAGGCGGGCTTACTAAAGTAAAGGTCAAATACGTTGGAATTATTTACTTTGCTCAACATTCTAGGACAATAAATGCAACCATTTAATAAGTGATGAATGAACAGCATGTCAGCATTCTTACGGAGCTGGTATACAAAGTTTGTAAACCTAAAAGTTTAAGACGTTCTGAATATGGTGGATGGTTTAAAGGATCATCCCCAACAAGACCACGTAAGACGAAACGAATGAATCTTCGCTGGACGGCTTCAATTAGTTTAATGTGGACTTATTAATAGGGGGACCAGACCTCAGATGAATATTCGAGAAGGGGCCTAACGAAAGTCATATAAAGGGATTTAGTGACAGAAGGATCGGCAAATTCTTTAGACCAGCGTTTAATAAATCCAAGAGAAGAGTTAGCTTTGTTTATGGCACTATCAATGTGGACACGAAAATTAAGTTGGGAGTCACATAAAAAACCTAGATCACGGATTGAAGTGACTACAGTGAAATCTCCCTTGGGCGGACAGCCATGGTGCAGACATTTTTGTCCCCCTAAGGGAGATGTCCGTTAATTAAATAAAAACCCTAATTTTCAAAATTAAGAGTATGCATTTATTAACAGAAAATAAAACTTAACAAAAATATATAAACTTCACTTCTTTTTTATCACATGAAGTGTAATAAAATTATTAGATTTACCACATGTGTAAATACATATAAAAATCAGCATCTAAAAACTTTGCAATAATATAAGAAGATTCGGATTTATGTATTCTTCAAACAAAAATATTTCAATATTTGCTTGTTTAGTTTTAGAAAGAAGGATTTATTTTGGAATCTGGCCTGTACGTCAACCGAAAGTTGAACAGCTGCCGTAATTTTTCTTGGTCGTAATTTTTTTTTTTTAATTTTCAATTGAAGTGTTTGTTTTTTCGTAGGAATTAATAGATGTACCCACCAGGTCCTAATTCTCTTCCTCAGATATACCGCCAGACTCTTTGATTTCAACAGGAACTGCAATATTTTCAGCCACATTTACATTTTCATCCATTTATACAAATAATTTCAGCATTCATGAAGGGGCTTGGAAATTTTTCTTAAATTTACTATAGGCGAATCATCTTCGGGATCGAATTCACTGTCCTCCAAATTCAAACTACCTGAGCGCAAATAAACAAACTTCTAAAACTCCAACACTAAACCTTTCTAACGTCTACTATAGAAGACTGCAGCTGAAAAAAAATACCGTTGTCAAAATTATCAGCGTGATGACATATTCAATCCTGCTCTGGTGTCCGTCTAAGAGAAAATATTTTGTCATTACTTACTTTACTTTAGATGGCGCTTACAATCCAGGATGGATCACGGCCTCAACTAGGAAACCTAGTCAGGTAGCCCGGTCCCTAGCTAGCTACCACCAGTTGCGCACACCAAGTTGGTTGAGGTCGTTCACCACTTGATCGCGCCACCTAAGATAAGGCCTTCGCGTTGTCCACCAGGGTTGGATACGAAGACTCGTCGGGCTGGTGCGTCAATGTGCATGCGCTCCACGTGACCTAGCCATCTCAGTCGCTGTATTTTTAGCTTTTTGACCAGGTTGATATCGCTGTAGAGCCCGTAAAGTTCGTCGTTAAATCTTCTTCTCCACTCACCACCGATGCACACTGGGCCAAACATAACTCAAAGAATCTTTCTCTCAAAGCAACCCAGCTGGTTTTCATCCGATTTTGTCAGTGTCCATGCCTCTGCCCCATACAGCAGAACTGGGATGATTAAAGTTTTATATAGGGTAGGGTCTCTTTGGTTCTTTGAGAGAGGGCTGTACTACTCAAATGCTTTCTAAGCCCGAAGAAACAGCGATTTGCAAGTGTGACTCTTTGTTTGATCTCCGCACTGATATTGTTGTGCGATGTAATAGTGGATCCCAGGTAGACAAAGTCTCTGACTACTTTGAAGTTATAACCGCCAATCTTGACGTTTTGTCCCAGTCGATGGTGCTGGACTTCTCTTCTCGATGACAGCATATACTTAGTTTTCGTCTCGTTAACAGTCAAACCCATCTTCGCCGCTTCCGCTTCAATACTTGTAAATGCTCCACTGACAGCTCGCTTTGTTCTGCCTATGATGTCAATGCCATCAGCATAAGCAAGGAGTTGAACGGACTTTTGAAAAATTGTGCCTCTGGTGTTGACATTTGAGCGCACAATTGCTTCCAGCACGATGTTAAAGAGATTGCATGATAGCGCATCACCCTGTCTCAAACCTTTCTCGACATCAAAGTCGTCGGTGAAGTTCTTACCGACTCTGACGGAGCAGCGAAATTCCTTCATTGTCATTCTGCACAAGCGGACAAGTTTGGCAGGGATGCCGAGATGTGACAAGGCTCTGTATAACTCGGCCTTGTGCGACTTAAGTTTGGATATCGCCGTTCTTACTTCTTCTAGGGCAGGAGGACGGATATTTTGACCATCATCGTCCAAGTTGAATGGGTTGTTCTGCATAGCAACGGATGGTTGGCAGTCTTCGCCGCTTAGCAGCTTGGAAAAGTGTTCCTTCCAAATTCTCAGCACCGTCTGCGTATCTCCTACGACATTACCATTTTTATCACGGCAGGCTTCTATTGTGGGCTGGAATCCTTGGGTAGATCGTTTCACCATTTGATAGAACTTTCGAGCGTTACCCCTGCTGTAGCATCCCTCAATAGACTCGACCGCTTGCTTTTCGTGCTCCCTCTTCTTTCTTCTTAGGAGACCTCGCGGGCTGCTCTCTCACCAGTTCTGGTCCTAGCTTGCAGCATTGAATCATATGCTTCGTCCTTAGCTGCATGTGCCTGCCGACAGTCCTCATCGAACCAGAGGTTTCGCTTTGGTTGTCGATTGAAACCCAGCACATCAGAGGCGGCACTTCTAATGGCTAGCTGGCAATGATTCCACTGTTCGTCTATAGTTGGTGCTGCTGGTACGTTTTCTGAGAGATTGAGGGCGACGCGGTCGGAAAAAGTTGTGGCAGTCTCTGGTGATAAAAGTTTACCGACGTTGAACTTTCACCTAATATCCTCTCTTCGCTGAGGCGCCAAAGATATCCGCATCCGGACTCTAGATACTACCAGGTAGTGATCCGAGTCTATGTTGGCCCCTCGGAAAGTTCGGACATCCAGGATACTGGATGCATGCCTGACGTCTATCGCGACATGATCAATTTGGTTAACAGTGCCTTGATCTGGAGACTTCCAAGTTCCCTTGTGTATATTGAGATGGGGGAATCGAGTGCTTGCTAGGGTGATATTTCTCCCCGCCGCAAAGTCGATCAGTTTAAGCCCGTTTTCAGAAGTTTCGTCGTGCAGGCTGTGTCCTCCGACCGTCGAACCAAAATACCCCCCTTTCCGATCTGGGCATTAAAGTCGGCAAGAACAATCTTAACGTCGTACTTCGGGCACTTATCGTACGTCTTTTCGAGAAGTTCGTAGAATTCCTCCTTGATCGAGTCATCTTTCTCTTCCGTTGGGGCGTGGACACAGATCAGCGAGATGTTTTTAAATTTGGCCCTGATGCGGAGCCGCACCCAAATAACCGCTGTCTCCTTTCCCTGTAGCACTTACCAAAGTAGATATCACAGGATTTCATTTTTCGCATGCCCTCTCCATCCCATCGCATTTCCTGGAGTGCTGTTATATCAGCTTTGTACTTATCCAGGGTCTCCACTAATTGCTCGGCTGCACGTGCCCTGTTTAAGGTCCGGACATTCCACGTGCAGATCCGAAATTCGTTTTCAGTATTTCGTTTGCCAGGGTCATCAACATTTGGATCATCCATATCCGAGGCTTGTAGTTGTTTCATAGCTATCTAGATACTCCTACGTCGGGCAGTTACCCCAGCGGCAGGAGCCCCCAACCTGGAGGGCCAGGTCCTTTAATAACTCCAAGGACGACAGTCTGGATTTACCGCTCCTTATAAGCCTGTGCTCCGATTACTTCTGAGTAGTCTATACAAGGTGTTCACCAAGTAGTTCAACCTGACTGGAACTAGTGACGCTACCGTCGATTCCATCGCGAGAATTCTTCCGCTACCGTCAAATCTGTTGGGAGTGCCTTGGTGGGAAACACTCCTTTGTTGGGGGTGTAATTAGTAGCGACATTTTGTCATTCATATGTGATATTCCTGTCCGTGTACGTCCAAGGTAGTGTCCTTCCAAGAGACACTTGGTAACAATGAAACGTTTATGGAGCAATTTCCTTACAACACATTTTTCCGCCGAAGAGAGGTGTCCGCCTAAGGGAGGTGTCACTGTATAGGAATTGCTTCATTATTTAGAATATATTTTGTCAACATCATTTTTTTTTATAATCTACATGCGCTCAAGGGATTATTTTTTATTATTATTCATTTTTATTTAATCTTAACTTATAACTATCTTAAAGCTAGACAAAAACGTTTAAAACTAGCCTAATTATCAATAACTTACAACTAATTTACTGGCCCTTTACGGGCGCTCTAAACTAAACTATATCTCTTAATACTAATGTCTTTCGGCCTTAAAACTATTTTAATAATTTCTAATTATTTTATTTTTATTTGACCAAGAACACTTTTTTAACGAAAAACTTAGTAACATGTGCTTTTTTTTAATTTTTACTTATAGACTACCTAAAGCTAAACTAAAAATAATTAAATCTAGATACAACTAACTTATACTAACTAGAAATACTTAAAACTACTTACATCTACAAGTGCACATTTTAGCTTGGTCCTATCTTCGACCCGTTCCTTCCCTAGCTTGTATTCATCTGCATTGTGGTTGTCTCCACACTTAAAGCAGCGTGACTGCATTTCGCAGTTTGCTGCGGCGTGGCCGAACCTTTGGCAGCGCATGCATTGAAGCATGTCGCCGCGCCTTTTTAATTTATCCCAAGTTACAACCTGTCAGTTGAGGACGGAGATACTCCTCTAACTATCCAGTTTGCTGTTGGGTAAAAGCTGCACAAGGAAGAAGGGGAGATTCCGCTTCTCCCGCCTAGCTCTAACTGTAGCGAACGGCTTGACCCCGATAAAGTCGAGATCGTCATTCGCCTTTTGGCGGAGTTCATTTAAGAGCACCTGTAAATATGTCGTAAATTGTCATGTCCCAAACCTGAACTTGTCATAAATAATGTAAATATTATAAGCGTAGAAAACTTAGATATTTTAGGATTAAGATTTAACTCTAAGTATAATTGCAAATCACATTGCATAGATCTTAAAAAGAGCCAGCTCCAAGACGTAACATAATAAATTATTTGTCTAACAAAAAACTTAATATTCACGTTAGCACGCTTTGTAATATAACTAAATCTCTAGTTCTAAGTAAAATAGATTATGGCTTTTATATTTATGGGAAATGTCCAAAAACAAAAGAACGACAACCATCAAGCAGCAAGAAGAAGTATCAACTCCTATCGCACAACCAGAATTGAAAATATCATGGCTGAGACTGGTCTTCCTACGTCAATCCGAATGCCCAATAAAAATTTTTGTAAAGCTAATATTTTCCTATAACTCCAATATCGATAAAGATATTGACTTAACGAGCAACTTAAAAACAAACATGCGTCTTCCATCTACTATAGCGAATTATCAATCGTTAAAAAATGGATTTACCCTTTAAACATATCAAAATAAATACTTCACTCCTTCCTCCATGGAACATAAGACAACAATAATAACAATAGAATATATCATTCTACTTTCCTTAAAATAATGCAACATCTAAAACTTGACGGTTGGATGACTAACCTTATAGATGGATCTATATCAAATCATAACACTTCATTTGCCGTAACTCAGGAAAATGGAACCCTGTTAAGAGCTGGATCTTATGGGAATTCGCATCAGCCTTTACCACCGAAGCATTAGCTGTCTTAGAAGCTGTTAAAATGATACATCAAATCAACTTTAAACTAGTAATCTGCGCCGACAATCTATTCGTACTCAAAGCCGTAGGCAATCCAAACAAATTAATACGATTTTAACCAAAATAAAATTAGAGATTTTATCATGGCCTTCAGATTTTTTATTCTTGAGTGAATAAATTAATGATTCAACAACATTGGAGGAGGTAAAATGGTCATCATTAATATTTCAGATCTATTCGAGTTCCTGGATATGAGTCGGAACTCCCTCCAACTCTTGCCTAGTTGGGCTGACTCATCCTCGACTGTCCTTCTCCATGAGCTTCTCGTAGCTCCAGCTCTTCTTTCTTCTTGAGTGAGCGGATTCCACTGCATTGCCTGTGCCGCAATACAGTTGTTGCCTTTTCGAAGCGTGTGTCCGATCCACTGCCACTTGCCACGTCGTATAATAGAGTCAATAGCTTCCTGACCCGTTTTCCTGACGAGCTCTTGGTTTGATATACGATTGGGCCAGAAAATCCTAAGGATGTTTCGTAGATATCTATTAATGAAGGTTTCCAGCTTCTTAGTGACAACTACTGTTACTTTCCAAGTGCTGCAACTGTAAAGTAAAACGGATTCGCCTTTGGATCGAAACAGCCGTAGCTTGGTTCTCAAGCTTAGAGATTTTATTTATTTATTTATTTTTTCGGTGCCACCCTCGGTAGAGATGATACTTTAAAGGTATTGGATGCTCTGTACTTTCTCTACCGGTTGTTAAGAAATATTTATGAAAGAAGATACCGAGGATAATCATCCTTTTTTTGCCGGAGTCGATTTTCAACCCCACGATTTCTGCTTCTCTCTTCACCCCTGTTGTCATTTGGTGGAGATCCATGATCCTTTTCTACTTAGGTGGCGCTAAAGTTCGGGGCGAACCTGGCCCTCAACCAACATTCCTCTCCAGCTAGCTCGGTCTTATCGGTTTATATATTGTCAATCTATTCAACGTATGATCTTGTCATTAAACAAAAGGTGTTTATAATATTATACACTTAGTAGATTGCAACTACAAATGTTATTAGCCTAAAGAAGTCAAGATTTTGATGAGATTTTTTATCTGAGAATAATTTTGAAATTTTAGGAACATTTTTTTTTAAATATGCCACTCAGAAATGGGAATACCCAAGAACTGCACTGAAGGCCAACGCGAAGCCATTTTAGCTCGGAAAATATGCCACTTAAATGGCTTTTCCAGCAAGACAACGACCCTAAACATACGGCAAATTCAACAAATCTCTGGTTTCAGCGAAACAAATTGGACGTTATCGAGTGACCTTCTCAATCTTACTTAATTATCCGGCTCCCGATGCATGGAGGGTCGCTGCCTGACATATTGCGGTCTTCCATCGATTGCTGTCCCTCGCACGCTCCCTCCAGTCGTGCAGACCAAGCGCTCTTGCGTCTGTAACCGCCTGGTTCCTGTAGCGGAGGTTCGGTCTTCCTGGTCGTCTCGAACCTGCGGGCTGGGATTTGAGAATTTTCTTGGCTGGAGCGTTGTTGTCCATTCGCTCGATGTGGCCGAGCCAGTGTAGTCGACGCGCTTTGGATCTTTGGACTACATCCACATCTTGGTACAGCTTGTACAATTCTCGATTGAATTTTCTCCTCCATTCGCCCTCGTCGCATATAGGACCAAATATCCTCCGAAGAATTTTTCTCTCGAAAGTGCCCAATCAATTCCGCTTTTTTACTTATCGCCCAGCACTCGTTTTGTATAGTGTGCACTTTGTCTTTCGAGACAGGAGTTTTGAACCCATTTGTTTGGCCAAACCGAAGTAGCAGCGGTTCGCTATGGTAATTCTTCGTCGGATTTCCACTAAGGTGTCGTTCTTGGAATTGATGCTTGTTCCGAGGTAGGTGACTCCTTGACTACCTCGAAATTTGTGCTACCAACAGTGACGTTTTGTCCGACGGATAGATGAGGCTTTGTTGTTGATAGCATATACTTGGTTTTGTCCTCATTCACTTCAAGACCAACGCATTTTGTCTGTTCATCAATAGCTGTGAATGCTTCAAGTACAGCTCGCTTGGAGCGGCCGATGATATCGATGTCGTCCGCATAACCAAGAAGTTGGGAAGACCTGTTGAAGATAGTGCCTTCCAGGCTAACACCACTCTTGCGTACTATCTGCTCCAGTACTATGTTGAAAAAGTCAAATGATAGCGCATCTCCTTGTCTGAACCCTGTACACTTCTGGAAAAGCTCAGATGAGCTATTCCCCATTTGCACGTAGCACAGCGTATTTTGTAACGTCATGCGGCATAGCTGGATCAGTTTTTTCGGGATCCCGATTTCCGACATCGCCAATAGAAGCTCATGGCGACTTATGCTATCATATGCGGCTTTGAAGTCGATGAAAAGATGGTGCGTCTCGACTTGAAATTCATTGGTCTTTTCCAGGATTTGCCTCAATGTCTTCACAGGTTTGGTCTATCGTTGATCTGCCTGGCCTGAAGCCACACTGGTACGTGCCGATGATAGTGTTGAAGGTTTTAGACGCTAACATAGTACGTTGGATAGGATCTTGTAGGCAACATTAAGCAGGGTTGATGAGCTGGTGCATGCGCCCTACCAGGACATCTCCTCCATACTTGAAGAGTTCCGCAGGTAAGCCATCCGAGCCGGCGGATTTGTTGTTCTTAAGCTTGTGGATGGTTTTCTTAACATCTTCAGTACTGGGCGCTGGGACTGGATCTTCATTGACTGGTCTCAGGCTAATTCTAGACTAAATCATAAAATATACATTAATTATTTATTTTAAATAGAGCTTAATGACGATGGAAGAATAGCTTCCGAAATGTACATATAAGCAAAAATAAATAATTTGTGTTTTAAGTTGTTAAAATAAAATCTTTAATTTATAATAAAAAACACGTTAAAAAATCTCCACTATAAAATTAATAAAATATACATACAATTTCGTTTAAGATTCTTTATATAAATAAAAAAATATATTTTATGTGATCGCAGAAGATCACTTTCAACAACAATTAAATGAAACACAGAATTGTATTTTAATATTATGTATTAAAAGATCGTTTGCTTTGTCCTTATCTTATAAAATTGCTGACACTAGAATTCTATTGGAATTATGAAAGATGATTTGGGCACGCAAGTTACTGAAGGCAAAATGTGCTGATCAGTTTTATATGGACTTTGGAGAATTTTTAAGAAGTGATTCTCATCGGCTTTATTGGTCGTAATGATAATTAAATGAAGGCAGTTTTCATTTTATTTTCCCAACGTTTCGACGGTGGTTGCCGTCTTCTTCAGGTGTGTCTTTATTTACAAAATTAAAAAGAGATATAATGTTGTACATATTGATACAAGTAAACGAACAAAATATGACTTAAATAACGTTAAATTTTAAGGTTTTTAATATACCAAACAATAATTTGTTTGAAACATATAAAAAACAGATTAAGAACATATTTTTAACACTTCTCATTTGAAGAGTAGTCTACGTTTTATGATATTTACTGTCAGAAACTAATGAACAGTAAACGGCAGATATATTTTGTGTGTCTTGTTTGCGGTTCATATTATTTTCGTTGTTAATTATATGCAGTGTCTCTAGTGTGTAACGTTTGGATGTATATTTTTCTGTTGCAAGGATCTCCACTCCCTCGAAGTTTGGTGTGTATCGGTATCAACGCTGTGAGAAGCCAGTGCCGTCTTCTCAGAACTTTTTAGGCGAATATCTGACTTGTGGTTCGCCATTCTTTGCCGAAGGAGTTGTTTGGTGGTGCCGATGTATTAAAGATTGCAGGATTCATTTGTTTTCCCCTGACAATTTATTTTATAAACTACGTCTGAACGGCGATCTTTTTGGGGTTTCGTCTTCAGGTTGGTGAATAGGGATGCAACAGTCTGGTTCGACCAATATGCCAAGTTGGCTTCTGGGTTGTTTTTCGTGACCATTTCTTTTAAATTTTCGGAAAGTTTGGGCACATAAGAGTATTTGCGTAACTTTTTCTTCGTTAGCGGAGTGGAATTTTCGGTCACTCAACTCAAAAACTTTGTTTATTAAGTTCGACGCAGTGTTTATACGAATGTGCTTGGCTTGATTAGATCGGAAATTGACAAGTCGCCCAGGTGCCATATCTTTCTAGTACCAGTCGAAAGAAAGTCGATCATTTTCGCGGTAGACCTTAACGTCCAAGAACGCTATCGATCTGTTTTTTTTCCCTCTCTACGGTGAATTGTATTTTTAAATTAGAGTGGTTAAAGCGTGTCGTAAGACATTTTCAATTACTTTTCTATCCACAATCGCAAAGATATCATCAACGTATTTAGCTACGTGTACTTGTTTGTACAAATTGTCCTTAAATTGCAGGTAGTTGTTATCTTAGAGGCAAAAATTTAATAATTCGATAAATTTGTTTTGACTCAGCTTGGTATTTTCACCTATAATTTCCCATTTCTTTTTAATAATGTTGATTGCAAGCTGAACAGGAACATTAATAAAAAGAGAAACAGCGTCATAAGAAACCAAAATATCGTTTGTGTCAAGTACAAAATCTTTTGCTTTGGATTTAAACTCCAACGAATTTTTTTACAGAGTGAGGAGATTTTTTCGTGACACACTGTAATATTTTACCCATTTACTTTGAAAGTTCGTAACAAGGAACTTTCATCGATGATGTTATCGGCCGGAGAGGTATGTTTGGCTTGTGAATCTTTGGTAAACCATATATTGCAGGTATTTGTGCTGTGTAGGTAGTCATGATTGCTTTTTCCCTATCATCGATCATCTTATTGGTGTGCAACAATTTCACAAATTCATTATTTTTGTTTTGTAGAGTGGTGAGGGGCTTGCTCTTGCGACCCTTTATGTAGAGCGGTCAGACAGTAGTTCTGTCATCTTGTCTTCATATTCCGTCATTCATCGCAACAGTCGCATTGCCTTTATCAGCTGTTACAATTATGCTGTTTTTGTGTTTTTTAAGAAAATTTACCGCATCTTTGTGTACCTTCGTGATGTATTTGTCGAATGCGTCGTTGTGGTGGTAACGTTAAAGAGTAGCATATTTCATCTTTTTCTGTTCTTATGATTTCTTCGCCATCGCAAACAAGACACACAAAATATATCTGCCATTTACTGTTCATTAGTTTCTGACAGTAAATATCATAAAACGTAGACTAATCTTCAAATGAGAAGTGCTAAAAATATGTTCTTAATCTGTTTTTTATATGTTTCAAACAAATTATTGTTTGGTATATTTAAAACCTTAAAATTTAACGTTATTTAAGTCATATTTTGTTCGTTTACTTGTATCAATATGTACAACATTATATCTCTTTTTAATTTTTAAATAAAGACAACCCTGAAGAATACTACCGCAACCACCGTCGAAACGTTGGGAAAATAAAATGAAAATTGCTTTCATTTAATCATCATAACGCGACCAATAAAGCCGTTGAGAATCACTTCTTAAAAATTCTCCAAAGTCCAAATAAAAACCAACTTGGTCAAAAACTTCTAAAAGATCAGTTTTATATTTATAATATCGGATATCATCATCCGCTACGAGATGAAATTATGAATCATTGTTTGAGCATTGCATTTTGTTTATAGGAATACACTTTGTATCTTTCTTCATTATCATAGGGTGTTTAATATTATTACAAAGTTATGTGAGGGTGTTCTGATAATGTAACCATACGTTGATTGTTAGTATGCATGTTAGTAAACAAGTGTTTAGATCAATGCAATGGTAATTCATTTATTTTGTTTAAGCTATGACTATGTAAAATTTTGTTTATAGAAGTGAGTAATATTAAAAAAAAAAAAGAATTTCACACATTGTTCTTCATAACTCATTCAATTAACATAGCAACAACAAGAGAATAAAAGGAATAATTCTTTAGCCTAGCTTAAACCAGGGCTAGTAGCGAATGATCCATTTATAACTTTAAAATACAAATAAACAAAATAACTAAATAAACAAGTAAATTTAGAATGTAGAAAGACGCAGCGTAAAAAAGCAATTACTCTCTCTACCTATGAAATTTTAAAACATTTCAATTTCCATGTAATCAAGGAGCCATGATTTTTTTGCATTAAAAAAAGGTCGTAAAACATCTTAAACTCCTGATGGCAGTTGGAAGCTTATTAAAAACTGTAGGAGCAACAAATGAAAAGAAATGCCCCTTATGGTTTTTTATAAATAGGTGTTGGTAGCATTATCACGAATATGACGAAATCCACCTCTTAAGAAAAAAAGACTTAAGACCTTAAAGAAGTAAAGATATCTTAGAGGAAGAATTTTCAACTGTCGAAATAAAACTAAACTACCTGAAAAACGATTTTGTTTGCAAATAATAAGTATAATATGTTTCTGTGCAATTAATATAGGATTAATTTTATTGAAGTATGCACCTCCCCAACATGTAATGTAATACCATACTGAATTTTAGAATGTACTACAATCCTATAATAAATCATAGGAAGTACCGTCTGAGAATAAAAAATTGCTTAAATTATAAAGTTGCTTAGTGCAATTCAACAAATACTTTCTTAATCTTTCCCAGTGTTCAAGCCAATTCATTCTACTATCCAGAAGAATTCCAAGATAATTGAAAGATTGGACAATGTCAATTTTAAATCAGTTCATAGGGCTTTGTTCGTTTGAATTATAAGATCCAGAGGAATTTCATCAATAAATATTTTATGGCACAGACAATCTAATGCATGCAGACAAAACTAAAATCAACAATGGCAGAGGTCCCCCGTAATTTAAAAAACATCAATTTGGTGTTGTTACTTAAAATCATTTTATGAACAAAAAACCAACGTATAACATGGGGTCTCCACGGTCTAGATTTTCTAGTAAGTTTGGTCGCATACTATGAAAATTGCTCAAGGAGACCACAAATAGCATTCTATAAAAAATTGCACAGCTCATAGCATTCTATCGATAGTATACTATTTGGCTGCCATTTTCACTTTGAGGTTAGCGTTTGTGGCTAGTGAACGTTTGTGGTGTGTGTACTGCTATAATTCCTTGTTTTTTTTGTTTAGTTCCTTTTGTTGAAGGTTTTCTAAGTCTTGTAATGCTACCTTCGCGACATTTGTGCAATTGAAATAGTATGATATGAAATGCCCAATGCCAAATTTTGTAGCATTCTATTTTTCTTTTCTTCTATCAAAATGACAGGTAGTATACTATAAGATATGGAAGGTGGGGACACCGTGTAGGATGTCAAGATCGAAAAATATATCAGAAACCAAGTTGAGATATGATTTTTCACCGTAAGAGCAATATCACCCGCAAATGCAGTAAGCTTACCTTTAAAGTGCTGTTTAAAGATCGAATTAAAAAAAAATAAAAATAATAAAGGGCCAAGACCAGATCCTTGTGGAACTCCCGTGCTTACGTCATTTATGTTACTATAGCTTTCATCAATTTTTACTTTTTGTTTTCGTTTATATAAATATGAAGCTAACCAATCATGAACAAAACCAACGAATCCGGCTGAACTTAATTTATCAAGGAGAATCTTATGATCAACAAGATCAAAAGCCTTTGTCAAATGTATAAAAAGTCCGGCTGTATCAAGATTAATATTGATATCTTCATATATTTCACCACACAACTTTAAAAGCGCATCTTCAGTGGACTTACTAGCTCGAAAACGGAATTGACTGTCATCAGAAAATTTATTTTTATTTAAAAATTCTGATATCCTCCTTTTCATAGCCTTTTCAAACATTTTGGAACAAGATGGAGAAGTAGGGATAAAGACCTATAATTATTCATATCCTTGTGATTTGATTTTTCTATAAAGAAGTATAACCGCAGCAATCTTTAAAGCATCAGGGAAAACACCTCCAAAAAACACTTATGTGTGTGAGAGAACATCAACAACGTTATAGGATATTTTTTTAAACAAATTATTTGAACAAGAGTCGTCGGTTTTAGAATTAGAGTTCTTGAGTGAATTAATGATTCTATATAATTCATGCGAAGAAATAGGTTCAAAAAATAAACTACTGTTAGAGTGGTTCTGTTCTATAATTAAACTAATCACGCAGCGAATACAATCAGAATCATATGAGCCATCTACCATGTTATTGGCTATTGAAGTAAAGAGGTTATTGAAAGCATCATTGACTAAAATAGAGTTAGAAAGTTCAACCACAATTTTCTTTTTATCATATTTCTTACGTTTAAGAATATTATTAACACTCCATTCCCCTCTTATATAACCTCTGTTTTTATTTAACTCGGCTAGGTAGAAATTCTGTTTACAAACTTTAACTTCAACAGAAATTTTCTTACATAATTTTTTATATTTGTCTCTTAATATGGAGTTATGTGGAAATTTTTTACATTTCAAACTTAATTTGTTTTTTACACATATTTTTCGTACAAGAACATCTGTAATCCAAGGCTTAATGTGTTTAGATTTACAATTTTGAGTCTTGCTGGTACAACAACTTTCAATTAAGAATTTTAGTGTACAAATGAAGTTATCATAGGCTAACGAAGGATCAGGTTCATTATTGACAGCGTCCCAGTACTCAAATCTTAGCTTGGAGTTTAATAAGACAGAGTCAATTTTTTGTATATACCTATCAGATAAAGCGCACTCATTTGCCTGTTCAACACCTATGTAGGTAGTGAAGGCTAGTCAATTCAACTTGAGATACACAATTTGCCAGTACGGTTACTTCTACAAACGATGTGGTCATTCACGTTCTGGAACTCGCCGTAATGCGTGTAGGCTGCTCAATGCAGCAATCAAGCCCCATAACAGCTAAAAGTTGTAAATAGTCTTCCACCAGTTTTGATTTAAAAAGCAAATCAATATTAATATCCCCTAGATGTACCAAGTTTTTGGCTTTTAATATATTAATAATTTTTGCAATTCTCCAAAAAGACATCCTTTCCACTACTATTAAGTCGAAAGGAACAAAAATAATCAAATTTCTCATTATTATTCCCCAAAACAACTGTAAAAACATCCATAGAAGTTAAATTAATTTTAAAAACATCACAAGAGTAAACTTTGATAAAAAAGACGGCAACACGACCAGAAGAGTAGGAGGCATTGCAGGTATCATGAAAATCATAGCCAGAGCCCATGTTCTCTAACTTTCAAATCGATAAAAGTATTCGAGAAACAAAAAAAAAATGTTTGTTTTGTTGTTAAGATGCCAAAATGACTTTTTCAATTTATCGCCTTCCATTGAAAAATCCCAGTCAAACAAATTAAAAATATAAGTTATCGCCTCAACTTACAGAAACCCATATTTTCAGAGGCGTTAAGTGAGTAAAAGTTATCGCCTGAGTTACAGCACATGGGCCCAGGTATACTAAAATTATCAATTAATATAATTTCAGATAGAAATATAAAATCAGGGTTATTAACACAGGAATGATATGAATCAGTTAAAGATCAAAATGTTTGCGAAGACTTTGATGAATAAAAAAGAAATGTTTTTGATATACGGAATTGTTATGAAAAACACAATGTAACATTTCACAGTCAAAATTACACAGATAATTATTCTTTTCTTGAGAGTATAAATAATCTGGGGAATTCAGTTTTATTCAAGTAACTCGAAAACTATAGGTTCTTTTGAAAAAAGTTTTAGGTACGCATTGTAGCTAATGTTATTCTACACAAAAACGATGTAGTCGCTTTTTAATTGTAAAATGTTCGAAAACATTGGGTGTAGTACATTAATTCAAAAAAATGTAATAAATGTATGCTTTTGAGTGGGGATTTTTTTTGGTCTTATTTATTTTTGCAAAAACATATTCTATGAAAAAAAAAACAAATTTTAAGTGTGGAAGGGTAATGCTGCCATCTTAAAAATTCTGTTTTATTTTTATTTTGCTTAATAACTACCAAAATCTTTATTTTTCTGAAAAAAAAACTAATAAAATTATCTACAAAATGACATATTAACGACTTCTGTATGTCAATTCGTTCTTAAGTTATAGCGCACCAAATTTAGGGTACTTTTTAGGAAACGCTTAAGATATTAAATTAAAATGAAGCTCCCCACCAAAATTCAGCTTTATCGGAATTTTTTCGAAGTTTCATCATTTTTTTGTGTCTAATTTCCCTGGACTACTAGGCGATTTATTGAGCTCCATTCGACACAGTCAATAGAAAGTCATTGATCTATAAACTTTCACTAATAGTTTTATCAACAAAGTTCATAAAATTCTATGAGAAGATGCTTGAGAACTATAATGCTTTTGTACAGAGGCCCTAGGAAATCGAGAGATTTCAAATGTCAAACTGATGTTCCTCATGGCTGTGTTTTAAGTTTTTTTTTTAGTTTAGTTTATTTTTTACTTCTTTGTAACAATTATAAGAATAAAGATTTAACAGATTTAAATATAAATATAACAATATCAATTATAATATAAGTTAACAGAGAGAAAAAAAAATAAAAACCAAGTTTATGATTTAATTATATTATATTTAAATGTGTTCCAATTCATGATAAGAAGAAGGTACAGCCTGTTGCCTAAAGACAAGAATCGAAAGTACTGAGAAATCATACTTAAAGATAATTATTTAACATAAATATTTTATAAAAAAAAAACATTGTGGAGTAAACACTTGAAGAGAATCAAAATATATAAAAATTAATTGAACATTTTTTTAAGGGAAATGAAGAGTAAATTCGAAGTTAGATAAGAATCCTGATAATATTATAGATTTCATTGAGATGAAAGTTAAAGAGCCATTTTTTAATGTTTTTGATGAATAAATGAAGAGCGAATGCTACGTACGTCAGAGGGTAAAGCGTTAAAAAGTCTAGGTGCTGTTGCAGTAAAAAAGCTTAAAAAATGATTAGTATTGTGAACTGGAATGAAGGCAAGGTTACTACTATTACTGCGCAATTAGTAAGTTGGTATATTGTGACTTAAAAGATAGCCACACTCCAAAAAAATATATTTTTAAAACTTTATAGAAATAAATATGTTTCAGAGGTAAAAACGAGAGCTGACAAAAATGGAAAGCTATGTTCATATTTCCTTTCTTATATGGCCCTTAAAATATTCTTTTGAGTTACTAATTAAACCCAAGAAATTATACCGTATTGTAATTTCGATTGAACTAAACCATAATAAAAAGTTTCCATAAGTTTTCTACAACAAAGTTTTTTAAATGAAACATAATATAATTGGTTGAAGCTAAATATTTCTTTAATGCTTTAGTGTGAACTTTCCAGTCCATTTTGTTGTGAATATGTATTCCAAGATATTTATATTCAGTAACTGTTTCAATATAGAAACAGTTTGGTGTACAATTATTAACTAAAACATTATCTAGAATTTCTATGGAAGTACAACATGAGTTACTACTAAGTGGGATTTTTTTGCAGTCATAACTATGCTGAATAAGAAGAGGAAAACTAAGATCTACTATCAGAGGTTTGAAAAACATTATTCTAGTTTTCTCACTAATTACGAGTTTATGAATGCCAAACCAATATCTAAATAACTCTAAGTCATGATTAATATCAGAAACCATATCAAGTAAACTGGGACTAGAATAAACACAAGCTAAATCATCAGCAAATCCCACTAATTTACCTTTTAAATTCAGACTGAATATATTGTTAATATATATAAGAAATAAAAGTGTACCTAAGACGGAACCTTGTGGAACACCTTTATTAATATTTATTTATTTATTATTACTGAATTTATCACCTATTTTGACCATTTGTTTTCTGTTTTTAAGGTAAGAACAAAACCAATTTAACATAAAGTCTCTGAAACCGGCTTTTTCTAATTTTCTAACTAATATGCCATGGTCCACTTCATCAAATGCTTTTTTTATATCGATGTATAAAGCTGATGTAAATTTCTTATGGTTCAAACTATCATAAACTAAGCTACAGTGAGCTAAGAGTGCATCTTCTGTGGAGTTTCCAGCTCTGAAGCCGAACTGTCTATCGTTGAAAAAAGAAATACTATCTAAATAGTTCACAACTCTAGATTTAACAACTTTTTCAAAATTTTTTGAAAAAATAGGTAGAATAGAAATAGGTCTATAATTTGAGACACATTTTCTGTCCCCTTTTTTAAAAATTGGATTAATTTCAGTTAGTTTTAAACTATCTGGGAAAATACCTTAATAAATACTTTTGTTAAATAAGTGGGGCAACGTATCAACTATATTTAGACATATTTTTTCAATTAAAGTATTTGAAAAACCGTTAGATGTAGATGAATAGGAACTATCCAGATTTTGAATAACTCTAAAAATTTCAATAGAGGAAATAGGTTCGAAAAAGAAACTGCAAGGCTGAACATTATCTTTGAAACAAGCTTCAGAACAATTAAAGGTAGAGTAAATAATGCCTGCATTAACAATTGTATCTTTAGCTATTTTAAAAAAGTAATCATTAAAGGTTTTAGCCATGTCAGCATGATCAAAAATGTTTTGAGATTGGTAAGTCAAAAAAGGAGGTTTATCAGAATATTTATGTCTGCCAAATTAATCACCTTTCGCTTTATGAAACTTATCCATATAAAGATTTTCTCCTGGTAGACGGCCTCTGGCCAAACCATATTAAACTTAGGATTAAATTGAATTGTAAATTTTAAATTATATTTTGTTTAATAAAGTTTTCAACTAACTAACTAACTAACTATAAAGATTTTCTTCACAAATTGATATATCAAGTCTTATTTCTTCACATAAATGATGATATTTTTCGCGGTAAACAATGTTATTCGGATGCTTCTTAAGCTTAATTCTTAGTTTATTTTTGTCATTTATTTTATTTATTAAAAAAATTGATATCCACGGCTTCATCTATAAATACAGCACTACCACCTGCCGCATAAGTATTGTTACACTTAGTATATAAAAAGTAACCAGGAATTTTAAAAAGATCTTTTTCATACTCATATACCCAGATTTCGGTTAAAAAATTAATTTAGGCTTATTAACAAATTACTCTAAGTGAATCAATAACAAATCAAAATTTTTTCTAATGCTTCTAATATTTTGTTGAACAATATTAAAACTATCTTTATAAACATTATAATGGAAAACACTTTTCCATAACTCATTTTCAAAATAACAAAAAGGAGTATCCAGCGCATCAACATTTAAATCAGGTTTAAACGATACGGCCATAACTAAATAATTTTATGGAGATCATCAAAAGACAAAATTCGATGCGTGGCTTCCCCTTCTTGCTTTTTAATTAAAATAGTTCCATTTTTAATCCACAGATATTGATATTCTTTTTCAATTATAATTCTTTTAGATTAAATAGTAGTCTGTTATACGGAGTAAGTGATTCATTAATAAAAACAGTTTTGGAATAAGTTTGAATCTTTTTCTTATTAGAAATAATTTCCATATTTTTGGCTTTGTCGTTGTTGAAGCGGCTGCATTTGTGTTCTTGTTGCGGTCGTAGGTTTCGGTTTTGATAGTTATTGTTCTAACATAACAAAAGTTCATGTCTTCAGCTGTGATGCTTTCATCGATATTTCTAAACAGTTGTAATGCCGAGGTAATGCACTGTCTTTATTTACTTTAGGTAAACCAACAATATCAATGCATTTATTTAGTTTTTTTTTGGCGCATTGAGTTTACTTGGTGCTGGAGCATGTCAACCTTTTTTTGCAACTTGCTTTTTTCAAAAAATTACAATTCATCTCCTTCAACGAAGTAATTTCATTATACAGAGACAAAATCTCTTTATGTACAACATCAAGAGTGACATGGGTTGAGGTGTTGTTGTTTCACTAGGCTTGGCAGCAGCAGGGGTAGCGATGGAGGTTCAAGTGCAGGTGTAGCTGGCGACGACGACGATGGTTGTGGTGGTGGTGGCGGTAGCGAATATGTAATATGGGGCTGAGTTGTTCTTGTTTTGCAGTATGTAAATCGGAAGAAACTAACTCGGGTGTTGTATGTACGAGTTTATTCTTAACTGATGGTGGAGGCGAGAAACGAAGAGAATCGCGCCTAGATTTACTACAAGATTGGCAACGATAGTCAATATTGTTTTTTTTCATGTATTCTTTATCACAAAGTTTTAAATTTAAACATTTCAAATGAAAAATTATATTGCAACTAGAACACTGAATTTTGGGAGCGTTGGCGCTCTATTTTAGTTAAACCACAAATGCAAGACATTATGAAAAAATAGAGAGAGTTTCTCAACACAAGATGTGTACCCCACGATTACACAAATTTAACTTAAGTCTTGTTATGCTCTATTTATTGATGATGATGAAAATCACATCCCAGGAGGTATTGTAATAGGTGATGTAACTATTAAGGTTCATCTTTATGCAGACGATCTTGTTATCGTCTCAGATAGTCCGCTTATTTTACAACTTAAAATCAATAAGCTAAAACAATACTGTTATAGTTGCTGTCTCAAAATTAACAGCTCGAAGTCGAAAATTATGATCTTCAGATCACGCAACAGATCTATAAGTTATGGCCGCAACTGGTAAACAATATTATAGAAGCCGTGGATAAATTTAAATATCTGGGATATGTACTAACATAACTTAAATACGCATGCACATGCTAAAAAAAATAAAAGCTGCTAAAGTTGCTTTAAACAGCATCTGGTCTAATTTTTTTTAGCAATGTTTTTGTAGACTCAGTTTCAAAATTCAAAGTATTCATTGCTGCAGTGAATAGCTATCTCTGCTATGGAAGCGAAGTATATGGATATGAACAGCTAGAAGAACTAAAAAATGAAAAATATATTTTTTAAAACGAATCTTCCTGTTACCTAAGTACACCCCAAATTATGCCATCCATTGTAGACCATATAGATCTGACTTAAATCCTATCTGCTCGCTTTGCAACCTTGGTGAAAATGAAAATATCTTACATTTTATAGCGTTTTTCCATTTTCCGCAAGTTTTCTTTCTGGAGATGAATGTATAAATATTTTGAATGGTGGCAGTGGTTGGAAGTCACTTGTAGGGTATGTTTCGCGTGCAAAAAAATATCGAGATGATTATTTGAACATGTTTTGAAGAATAAAGTCACCACTACTGTTTGAATATTTTAAAAAGCTCAAGTTGCATATTATTTTCGTTTTAGCTAAACTAAAAGCCCTTTTTCAATACTTATGTTGTTTTGACTAAACTAAAAGTCCAGATTAATTATTTCGTTTGTCTTTCTATCTGTTTAAATACAAAAAGGTTCTAAACTTCGAATATACGAGTATCTAATAGTCCAGTACGTGGGTTTTTTTTAATGCAAAAGGTGGGGTAGTAGCGATATTGTAGTATGTTGGTACAGTCTTGGGGCCTTAATGAAAAATCCAAGTTTTCGAACTCGAGGCGGATGCGCTCCAGATGACATCTTGGATTTTAAGTATAAAAATTTAGTTGTTTAATAATAACTAAAAAACGTTGGCTCTGTTGCTACAAAGTTAAAGACGAAAAAATTTCCTACATTTTTTGTATAAAACATTTTTTTGTAGCACACATACATATGTTAGGAGTTACAGCACCGTGACTTCATTTCCGTTGAGTTTTTCTTTATTATTCTTATTATCTATTATTATCTATATTATTACATAATTATGAGAAAAAAACTAAAAGGCACTTGAATATTATTATTAAACAGTATTTTACTTTTCATAAACAAAGTAAAAGGCGAGTATATCGCATATTTGTTTTTAAATTTAAGAAAGTAAATTATGATTTTAGAGCGTTACAAAAATTAATTTCTACTACATTTTGGTCGATAGGCCGGGTTGGTTATTGTCGGTGTTCTGGTCGTAGTTGTCTGTGTAATATGTATCAAGATTTTTCTCTATGCCTCGCTATTTCTGTACTTGGTGGTACATCCTAAACGCGTGGAAATGCGCAGCGTTTTTTGTAGAGCGTAGATTTGGCGAAGCGTTTGAAACGAATCGCTTCCAAACTCTCTCTATCCATGTTGCTACCATATAAAGCTACAACAAAGCGTACTCCGGCCTCGCCATTGCTTCTTGTTGGTTGGAAATTTTAATTATTTCATGAACCGCTCTCTGTTCTGTTTTACCATGATTGAATAGGGTAGTGTAACAGTTAAACAAGCTGAATATGATGCCGGTGTGCTAATTATCAACACTGCAATTGCATTATTCAGTGAAGCAATTTGATGCTGTTTGTGTGACCTTATGGTACTTCTGACAGCGTTAGCACCAGCCGAAAGTTCTATCTACTTGCGTCAACCTCCAAGAGGGAAAACTGCTGAGAGGATATATTCAGCAAGTACCCTCAAATACGAAGAAGCAGCCAAGCACAATTTGTTCTTGCATGCCCTCAGTAGTTGACACTAAGTCATCCCTATTTAATCTGGGAAAAACTAAATTTTGTACACTGATAGAAAAGAACAGAACGGTTCATGAAATAATTGAAATTTTCAACCAACAAGATGCTACGCCAGAGGAGATTGCCGAGGAAAGCTAATAAAGCACTCATGATATGCAAATGCAAGACTTGCAAATAAAACATGGGGATGCAAACCAAAAGTCGTGAGATGGATGTATACCATGATGATAAGGCCCATTATTACCTATGGGGCGATTTCATGAGTCAAGAGTACCGAACTAGTAACAACTAGGAAATCACTTGAAAAGATACACAAAGGCTGGCATGCTTATGCATCACCGGTCTACTCACTTGCCACTGTAAACTGAACAGGCACATCAATATTATGGGATTAGAGAGCAATGCTCTGTAAGGAGAACGAGACACCGGACCACGTACTACTGAGTTGTGAAGTCATCATTCACCAGATACAAATTTCTTGGGCATCACCTAATAGCGCAAAGAACTACCCTCCATTGAAATACCACAAATAAATATAAAACAAGTATGCGATATACTTTCGCCTTTTACTTTGTTTACGAAAAGTAAATAAAATACTGTTTAAAACTACTGTACCTTTTAGTTATTTTCTCATAATTATGTAAAAATATAATGATATATAATAAGAATAATAAAGTAAACTCAACGGAAATGAAATTTGCGCATTTTTTCCAAATAGTGCAACTTTACGGAGCTGTAACTCCTAACATGTGGGTGCTGAAAAAAAATGTAGGAAATGTTAACGTTAATAAATGTTAAGACTAAACTAAAAGTCACAGTTTGTTTATTTATTAATCCCAAATTAAATGTATTTATATAAAAATAACTTAGTAATGACTTTAAAATTGGATTGATTGAATAAACGTTTCCAGTACAGACGAAAAAAGGTTGAGAGATTGCGATAAAGCATTGGCGTTGTTTATATTTGGAAGGCCGACAATTTAAATAATGTTTTCTCTTTGTGTTTGTTCCATGTAATTAACTCTTTTCTGCATCAAGTCGAGTTAGATTTTCAAATCGTTTTTGGCTTTCTGAACTTCTTGGCTAGTAGAAAAAACCTGGCTATTTTCTTTTCTCAACTCCAAGAGTTCCTTGTAGATAGTCGCGAGTTTGTGTACTATCAATATTCTCATGTGGTGACCTGTCGATGACGCATGGATACCATCAGGCGTAGATACGTTACTTTTCATTCCATTCAACTTTTAAGTTACAAGTTTTGCAATAGCAAGGCATAGTCTTAGTTCGACAGCTGTCTATTAAATCTTATAGGTGATTCAAAACTTGTAGGATATAGATAATGTATTTAAATTTACAAACAAAGAGAAAAATCGTTTTTCAATCAATCAACATTTCAATAATTTTGTTCTTGATTATGGTATTTTTAAACAAAAAAAAACAATTCCAACTGTCAATTTATGTAAGCTTGTGATCCTTATTCAATAATTTATAATTTCGTTAATAATAATTTAATTTAGAAATCAATTTTTTGGAAGGGCTTTCTTTTCCGATCTTATAAAACTGTCTGATACAAATTTTACAAACTTAATCTCTTTTCTCAATGGGTCGAAATGGCTCTAGCGACTCTTCGCTTGAGAGATAGCTAAAACACAACAAATGTTTTGCACATTTAATGCGGTAGGTTCCGAAAATGCAAACTTTATGTAATATGAATGTCTTTAATAATAAAATGCATGACTGGATCGCACGAACTTGCTCTGAAGAATATAAATATATTTTCAAAGTCGTTTTTTACTTATTTTTTTATATTCAATTTAAAAAACAATTCTAAAAAAAATTTAATATTTAAAAATATAAACTTAAAAAAAATTAAAATAAAATCTTCCACCCGTTTTCGAAATATTGACATTTCAACAAAAAAAATATTTTTTTTTTCAAAAATCCAAAAAAAAATATTGTCCGAAAATTTTGGTATGCAGTATTATTTATAATTTGAAGGACCTCCTATATAAAAATTTTGAACAAAATCCATTGAGCCGTTTATAACAAAATATTTAACAAAACATTTTTTGGCTGACACTTTTTTTTATCAAAATCGTTAGAGAAGTTTTTGAGATAATTAAGACGGTAGAATAAATTGTATGGCAGGTACCAGTATTCGTGGACTTAAAAAAACTCAAAAATCTATTTTAGACAATCACCAAAAACGCTAAAATACCAAGTATTATATTCGTACTCAATGAAAGAAAAACACGACTTTTAAATTCTATAAGTTTATTAAATCCAGGTTATAAATTGTACATGTGGTTGGGTTAGCAGACAGAACGGAAGAGAGCGATTGAACAAAATCGCACAACATAGTACGTGGCATTTACGTAGGAGATAGATGTTACAATATATAACATAGAAGATAGAATAAAGTGTAGAATGAGTATAACAATATTAAACTATATAACATTTCTGCCCTTTTAGATATCTTATTTCATTATACAATTATTTTAATTTCTTAACAATAAGTTCATTAATTACTTTTATTTTATTATCAACAATTTAATTCATTATTTACTTGCTAATCTATATGAACTTTATATTTTCTTTTCAATAAATTAATTCATTATTTACTTGCTAATATAGATGAAGTTCTTATTTTTTCATATTGTTTTCTCTGACTCTTAGATGATTTATCAACATCATCATTCGATCTGCTTCCCTTAACAAAAATTTCATTATTAGTATATGTTTTTTCAAAACTCTTATTGTTTAATTAATCCGAAGTTACAGTAATAGAAGGATGATATTGATCTTCTAAACAAGATTTTCTAATGTCTGAATATTGAACAATACGTCTGCAATTGTTGTTAAAAATAATTTCATATACACAAGGGCTGATAACTTTGGATACAATCGCAGGAATCCATTTTGCTACTAAATTATTGGAATTGCAATACATAATCTTATCTCCTTTTAAAAATGTTTTAGATTTTACATTAGTTTTAGGCTTCTTACATACTATTTTTTTAAATTCATTACGTTTCTTATTTTAAAAATAACAAGGCTTTTGATCATTTTGAACATTCTAGTTAATAATACTTCTAGGCTTAAAATTGCTTCTGAAGGCGATAGCTTCGTTACCGACGTTGGAGTGTGGCGTCAAGATGATTAAAATTGTAAAATTGTCAGTCGGCGTTAAGATTTTATATTTTAAATTCAACAAAAACTTTTTGAAATAACTTTTTACCTGAGCTACACCTGTTTCCGCTAAGCCGTTGCTTTGAGGGTGGTAAGGTGGTGATTTGCTCGTTATAATACCATTTTGTTAACAAAATTCTAAAAATTTACTGGAAGTGAAAGGTGGACCCTTGTCACTAAATATTTCCTTCGGAAATCCAAAATAAGAAAAGCTTGTTTTTAGTTTTTCAATGACAGCTTCAGCAGTTGATTTTGTCATTAAATAAATATCCATCCATTTACTGAACGAATCAACCAAAATCAGGTATTCAAATTTACTGAAATAAAACAAATCAATATGAACGAGTTCAAACATAAATGTTGTTTGTGGCCACGATATGGTCTCCGATTTGTCTCGATTTCCTTATCCAAATTTTTGAAATAAAATTGACTTCGAGCTACTTGCTTCATACGTGTCATTCCTACATAATCCCCGTGGATCAGTTCAAGAACTTCCTTCTGACAAGTTTTTGGAATAACTAAATTGTAACCAAAATAAAGGCATTGATTTTCCCCTGAAAGACTGTTCTGTTTGTCATAAAAATAAATCACGTCCGCACAATTGATTTTTAATTTTGATGGCCAACCTTCAGATACATAGGCCATTACTACTTTTATAGGACAGATCATGGATTGCTTAAGAATGCGATCGATATTTATTGGATAATTTTCAGAAATGTTAAATGAATTTATCAATGTCTCTTCTATATTCGAAGACTCTAGGAGAGGTAATCTTGATAGTACGTCAGCATGAGCCATTGGCTAAGCTTTTTTGTAAACTATCTTGTAGTCATACATTGACAAAATTGCAGCCCAACGCTGTAACCTGGCTGCAGCTACAGCAGGAGTACTTTTATTTGGGTTGAAATTTTCCCGCAGAGGTTGATGATCGCTATGTATTATAAATCTATTCCCATAAATTTACTTATGGAACTTACGCACTGCGAAAATAATAGCTAGAGCTTCTCGGTGTCATTGCGAGTAATTACATTCCGCTGGAGTTAAAGTACAGGAAGCAAACATTATTGGGCGTTCTACCCCATTAACCAGATGCGACATGACCGTTCCGAGTCCGTACGGAGATGCATCGGCATAAATGACAATAGTTTTCTTAGCAACCATTGTTTGCTTTCTTGAAATATTTGTTCGCAACCAGACGACCAAACAAATTTTACATCTTTTTCAATAGATGATATAGCTTTTCTAATCTGTTTGACAGGTTGGGTATGAATTTACCATAATAATTTAAGAGACCAAGGTAAGACTGGAGCTCATACAAATTTTTCGGGCTCGGTGCGTTGACTACTGCCTCTATTTTCCGTTTACTTGGACTTATTTTATTGTATGAAGTACAATGACCTACATATTCTACCTATTCTGCGAAATATATACACTTTTTAAGATTAACTTGAATGTTATGATCATTTAATCGACTTAATACTTCATCCAGCTTATTTTTACACTCCTCTTTTGAACTTCCAACAACAATTATATCGTCAATATACCCAAAAGCATTCTTTATATTTTTTATGACCCGATCAATGACACTCTGACAAATAGCTAGCGCAGCAGAAACACCTAGTGGTAACCGATTAAATACATAAAGACCTATGACCTTTAGTCCAAAATGCGTTTCGCCCGGACACGATAGTTGGGCTCATCAGTTAGATGCCATGTCATAATGATTTTTTGTATTTTGTATTACATATATATGTAAAACCATGATTTAAAAATGTATTTATAATATTCTAATAAAAAAATCTATCTAATTTAAAAAAATCTAAATCCTATCGTGTCCTTCTAAGACGCACTATTTTTTGGTCGATGACTACCGACTCTAATAAAATTTGCAGCACATACATACTGCAAATTATATCTTTCTAGGGGAATTTGGTCAAATCCATGCACCTAGAAATATATATGTTATGCCCGTGGTCTGGCTAGTGGTAAATAAATAGAAGAAAACGCAAATAATACCTATATATTATTTTTGTTTTTGGTTTATTGGACTGTGTGGATTTAAGTCAAATTGAAATATTTTATTTTAGTCCAAAATGCGTTTCGCCCGGACACGATAGTTGGGTTCATCAGTCCACTAAACCAAAAACAAAAATAATATAGAGGTATTATTTGCGTTTTCTTCTATTTATATACATAAAGACCTTTAATTGTATTAATAACCAAATATTTTTTAGAAACCGACGTAACCTCTAACTGTTGGAAAACGCCTGTTAGGTCTATGACACAAAAGAACCTAGCATTAGCAAATTGCGGGAAAATATCTTCACAAACAGTAAGAGGGTAATGTTCCATCAGAACATATTTATTAATGGTTCTCTTAAAGTCTACACAAATCTATGGACCCGTCTGGTTTTGGTACCACGACTATAGGACTAGCGTTTTCTGCATATTTCATAGGTGAAATGATGCCTAGCTGACATAATCTGTCTAATTCTTCTTCGACTTTTGACCTTTAATGGAAAGGAACCGTGTATGCTTTGTGAAATAGTGGAATGTATTGCGAATTGACACGAATATCGGCCGTATAACCCTCGATTGGTTTGGTTAAATTATTCTCAAACACTAGCGGAAATTTTAGTTTTATAAACTAGAAACACACATTCTCAACTCTGGCTTGCTCTGACATGACTAATGGAACCCTTACTTCCCAAAGATATACTTGACTCTAAATGTGACTCTAAATGACTCACTTGACAATCCTGTAAAACCGACACGTTACCACAAACAAAGTTATCTCTCCACTTGGGTGTTAGCTTGTCCAACAACGGCCGACCCATTATGGGTATGAAATTGGTTTGAGACTTGACTACTGACAACTCTAGACGTTTACTTTCCGACACTCCAACATTCGGCCACTCCACCAAGACTTCACAAACTCCTATACACACCAACGTATGACCTGTCACTGCCTGCCAAATTACTTGAACATTTTTTTAGAAGTAAATGCCTAAATAACTTAGAATAATCTACATAACTTATGATAGATTGACATGCTCCTGTATCCACTTCCATCAGTAACTCGCTGCCTTCAACTATGAGAGGACAAATAAGACGGCTACTTCTGCTCTCGGACAAACTAAAAATGTTGTTGACCCTTGTAGGTGACTCATCATCTGTTGCTTCATTGATGCTTCTGATTTGCCTTCCTCTACCATCATTATTTGCACAGATAGCAAGTTATTTCTTTCGCTGGACACTTGTACCTATGTTGATTTCCACATTATTGGCACTTGACATTAGACTGACTGAATGTATTTGACGAGTTGCGCTGACGGACCCTATTCCCATGTGCGGCCTGAGGCGATCGACTGTGATAAGATCTAGACTGCTGCTGATTTCTGGTTTTGACGATGTTCACGTGGTTTGGCCTTAGGATTATCTGATCCTCTGCAATAAGTTCAAGTTTCATTGCTTTTTTTGTGACAGTTTCGAGCCTTGCGTTATCATCATCGAGCAACTTTTCTTGTATTTTGGTGTTATAGAGACCGAATATGAATTTGTCTCTTAAAGCTTGATCCAGAAATTCTAAAAATTTACAGTCTCGTGATAAAAGTTTGAGCGCAACGATATAGTCTTATGGATTCTTCCGCTTTTTGACTGCGCTGAAAGAACATAAATCTTTCTGCAATACAAAATATCTTTGGAGCATACAATCTACGAAACACTGACACAAGTTCGTCGTAGGACTTCGTATTTGTATTGACGGGAAACCGGACGTCTTTTTTTCTTCACTGCATTTTAAATATTCTCCTACAAGGTCTATATACTCCTCGAAATCGTCGCCTGGAGCAAAACTTTCCATGGATCCGAGCAAATGACTCATTAACTTAGGTAACTTGGCTGACTGTGGAACAAACTTCTTCGCTATGTTGCCCTTATTTTCTTCTTCCGACTCCGACATACGACGATAAACCGCTTATGTATGACGATGACACGATGACTTCGACTTTTTTTTTCACAATTATCCTTGTCGCCGAGGAATCCGACACACGACGATAAGCTGCTATAACCACAAAACGATGTTTTGACGTCTTCACAATTATTCTCGTCGCCAATATTATATTCCTACTCAAGGAAAGAAACACACGACTTTTAAATTCTAAAAGTTTATTAAATCCAGGTTATAAATCGACTTGTGGTTGGGTTGGAAGACAGAACGGAAGAGAGCGATTGAACAAAATCGCATCGCACAACATAGAACGTAGCATTTACGGAGGAGATAGATGTTACAATATATAACATAGAAGATAGATGTTACAATAATATAGTGTAAGTATAACAATATTAAACTATATAACACCAAGTTTGAAGAAAAACGCTGCAGCTGTTTAGGCGAGCGTTGTACAAACAGACAGACAGACAAGTTTGATTAAAATCTCGAGTTCGATTTTTTCCAAATGCAAAACTTGCCCTATAGTACCTATATCTTTAAAATTATAGATTATTATAAAGAAAAAATAAACTTTGGAATAGAACACCACTTGTTTTGGTAAAAATTTCCTATGTCAAAAGAAAACCCGTTCTTCAATATCTGGCAGAAAAGCTTTCGCATAATTTAGAGTCCTCATCGAAAGGAACAACGCTCTGAGCGTTAGAGAATATTGATTGATTTGCACTGGTTCGGTTCGCGATCCCAGTTCCACACCATTAATAAGATTCATGGAATCAGTAAAATAACAGTCCACAGTTGAATCTACGAAATAACGTCGGCAATCAATGAAATGGAGTTCCAGATACAAAGACTTGAGAAAAGGACCCGATTTTTTTTTATTTTCTCGAATTGGTAGCAATACGGCGATTTTTTTAACTGATTCTTTATTCATCATAAATCATGATGCTTTCGCGCGGCTTATCTCTTTAAACGAGCACTTGTAAGCAGAATGCCTAGAAGTGTAGGGGAATTTTTCTTTTCTACAAATGTAAAGTTATTTTTTTCCTGTTACAGAAATAAACTACACTTGTAAGATTTACATAATTCAGGATCCACATTGCCACATTTTCTTCCTCTTTTGAGGGTTCAAAAGTGAATGGGTATTTTCTAATTTGTGCGGCTATTTACACTTCTTTTATTTTTTGCAGGCAGATGGATCTGTGATACAAAGTCATACTAGTTTTGTTTTTTGATGTTCCAATAGTGCTAAATGTTAATTTAGTTTTATTTGTTAATTTAATTTAATTTTATTTGTTAATTGTCCATAGTAAAATAAGATATTATTATTATTATAATTTATTAACATGGATTTAAATTACAATGCTTTTATGAGAAAAGGAGCACAAGCTACAATGGTCTTCGGCTCTAAATGATAAATAATTTACATATAATTTATACACAGGATTATTATTATAAAAATGAAAGAAAAAAAAATTATGATCTTAACATGGGCTAATAAGTAACTGTCTTTATGTTATATGCAATATGTGTATTCTATAAAAAAGGAAAAGCTAGATATCGATTTTTTGTTTACAAAGTTGTAAACTTTAATAATATTAATGAGACTTTTTAAGGCTTCACTGATATAGATGATGATTCTATATCAGTGAAGGGGTTTTTCAGGCTTCTGCAGTAAAGATGGAAACTTTGTTATCGAGGACTCCTAAGCATATTAATGAACCATTCTTCAGGATTTATGCAAATTATGTATTTTGTGCGGTTTTAGAGCCATCAGAGAAAACAAATTTCCAACCGTCTTCTTTGAGTGCAGATAAAACATTAAAGAAAACTTGGCTCAATATTTTGCTTGTAGTGTTATTTTTCTTGTAATTTGTCAACTGCATTGCAAAGAAATTTGCTTTTTCCTAAGTGGCTCGCCGCATTTAAAGATATGGATATAGCTGAAGGTATTCGTTTCACGTCTTTCCATTTTAAAGCTATTGCAACATCTTTATCGATAATTGACGCATTCGAGCAGGACAGCCTTACATAGATTCTTGTTCTCCTAGAGTAGGAAGACCAGCTTCAGCCAGCATGTTTCGGCTGGATACAATTAGATTATTCGGCTCCGGCCGGATATTAAAAAATGAGCCGGATAGGCCGGAAACCGAATACCTACCGGATATCCGTCACATCTCTATTAATAACACATTACCAATATAAATATTTTTTAATTTCCTGACAGCTAAAATTATAGTTTAATTTTACCATTAACATGGCTCTGAGAGTTTCAACATTCAGTTGAGTGTTTTCATTTGTCCAAATATTATTCATTATGCAAATAACTTTTTCGGGTGAACCTGGCATACAGAGGCCTAACTCGACAATAAGTAAAATATTTTTGAAGTTTATACTTTTTTAGCAAAAATGCTAAAATATGTCTTTCCATTTCTCGGCCACAGTTATTTTGTTCTTTATCCATTTTGTTATAATTTTGTGACACACAAATTCGTCGAACAAGGTGAATCATTATTATAGTTGTACTCTACTTTTGGTTGACAAAAGATAACGAAGATTCTATTTCTGGCCAGGTAGGAAATAGAAATGTTTCGAAGAATTACTCAACTAAAAACTTCATATTCTTTAAAATATACATTCCAATGATTTAAATATTCGTAACACGTTATGTAAAATTGATGAATATTTGTGTTTGAATTATTCATTGATCAATTTCTTTGCGAACAAAATATCAATTGGTCTTCTAATCTAGGTTTTAATTTTAATTTAAGGCATTTTAGACATGCAATTTTTTGGGACTCTGCTAATAATATGCTCACATGTAAAATTAAGGCCTCGGATTGAATAAAATAAAGAAAGAAGGACATCAGATGAAGAGTTGTTAAACAAATTCTTTAGAATAACAAATTCTTTTAAATAGCTGGTCTTAGAAATAGCCAACTAGTTTTTCAGTAACGAACTAGTTTGAACTATTTAGTCATTAGACTTTTTGCAAATTTCATTACCTAAATGTTTCAACATGAACAGTGTAGAGATAAAAAAACGAATAGTTACGAGTATATAAATCGTGAGCAGCATAATTAACTCCAATGAGATCATTACCGGTAATGCCTTCATCAAAAAGTGTTGTTCTTCACTTTGCTTGCTGACCTGCCAAAATTACAGTTTATGTTGTAAGCACAAATTGCCAACATTTTACCAAAGTTTGAAGTGATGTCCGATGTTTCCATTGGGAGATTTTCAACCTCAAAAGTCTTGACAACTATGCCTAGTTGTGGTGTAAAATAACGAACCAAGAGCGGACAGTTTTGTACAGCCATGATTAGAACAGAAAAAACTGTCACAAAACTTACTCTGCGCAGAGAAAATTTAATTCCTTCGATATACGAGTAATTTGGTTCAAGAACATTGAACCACGCGTGCACAGAAATATATTTGATCAAAACAGATTTTAATAAGTTTCGATGTGCATTGTGCAATCATTAGACTTGAATGAGTCCAGGTGCCTTCATTAATACGAGTAGCATTCTGCCTTGTAGGCCCTTGAAAATTTGTCGAATTAAAAAGCATCGTACATTTAGCTGGAAGTGGCATCAAAGTATAATTCTTTGTTTTTTTTTTTAGTTTTAAGTGCTGTTCAATATCATATCTTCCACCACTGCTTATAGAAAACGTAGAAACGTATTTTAAACAGGTTACGTTCTTGGCTTTTTCATTGTTGTTTATGAAGAAAAATTCCCATTGAAGATCTTCGTTGAATTTACATTTTCTATTTGAAGGCATTTCACAAATTTCTAAATTTATTGTAAATAATTATAAGAAACAAATTTAATTTGCTTGTACAAGCAAACGCTCACATTTCAAATTTTTGTAGGTATTGTGTTTTTTTGTGAAAATATAGTTTGAAGTTTGTGAAGATACAGTTTGAAAAGAAATCCGACAGATCAACGAAGGTGACAAATTAATAGGTTCAGTGAACAATCTTTTATAGTAAATCCCTCTGAACCATTTGTTAAGGCGGATTCGCACTTTGACATACAAATATTAAACACATAATTAAATTATTGTAAATAAAATTGTTAAATTTTTGTAAGGTTATTACATTAATATAAATATAATGCTAATATGGGACAAGCCCGGGACAAAAACTAAGATACCGGACAGTTGTACGGGTTTTCTTAAAATTTACCCGGAAATTAATACGGGACTGTCCCGGGAAATACGGGACGGATGGTCACCATACCTATACCCCAAGTTCTTAGTATGACATGAACTTCTATCCGATCAAAAGCTTTTTCAAAGTCTAAAGAGAGAATTGTTGCAAGGTTGCGTGCTGACAGTGCATTTGTAATGTAAAAGTCAAGGTGCAGAAGCGCATCGGGACAGCCTTTCTTTGCCTGAGAAGCTACTTGGTTTGATTTTAAAAGATTACGAGACTCCGTTAGCCACAGCAATCTTTTGGCTACAATTTTTTCTGATACTTTAGCCATACATGGTATTAGAGATATTGGCCTGTAGCCATTTAGAGTGTTGAGAGCTTTCTTCTGTTTTGGTAAAGGAAGCAATGTTGCTCGTTTTCAATACTGTTGAATAACACCTGTTTCTAACATACTACTGTAGCCTGGAGGTCGCAAGTGTGGGAAGATTTATCAGCATAGGGTATTAAATTCTATGCCTACTAGGTGCTTTGCCTTTAAGTCTGCTTATACAACTTTGGAATTCCAAAAATGAATTTTTATTTTCTTCTAAACGTAACGTTGCAGTAACGCAAATATCACTCATCGACGCTAGATAGGAGTGCATGTTGTTTTTGAGCACTGTAATCAAGATGAAAAATTTCGTCTTTCGAACTGTTAGACCACGTTAGAGCGAAATGGTTACATATATGGGATGGGAGTGAAATTGGTCCTGTGGGAGTTTCAATAACTTTTATTGTTTATTGTGTATACTCACCAGTTAAGTAGCAGATATTGTGCCAGATTTTGGTTTTAGATGAATTGGGATTTAAAATTTGATAAACAGAAAAAACCTGCATTAGGTTGGATCTGATTATGTGGGCTCGGTGGCGTGATGCGAAGTGCGTTGGCTACTAAGCGGCTGGTCATGGTTCAATACACGATGAAGGCACAGGAAGTTTTTCAATTAAAATGAAAAAGTAGACCAGCACCACTGGAGCAAAGGAATCTGATGATCGACCTTGGCAGGTCGTGAAATACCTATAATTCCAGCCAAAAACAATTGAGACAAAACTTGGTGGTAGCACACTCAAGTTGTTGTTGGGTATTCAAAGTCATCAACTTCTACGAAAAATGTCTTTAAAAAGCAAGTATGTAATCATACAAAAACTGAATATAAATATTTTATGGCATAGACAATCTGAAATCATAGACAAAACTGAAATCAACAATTGCAGAGGTCCCCCGTAATTTAAAAAAACATCAATTTAGTATTGTTACTTAAAATCATTTTATGAACAAAAAACCAATGTCTAAGGCTGTCAAGATCGAAAAATATATCATAAACCAAGTTGAGATATGATTTTTCACCGTAAGAGCACGCAATATCATCCGCAAATGCAGTAAGCTTACCTTTAAAGTGCTGTTTAAAGATCGAATTCAAAAAATTAAAAATAACAAAGGCCCAATAACAGATCCTTGTGGAACTCCCGTGCTTACGTCATTTATGTTACTATAGGTTAGGGTAGGTTGACATGGCCGCCAGGAAAACAACTGACACTTAGACCATAGATAGGTCCATAGTGATACCACATGAAGGGTTATTAACTCTTTAATTAAACCAATTGGTGCCTCTAATGAAGCGATGTAGCCGGTGCATCTCTATGTGTTTAAGATTACTGGTGTTGTCGAAAAGTATTCCCCACGTGCAATCTACGTCCTTGGGAGAGAGCAGGACATGAGCAAAGAAGATGGGCAATAGTCTCCTCTTCCTCCTCATCCATACAGCTTCTGCAAAAATCATTGGAGAAAACGCCAAGTCTTTTGGGGTGTCTGCCAATTAAACAGTGTCTAGTTACAACACCTATTACGGAGCCAAGATGTTTCCTGCTCAAAGAGGGTAGACCTTTTGAGCTTCTTTGGTCTATTACTGGCCAGATTTGTCTGGTAGCCAGGCAAGTAGTGATGTTTGACCATCTACAATTTATTTGTTTTATGTAGTTTTGATGTAACAATAGTTTGCTTGTAGCGATAGGCATACCGATTTCTTCCATATTCGGTAGAATAGGTATTTGGGTTCCTTTTCTGCCGAGTTCATCGGCTTTGCAGTTTCCCAAAATATCTCTATGTCCCGGGACCTAAACCAGGTGAATGTTAAACTGTTAAAATGTTCTGCCATCTCCCTGAGAGATGATCGATAGTTGCGGGCAGTTATAGAGTTTGTGGAAACAGCGCCAAGTGATTTGAGGGCTGCTTGACTGTCAGAGAATATCCCGGATATCCGATGTAGATATCACGTTCGCCAGAATTTCCGCCTGGAACAACGCTTCAATGGCAAGGGAGACGGAAAGAGAGACTTAAGATTTAGTCTATCTGAGTACACACCACCACCCACTCCACTTTTTTTTAATAACTTCTCATCCTCCCAATCTGATCTTGGTGGGATGGTAACTTGGAAGTTCTTGTCGAAGATTAGCTGGTGTGTGGTGTAGTCGGAACGTCCTAATTTAGGTCCGAATTTGTTCAGAATATTAGAATGGCCTATCGAATTGCTAGTCCATTGAGATATAGCTTTGAGACGAATCGCTGTATTCGCGGCCACTTGTTTACTAAAAATATCGAGGGGTGTAAGGTAAAGTAGTATGTAAAGGGCAGCCGAGGGTGTAGAGCAGAGTGCTCCGCTGATACATAAGCTGGCTGACCTTTGGACTTTATTTAGTTTGTCACCCCATAAGTAAGTATTGGTCTGAAAACCGCTGCATACAACCAATTGGTAATCCGTGGCGAAAAGCCCCATTTATTCCCAATGGCTTTTTTGCATGAGAAGAGTTGCTTTCCTTACTCTTTCTTGTACATTGGATTTCCAGCCAAGCTTTTTGTCTAGTATGAGACCTAGATATTTTGGTTCATCTGAGAAAGTTAGTGGCGTACCATTTATTGATGACGGTATAAGTTGGGGAATTTTATATTTCCTAGTGAAGGGGTTATCTCCAAAGAGTTAATCTCCAAACAACATTTGGGTACCCAAATTTTTAGTCGATTAAGAACACTGCATTAAGTCTGTTACAGTTGCAGCGCGCTTACCTGAGTTCATTACTCTGCTGCCTAGCATGAGACTAATCAGCTCTGTCAGTGAGTCGGATACCTTAAGGTTTCTCAGCGCTGTAACTATTGCCGCCTTACTAACCTTGTTAAAAGCACCTTCAATATCAATAAATGCTATCAAAGTGTACACTTTATGGTGCAATGAATATTCTGTTTTGTACAAGCGTGTGCAAGGCGGCTTCAACCGATTTTCCCTTACAGTATGCGTGTTGAGCTGTAGAAACGAGATTGGGGTTTATTGTACTTCGTAAATGGATTTCTATCAGTCTTTCTAGAGTTTTTAAAAGGAACGACGATAAACTGATTGGTCTGAGGTCCTTCGGATTTACATGGGTGCTTTTGCTAACTTTGGGGATAAAGATGACCTAAACTTCTAACTAAGGCACCCATTTAGAATAACCTCCAGGATGGGAATAACTATATCTGAGGTTATCTGGAGTTCGGCAGGTACTATGCCGCCTGGTCTCGCTGATTTATATGGATCAAAGCTATTAATTGCCCAAAGTAGCTTTTCCTTTGTAATAAGACCAAGACTATTATTGTATTTATAGCCTGTCCGTGATTGTTCAGTGCTACATATGTTTTGTGAGCTACCATGGAAGTGAGTGTCCAGTAGCGACTCTTCGCATGAGTTGGTCCATTCACCGTTTCACTTTTCAAGGAGCTAGGTATCGGGTGATTTTTCGAGAGGATTTTTCTTAGTCTTAAAGTTTCAGAAGTATCCTCTATGTTTTCACAGAAGTTTTTCCATTAAGTTCTCTTACTCTTCCTCAACTGTCTTTTGTAGATTTTAACGGACTCTGTATACGCGTCCCAATATTAGTGTTCTCTAGATTTCTTAGCTCTGTTGAAAAGTGTTCTACAATTTTTCCTGAGCGGTACTATCCCTGAATTCCACCAGCGAGGTTTTTGTTTCACTCTTAACTGAATAAGAGGACAGGAAATGTCCATTGATTTTTTAAAGGCAAGGGTTAAGATGTTGACTTTTTCATCGAGCTCACTGTTATTTTTGGCTATATTAAAAAGGGACGGATTAATTCGTTTTCTTAATGTTTCCCTATATAATTTCCGGGATCATCGGAAAACTGGTTGTGTATTAATTTTTTTCATCTAAGCAGAACTGGATGTATCTATGATCAGAGAACGAATGTTCCCTTGACACTTTCCAGTTAAATTTTTTTTGATATTGCATCAGAGATAAGTGTAATATCTAATACCTCTTGCCTATTATTGGTAATAAAAGTAGTTTCATTTCCAATGTTGCTTACTATTAGTTTAGTACTGAGTATAAAATCAAAAAGTGACTCGCCTCTTTAATTTATGTCGGTACTTCCCCAAACGGTGTGGTGGGCGTTTGCACCGCAACCAATAATCAGGCATTTCTGCCGTTCAGCCTCCGAGATAAGCTCCCTGAGCTTTTCGCCAGGAAGTAGGCCAAGGTGGTCATGGCCAAAGCATTCAGAGGCTGTCCAGTACACACCATTTCTGGTTTGCACCCTTGCAACTGTCAGATTCCGATCGCTTTAATCAGGAAGTAAATATGCATTAATACTACTTTTTAGTAGTAGTGGGGTCCTGAGTCCTTGAATTCTGGAACCAACGACCCAGGGTTCTTGGATCAGGACGACATCTGCCCCTTTGTTGTGCGGCCGGAGAAGAAGGGAGGCCGAAGCCAGTTTGGAGTTTTGGGTGTTAATCTGAACTAACTGCACCATCTTGTTTACAGTCAGCCGGACCAGCACCCAATCCTGTTCCGTCGAGGTCTTCATCAGACTCTGAGTCCGAGCGTTGTAGCTCCTCTTCATCGCCGAGAGTTTCGGGTATAGAGTCGACTACATCCATTTCGGATGGTTCGTCGACGATAGGAACCAATAAAGGTGATTGCGTAATTGACGAACCAGCGGAAGAGGTGCACGGTATATTAACTTCCGCCTTTGGAAGTTCAATACCGGCGGCAGGCTCCTTTACGAAGTCCTCGTTTCGTGCTGGTGGAGGTACAGCGTGTACACTGTCCTCATCTTTTTTATAGATTTTGAAAGTGATGGTCACCCAGCCAAACAGTACCTGGCCTTGAGTTTCCGCTAGGGGAGCCAGCGATTCCCTATTTATCACTATGATAGCTGATCTATAGGTGCCCGCTGGATCCTCGAGCTTGGCAACCTTCCAGTCGGATGGCGTGTTTACCTCTCCGAGAGTAGTGTTCGTCGCATGGTTCTCTCTGCTACGTTTTTTCTTTTTCTTTTCTGCGTTTTTGTAGGGTAAACTATGAGCTTTTGTCACTGGCGACTTATCCTCTTTCGAGGCCAATCCCGCGCCGGCAGCCGTGACTTCTACCGACTCTTGAACGTATATCCCCGTTCGATTTTCTTTATTTTCGTTCAAGTCCATAGTTTCATTTTCAAGTTTTCTAACATTTTGGAGTTATTTTGGTTTGCAGGAATCCGTAGCTGAAATGCTGGAGATCCCTAAATTAAGCCCCCCCACTTCGACAAGGTCAACTCCATAGGAAATTGTTATTTTACTATAGCTTTCATCAATTTTTACTTTTTGTTTTCGTTTATATAAATATGAAGCTAACCAATCATGAACAAAACCACGGAATCCGTCTGAACTTAATTTATCCAGGAGAATCTTACGATCAACAAGATCAAAATCCTTTGTCAAATGGATAAAAATTCCGGCTGTATTATATATATCTTCATAAATTTCATCACAAAACTTTAAAAGGAATTGACTGTCATCGGAAACTTTATTTTAATTTAAAAATTCAGAAATCCTCCTTTTTATAGCCTTTTCAAAAATTTTGGAAAAGGCTGGAAGTAGAGATATAGTCCTATAATTATTCATATCCTTGTGATTTAATTTTTTATAAAGAAATATAACCTCAGCAATCTTTAAGGCATCCTCCAAAAACACTTTTATGTGTGTGGGAGAACATTAACAACGTACTAGGCTATATTTTTAAATAAATTATTAGAACAAGAATTGTCGGTTTTAGAATTAGAGTTCTTGAGTGAATTAATGATTCTATATAATTCATGCGAAGAAATAGGTTAAAAAATTTAACTTCTGTTAGAGTGTTCCATAATTGAACTACTCACGCAACGAATACAATCAGAATCATATGAACCATCTACCATGTTATTGGCTATTGAAGTTGTGATGTACTTTGGTGCTAAGGCTGAGGTAAAGCTCGTACACTAAAACTTTAGTTTCAAAGATTATTCCTTTTATTATTTCAAAATTCAAATTCAAAATACGTATTTTAAAAAAATCTTAAGCTAAGTTATTTTAATTTTGATTCATTTAACTATTATTATCGCCTGATGTGATTAAAGTCTACGATGATTGAAAAAGATTTGGTCACGCTTGGTTATTCGTTGGCTTTTGGTTGAATGCCTTTCTTGCTGATCAGCTGGTAACTCTCGGGTAACTTTATCCTGTTTTCTTAGTTCAGTATTTTCCTGTATCGTATTCGCACGTATTTTTCGGCGAGATTAGCCTCTTTGTATAGACTTGAATTGATCTGAAAGTAACTTGTATATTTAATTTAAATCAAGATTCCTTACCACTGGTGCGGGGGAAATCTGTAATTAAAAAAAAGAATATACCCGAGGTAAGGCATGACTGTCGTAAGAGGCGACTAAAATCCAACCTCCGTATACTGAGAGTGCACGTATACATAAATATGCAATGAGTAAAACAAAAAGATACATTGCCCCAGGTGGCAATCCAGGTTCACTGGAAAATCCACCCTCTTCGGACGTCGGCCCTACGGATTCTGGGGATAGCCAATTATTGCATTCAGTAAATCCCTTCTTAAAAAAAGCAAGGGCTACTCGATCACCTCCATCCCAATCGAGTAACAACGGTAAGAAGAGTTCGCCGGTAACGCCAGATGCGCGAGTAAAAAAGGACTCAATGAAAACAGAAATTTTTGAGAAAGATAATAATGAACTTCGTCAAAAAACTTTATGTAAAACTTTATCAGGAGTTAAAGAAAGAAGTTGATCTTCTTCGTAAGGAAAATGAGGTGCTGAAGAATAAACACCACAATGACTCTAAGGCTGGTTCATCACAAGCGAAAAATGTAATTTATGAGACTGATGAAGAAGAGCTAGCTCACGAAACTAATAAGTCCTCAAACAAAAGGCCGAGTAAAAAACGCAAGGTTGGATCCTCACCTGGTGGCGCCTGTTTTCCTGAAAAAATTGCATCACCAAAAGATATATTAAAGAAAAACTTATTAAAATTAAGCCCCCCCCCCCACCAATTAATGTTGTCGGTATTGCGGAGTCTATTACCGGCTGCAAACAATCTTAAAGATGTTACCACCATCAAACTTTAGTTAGTTATTTCACTTAATAACAACAAATGGAAAGTTTCCGTGGGAGATCCTGAAAGCTATCGTCTCCTGTCGCGAAAACTAAACGAAGAAAAAGTAGAATGGTACACTTATGAGAATAAATCGGAAAGATTTTACGTGTTGTACCGAGAGGCTTGCACCCATCATGTCCAAAAGACGATATCATTAACGATCTAAATAGGAACTATAAGATCTTAGATGCTGTGAAAATCGTCAAAAGAGAAACACAAAAAAAAGATAGCGAAACAAATGTGGTACAGCGTGGTCTTCCAGTATTTTTTCTTTATTTTGACAAGGCAGAGAAAATAGACGATATTTACAATATTAAAACAATCCTCAATATTGTTGTTAAGATCGAACCTTTAAGAAATAATTTAAGACTGATTCCGCAGTGTAAACGCTGTCAAGAATTCAATCACAGGCAAGTGTATTGCAACGAAGAACTTAGGTGAGAAATGTGCGCCAGAAATCATCTTACTAAAGACTGCACATCAGATAGCAAAAGTGCAGCAACAAGCATCAATTGTAATAAAAGTCACCCGGCCAACTATAGAGGCTGTGAAGTAGCAAAAGAATTACAAAAACGGCGATCAAAATTTACCCAGTCACAAAGAAAACCACCAAGCCAAGTAGAAAAGCAAGTTCTTAAGACCCCTAAGAGATTAAATGCCCAAATACCCAAAGGAAAAGGGACTCAAGATCAATCAACACAACCAGAGCAAACACCAAAGAAAGGTAGTGTAAACACAGATGCCCAAATAACGGCTAAAAACATACCTTTACAAAAACATACTGCTGGTGATCCACTCACGAACGTCTTAAACATAATCCTTTCGAAAATTGAGGAACAAAGTCGTACAAATAAACATATATTTCATAGGCTAACTAAACTCGAAAACATCTTTCGGCCAAAACGCCCTACAAAAAGAAAAACATGATTGAAAAGCTTAAAATAATTACTTGGAATGCTAACGGATTATGACAAAAACTTGAACTAGACATTTTACGAATGAGAAAGATATTGATATTTGTTTGATATCGGAAACGCATGTCAAGAAACAATCAAATAGTAAGATCAATGGATACTTAGAATACCACGCAACTCATCCGTCGAACAAAGCAAGAGGTGGGGCATCTTTATTTATAAAAGAATGCATCAAACACACGATAGGCCCGAAAATAGAGGCTGAATCAATGCAATTAATCGGTGTACAGGTTAGAACTCAGAATGTTGTACTGAAGGTATTTTCCAAGTACTGTCCTCCACGATGTAAAATTAAAAAGAATGAATTTATGAACGTGCTAAGGTTACTTAAACAAAATTTTATCCTTGGTGGTGACTTTAATGCGAAGCACACCTTTTGGGGATCTAGAGGTATTTCTCAAAAGGGTTGAATGCTCTATGAAGCGGGAATGGAAAATAATTGCGAATTTTATTCGACTGGCAACCCGACTTACTGGCCGACTGATCAATCGAAAGTACCTGACCTTAATGATTTTTCGTGTTCAAAGGAATACCCTAAAATAAAATAAGGATAACAGAAAGCTTTGATCTTTTCGCAGATTATTCTGCTGTTATTCTCACTATGAGCGAAAATCTTGTTCAAAATGAAAAACCACCCATGCTAACCAATGGGAAAACCAACTGGGAAGGTTTTAAGAAAGATAAAGACGATAACGTCGAATTAAGGGTATCACTACAAACGCCTCTCGAACTTGAAGGCGCAGTATATAGCTTCGTTAATATCATACAACAAGCCGCATGGAACAACACCCCGTACCAAAGAGAAATGCCGCGCTTTAAAAACTTAAAATATCCGCAGAAAATAAAAGATTTAGTAAAAGAGAAACGAAAAGCACGTAAGAAATGGCAACAAACTCGAGCTCCTCAACACAAGTTAAATTTAAATCGTTTCTGTAATTTACTAAAAAAGACGATAGAAGAATTCAAAAATTCTGAAGTTGGAAATTATCTTGCAAGCTTGACAGCAGGAAAACAATCCAACTAGTCACTGTGGAAAGCTGTCAAAGTAACGAAGAGAGCAAAGCTCCCAGCACCTCCGATTAAGAATGATCAAAACGAATGGGTAAAAAGCCACAAAGAGAAAGCAAACGTTTTCGCGGATTACCTGGATAACATATTTAAACCTGTTTATGTGCAAGGAGTCAACGAAAATTCAAATATACGTTCTAGCTCAAACGAAAATTACATAACAAGAAATGTTACCCTTGCCGAATTAAGTAGAGAAATAAGAAAGCTTAAGTATAAGAAAGCTCGGGGCTATGACCTAATTACGGCCGAAGTTCTCAAAATGATTCCTCGAACAGGGTTAATTAATCTTCTTTATATAATAATTGCCACTCTAAGGCTAGAGTACGTTCCGAGCCAATGGAAGGTTGCGGAAGTAATAATAGTTCTCAACCATCACATGATAAGAAATCTTATAGACCCATTTCGCTTCTGCCCGTAATATCTAAGGTCTTTGAAAGAATATTACTTCTGCGCCTGCAGCCAATAATAGAAGAAAAGCGCCTAATACCTGAACATCAGTTCGGATTTAGAAGGAAGCATTCGACAATTGACCAAGTGCATAGGATCACTGATGTCATTGAGAAAACTCTTGCAGAAAAGAAAATTTGTTCAGCGGTCTTCCTAGACGTGACGCAAGCTTTTGATATGGTGTGGCACGAAGGCCTAAATTTTAAATTACGACAAATTCTGCCTGAAGCACTTTATACGCTTCTAAAAGCATATATAGAGAAAAGACTTTTTAGAGTAAGACATGGTAACGATTACTCGGATCTCAAAGATATAGTGGCTGGGTTACCGCAAGGAAGTGTCTTAGGTCCAATATTGTAACTATTATTTACACGTGATATACCTCAAACTGGAGACACTATAGTAGCCACATTTGCTGACGACACTGCAATACTTGCAGTGGGCCAAACGATAAATGCTGCTACGACTAAATTACAAAAAGCTCTGAATAATGTCAGTGAATGGACAAAAACATGGCGGATATCGCTTAACGAAGTAAAATCAGTCCATGTAGATTTTACGTATAAAAAAATCAATAGATTACCGGTATTTCTTAATATGGCTGAAGTTTCGTTAGCTAATAATATTTCGGAATGACTAGACGCGAAATTTAAATAGAAACGGCATGTTAAAAAGAAATTCGTGGAGTTAAATAATAAACTCAGAGATATGTACTGGTTGTTCGTGAAACACTCTAAGCTCAGTTTTTTTTTTATAATTTTGCACGCGCTCAAGGGATTATAAATACCCTTTATATGTTTTTAACACAGCGCGGTATCCGGTGAAAAAGAAGAGAAAGAAGGATAGAAAGATGTGTGGCGCTACGTATTGAGACGGTGGTTGTTGTCTCAGATTCTATCTCCAGGGATGGCGGCTGAACTAATGCGGAGAAAATTACCGTGTCATTTATTTATGTATCTTATAATTCGCATTATTTTATTTCGTTGTCATATTTATGAGTAGTTTACTCAATCACATGTTGTTAGTGTTATGCGTGAACTGCGTGTAATGAGTAAACCAGCAACTCATTTTATGACAATTTTTAGAATTGCTTTTAATGGAATATAAGAAGACATAGACAACGGCAGGAATCGAACCTGTGACCATGAGGTTAACAGGCGAGCACACAACTATCGCCCCACGGCCACCCCAAGTATCAGTATCGAAAACAAGCTAATTTTGTACAGGCAGGTGCTTAAGCCTGTCTGGACTTACGGTATACAACTCTGGGGTTGTTCGCGAGATTCTAATTTAAATATATTACTACGCAATGGTGTCAGGAGACTGGAGTGCTATGATGGACGATTTTGAAGTCATAACAGAAATACATTCCGATCACCTCCCAATCCAACTAACAATCAACCTAAACAGAAACCAGACTCAACCAGAAGACTGAGTTACTCCGGGAAAATTCAGGTGGAAAAATGTTTTTGCCGAAAGGTACTCACATTGTTTGAATAATAGTCTTCTCCTTCAAGCGACATCATCTTCAACATTTTGTCTTAGCTTATCGGAGCTGGACAATATTGTCCTTAAGTCTATTCCGGTGCAATGTCAGGTAAACAACAATTTTATCCACTACCACGAAAAATGGTTTGATAATGATTGTATGGTAGCTCGTGGAAAATCTTTTGCTTGGCTAGGATTACTAAGAAGTTTTCCAGAGAATATCTTTTTTAAAGCGCAATATCTTGCAGTTAACAAACAATACAAAGAGCTACTAAGCTATAAACGTCAAACCTACTCAAGAAAACTTGCTCAAAACCTTGCAGACTGCAGAAATGCTGCTGAGTTTTGGACAGTAGTTAGAAAAATTAGTAAAAAGCGTAACAATCAAGTCACCCATTGAAATCGAAGACCTTGCAAAACACTTCAAAACGTTAACAAAAGACAATTTCTCTTCCACATTCCAATTTGCCAAACCTTTTTCCTGTGCATAGGTTCAACTTGTATTGAAAGAGCTCCAAAACAACAAGTCTCCAGGATCGAATGGCATACCTCAAGAGTTCTATAAAATAGACACTCCTATTTTTATAGTGACTAACAAAAGCCTTAAACCACGCATACGATTCAGCTTATTTACCGTTCTATTTTAAAGAAGCCATCATTTGCCCATTTTTTAAAAAAGGTGACAAGGAAGATGCTGCCAACTACAGAGGAATATCATTGCTGAATTCATCTATGAAAATTTTTACGAAACTTCTCTGCAAACGGCTTTATGATTGGGTTCATAACAACAACTTACTAAGCGAGTCGCAAGGTGGGTTTCGAAAGAATTATTCGACCATAGATCAAATCTATTCGCTTACCAATATAGCTGAAATCTTTATAAAATCTAAAAGAAAACTGTACGGTTTTTTCATCGACTTCAAGGCGGCATTCGATACCATAGACAGGAAAGCACTTATGCTGAAGCTGTGTAACAAAGGAGTATCGTCCAAGTTTTTGAACGTTTTGGAAAACCTCTATAACTCAACAACTTCTGCAGTCGCTTTTGGATCCAAACAATTCGAAGTGGAAATAGGAATGAGGGAAGGATGTAATCCGAGTCCTTTATTATTTGCTCTATTTATAGATGACTTAGAACAGGTATTGCATGGTGGAGCACATGTTTCAGCGGATCTTTTAATTAAGGTACTAATGTTCGCCGATGATATTGTGATGCTAGCGGAGTCGCCTGGGAGTCTCCAATTGATGATCAATAGATTGTTCGAGTACTGCAACAAATGGAGGCTCCAGGTGAACCTAGAGAAGTCTAAAGTCATGATTTTTCGTAGAGGAGGCGGCCGAAACGGCCGCAGTGAAACCTGCAAATTTGGAGCTCAAAACATCGAAGTCGTAAATGAATACAACTATCTTGGTATGCGGATATCTAGAAACCTGAACTGGCAAAATCATATGATTGATAAGTTGGCCAAATCGAAGCATGCATTAAACGCAACATGGAGGACTGTGGTTCACTGTAAAGATGTTCACTACGAATCCAAATATCGTATTTTTGAAACCACAGCGAAAGCGATCATGTGTTATACAGCTCAAGTTTGGGGCCATAAGGAGTTCGATGAAGTTGAGCAGCTTCTGCGCTATTTCTTAAAAAGAAGCTTGAAACTACCTAATAGTACTGCGAATCACATACTTATGCTAGAGACAGGTCTACCATCTTTATTTATTTCAACTCTGAAAATACAGGTAGACTATATTTTAAAGACTATAACAATGGATGATAGGAGACTACCAAAGAAAATTACGATGCTTGTGGTTCAAAAACAAATGTCATGGTTCGAGTCATGGAGAGATCTAGCAGAGTACTGTGGACATCCACTATTACTCCGAAGCGATAGGATGGAAAAGTGGAAAAGCGAACTCTATAGGCTCATATCGTTAGTGGACGAACGACAGAGAGAGGATTATACTATGAAAGCCAGAAGTTCATTACACAGGGACATATATGCAAGGCTAAACTATAACCTGTTACGAAATAACTACTTCAGGGCGGAGTATCCAACCGATCTCATGTCACTGGTTTTAAAAGCAAGAGGGGAGATACTTCGCCTGAACTATGTTCCTCATAGGAGTGATTTGGAAGAAATGTGTGGATTATGTAATATTAGAGAACGCGAAAACGTCTTCCATTTCGTGGGAAGATGTCCTGTTTTGGTGGAAACCAGAAGGAGTACACTTGGAAAAAACTACCTCAGTGAAGAGGAAGTCATAGATGTTTTAAACGGAGTTTCAGACTGGGAATCCCTTTACAACTACACCAAGCTAGCACTTAACTACAATAAACGGATCTTAGAAGAACTTTTTTAATTTTATGTTTCAATTCTGTATATTAAACAAAATTAATTAATTAGGTATTAATCATTGTCAACTGACAGACGGCATAAGCCATGTTTAAAAAATTAATGATAAACTAAACTTTTGTAATTTGTATGAAATAAAATCATTTGGAACCTAACCTATATTACAAACATTTGAAAATAAACTCCTAAGACCGTTTGTAAGCGCACCTTGGTACATTAGAAACGAGGATCTTTACAGATATCTCGGGATTCCCACGGTTTGCGATGAAATAAAAAATTTTTCACGAAATAATAGAAAACGACTATTACAACACTGTAAGACGAATTAAGTACGCCGCCTGCGAAGGACTAAGCCTTCCGATCTGGTGCACTAAACGAAAATCCGCTTTAAAATCTCGGTATAAGCATGAACTATCACCGGATAGTTACCTGCAACACGTTAATTAAATTCGTTAAAAATAAATTGCTATATAAGTTTCAATTTAGTTGCAATCGGGAGCAGGAGGTGTTTTTAGTGCAGTAAGAATCTCACACTCCTATGAGCACGCGTTTTTCGGTCCTCATAGAGCCTTTTGAAGGTTTTACACCTAGCCGCGGGGAAATTTTTTTTGTTTTCTTGTTCTTATTTTTCTATTACGTTTGGGCTTCTTTTTGTTAAATAATTCGCCTTCTCTCATATTAGCTTTGGTAAAAAGTGAATGTTAACTAAAAAGTAAAATGCAAATTTTTTGCCCACTTACATTTTGTGCCCCATACTCCCCTACCGCTTGTTTCTAAATCGCAAAGCACCTCTATTCGTGTCGTTTGCACGGGGCCTACGAGTGAAGGCGATTTCTTTATTTCTTAATGTACCGTATATTACATACTGACATGCACTGGTCGTTGTCCTTTCGGGTACTTCTGTTGCGATTATACCAAACCAGACGATCCTTGCAATCTGGCACCACAAAACAGTTCCTCCGCCAACGCATATCCAACCACAAATCAGACATAAGATCCAATAACCCCGGGAAAACTGCATTAGCGACCCATATAATTGAAACCGACCATTCTCCAGACTTCGAAGATGTCAAAGTTCTCCAAACCGACGTTGCTCATCATTAACAATGACAACAACATGAACCGAAAGCTCGACACACAAAACATATCCGCTGTATACTGTTCACGTGTCTGAACAGTTACTTGTTTATTCTTTTTAAGTTTTTGAAAAAATAAAGACTAAACTTCATTTTGAAGTGCATACAATTTTATTTAATGTAAGATCTAATATAACTCCATATTTTAAATAATGTAAGTCTAATTTTAATGTTGAAATACTATTGTTATTAAACTCTGTTCTTTATATTGTTGTGTGTAATAAAGTTCCCCTGAAGAAGGCAGCAACCCCTGCCGAAACGTCGGGAAAAGCAAATGTAACTTTATTGTTTCATTGCCATATTCATTGCGACCAAAAAAGCCGAAGGATAAATTAAATTTTTATTTAACTCTTAATTATATTTTCTTTTTGCAGTTTTATTATTTGTTTTACTATTTATTTAAAGCTATTAATTAATTCATTCGATATTTAGTTGATTTAGCTGTTGTTTTCAAAAGTAATGGAGCGGTCCGGACGCTTCATTACAAAGTAAAAAAGTTATTGAAAGCATCAGCGACTAAAAAAGAGTTAGAAAGTAACAACCCGTCTTTTTCAACAACAATTTTCTTTTTATCATATTTCTTACGATTAAGAATATTATTAACAACACTCATATTACTTCTGTTTTTATTTAACTCGGTTAGGTAGAAATTATCTTTACAAACTTTAACTTTAACAGGAATTTCCTTACATAATTTTTTTTATATTTGTCTCTTAATATGGAGTTATGTGGACATTTTTTACATTTCAGACTTAATTTGTTTACGTAATATACGTAATACGTAGCGATTTTACATATATTTTTCGTACAAGAACATCTGTAATCCAAGGCTTAAGGCGCTTAGATCTACAATTTTGAGTCTTGGTGGTACAACAACTTTCAATTAATGAATATAGCGTACAAATGAAGCTATCATAGGCTAACAAACGATCGGGTTCATTATAGACAGCGTCCCAATGCTCAAATCTAAGCTTGAAGTTTAATAAGACAAATACAATTTTTTGTATATACCTATTAGATAAACCGCACTCATTTGCCAGCTCAAAACCTATGTAGTGAAGGCTACCCATGCAATGGTCCGGGATATGAATTTGCCCAATTTGTCAGTACGGTTACTTCTACAAACGATGTGGTCAATACACGTTCTGGAACTCCCCGTAATGCGTATAGGCTGAGCACTCATCACATTTAATTTTGAGTTCATTCAAGGCGGAAATCTTATTAATTTTCCAGGTGAATTTATTACGATTCGTTTACACCTTAATCATCAAAAATGATAATTTATGGTACTATTCCCGATTCTACTAATTTCTATAAAATACATGGTTTACCGAGCTCTACAATCAATACTTCATTTACTCGTAAAGAAAAAGTACAATAGTTATCAAAAGAAAGCCAATCGTTTTTACTGTCATTGGGATTTTCATTGAAGCAAAGAAAATAATAATTTCAACTTAACAAAGTAGAATATGCTGAATATTTTTCAAGAACCAACATTTGATGATAGTATTTCAAAATACGAAAATTCCTATTTACCGTATTTAAATAACTTTGCTAAAATGACATCATTAACATCTGCCTGCAACATCAAAATCTCAATATATTACCTTCGGAAAGTTACATTTATGTTGAGGGGACTCTATCGAAAAATGATGGATCTTAAGTTAAAAAGACAAAACAATTGTAAACAATTGTATAGCATTTTTATTTGATGAAATCCGCTATGAATTGGGGATTTTTTTTTAGCCAGGACTACCTTTTTGGACTCTTTCAGAGTTAACCCTGCTCTCTAGAGCCGGCTGTTCTTTAGAAAGTTCGAGGAACTCGCTCCAGAACTTTTGTTCATCAGCCATTATAAAAAAAGAAACAATGTGTACTGCGTAAATAAAATTTTTCAACTGAGCGGTTGCATAGTTTTCATTGTGCATTCATGCACAAATTTAAGACTTGAGCAAAAATATGAAAATTGTTTAATTTTTCACCGTGAACTGATCCAATCACACAAACAATCCCATTCACAACACAACTAAACTGGGCAAACCCAGTTTGCGCAGTTATTTTGTGTCGTGAATTGCTGGCCTAACTCGACAATAAGTAAACGATTTTTGAAGTTTATACTTTGTTTGCAAAATATGTCTTTGCATTTCTCGGGCACAGTTATTTTGTTTCTATCCATTTTGTGATACACAAAGTCGGCACACAAGGTGGAATCTTTAATAGTTGTATCCCTCTATTTTGGTTGACAAAAGATAACGAAGTTTCTACTTCTGGTCAGGTAGGAAATAAGAATGTTTCGAAGAATTTCCCAACTAAAAACTTTTTATTCCTTTCAACATTCCAATGATTTAAGTATTCGTAACACGTTATGTAAAATTGATGAATATTTGCTTTACATTACTTTTCAATTAAATTGTGTTCGAATTATTCATTGATCAATTTGTTTACAAATAAAATTATCAATTGTTCTCCTAATATAGATTTAAATTTTAATTTAAGGCATTTAATTGCTAGCGCAACTTTAGACATGCAAATTTTTTGCGACTCTGCTAATAATATGCTCACATTGAAAAAAATTGAGGCCTCAGATTGAATAAAATGGAGAAAGAAGGACCTCAGATGAGGGATTGTTAAACAAATTCTTTAAAATAAGAAAAATTCTCTTAAAGGATTAAAAGGATTGTTTATGAAGGAAAATTCCATCTGAAGATCATCGTTGAATTCACACTTTCGATTTGGAGGCATTTCACAAATTTCTAAATTAATTGTAAATAATTAACGAACGATTTGTTAAGGCCGATTCGCACTTCGACATAGAAATATTAAAAACACAATTAAATTATTGTAAATGAAATTGTTAAATTTGTTTAACATTATTTAAATAATATAAAAATATGGTAATATGGGACAGAAAATAAAATACGGGACAGTTGTACGTCCCGGGTTTTGTTAAAATTTATCCAGGACAGTCGAGCGTAATACGTAGCGATAGTGGAATTCGTACATTTTGCATTTAGAAAATTCTAACACAGAATCCTAAGTACAATGGCTTATCATAATAAGTATTGACTCTTTTCATTTGAATTGCGGTCATTACTTAAACTATGGAAATTTGGTTTTGCTATTAAGGCTCTAGCTCCTAGTTGTTTTTTTATAACTTTCCCAACCGGTTACTTGCACGTCTTTTCTTTTGTCTAAGTTTTCCATAGACCAAAAACACTATTGTTCATTAGTTTAAACATTTTTTTTTCGAACTCGTTAGTAGCTAAAGTGCGATGATGATTATTTAAGTCAATATATTTTTGTACCCATCGAAATTGTTTAAATTTTAAAATTCTACATTCTATTAAACCATTTTTAATACATTGCTGAAGATTTTTATAATGTATAATATAATTTTGTTTAGCGTCAAATCTGTAATCAGTTTTTGGAATTTTCATTGATTTACTTTCTTGTTTTGAACAAAAATTGGAAATCATTATCTCTGGAAAAATATCGGGAACAACCTTGGTTTTTTTTATAATGGAGCTTGTCCATTATATTAACCGCTTTAATGACAATGATGTGCTACTCTATCTATTCCTAACTCCTTATTGCATATTATGGCAAACCCGACAGTTTTTTTGATAATTTAAATTAATTGCAAAGAGTTGATTCATACTCTTGGCTTTAATATTATATAATTCAAAGCAATCTTTTATTATAGAACTAACGAAATCTTTAATGCAATTACTACCTTTAAAAGTTTTAAACTTATTAAGAGAACTATTATCACAAGCTTTAAAAAAATAAACACCTTTGCATGGGGTATGTTTAAGGATATTAATACTATTACTAGTACATGCATTTTCGCTGTTCACTTCCTCGAGGATGCGCTCAAAATCTTCATAAATCGTAAATGGTACATACATCTTTCGATCAAAATTTTTAAATGATAGCGATTTTTTATCCTCCGTTGGCATTTTCGTTACCATTTTGGAGCAGTTGTCCTTGTGGGCTATCAGTTTATTTTCCCATGTGTTGCAGAACCAAGACTTCCCTGTATAGTTTTTGGACTGTATTGAAATGAGCCTAAAAACAAATAAAAGAAAATAAGTAATTCTTGTTATATCTCAGATCTTAAAATTTTATTATTGCGTACCTTAATATACTTTTTATCCAGACGTATTGCAACACCTCCTCGTTTTGCAATAAGATTAAATTTATATGGTTGCCCTTCTCCTGTTGCGTAATATTGTGGGGTCCTACTACCATATTTTTTTCTTCATCAAATCCAAAAACGTTGATGCTGAGATCAGGATTTAAGGTTTCGAACTTGGAGATATCCCTAAGCCTAAAAGGAAATTGCAGATCACCAAAGTCAATTATAATTTTTGTTTATACGTTCTGGTGCTAATATCCCGTATCTAGTACGTTTCAGGTTTATGTGTATGATTTTTTCCTTTACTGAAATGGGTTGAAATGATTGCCCATATATAACAATACTCGTCTGTATTGTGAACGTTTATACACGCTCTCTTTTTAGAAGGGAACTCGGTAGTGGTAAATACCTTGAACCTTTAATTGGTGTATATTGATTTATATTTATTTCAATATGGCATATCCGCAGCGAAGCCCATCCAATATCTTTCTCCTGAAATGCCTGCATTTTCATCTCTATTTCATCTTTAATATATGTGCATATGACGAAACTAGATCGCTGCTTACATGAGTAATTTCCATTTTGGTATTAAAACTTTTAAGGCTTAGCTCCATTTCATCCTCCAAATTAAGTTTGATATATTCTGCAAACAATTCTAGGTTGAAGAATCGCTTTCCTTGCTTCATTGAGAAGTGTATATTGATTTATATTTATTTCAATATGGCATATCCGCAGCGAAGCCCATCCAATATCTTTCTCCTGAAATGCCTGCATTTTCATCTCTATTTCATCTATAATATATGTGCATATGACGAAACTAGATCGCTGCTTATATGAGCAATTTCATTTTGGTATTAAAACTTTTAAGGCTTAGCTCCATTTCATCCTCCAAATTAAGTTTGATATATTCTGCAAACAGTTCTAGGTTGAAGAATCGCTTTCCTTGCTTCATGAGAAGTGTATATTGATTTATATTTATTTCAATATGGCATATCCGCAGCGAAGCCCATCCAATATCTTTCTCCTGAAATGCCTGCATTTTCATCTCTATTTCATCTATAATATATGTGCATATGACGAAACTAGATCGCTGCTTATATGAGCAATTTCCATTTTGGTATTAAAACTTTTAAGGCTTAGCTCCATTTCATCCTCCAAATTAAGTTTGATATATTCTGCAAACAGTTCTAGGTTGAAGAATCGCTTTCCTTGCTTCATTGAGAAACTCAATGGGGATAATATTTTCTTCTTTTATAAGCAGTTTCTACTCTTCCCTTGAAACAGCTTCTTATTACCTGGAAGTCATCGGATACAAGTTCAGCAACAAGTCTTTTATGGTGATTTCGACGATTAGGCTTTTTCCGATCACTTTCATTAAATTCTTGCTCACAAATCACATGATACTGTTTTTTTCCAATTTTTGTTTAAGATGGCTTGGTTGGTTACTACCCTCTGCGGAAAATATATTTTCAATAATATTTAAATGCTCACTGCTTTTTATATGACTATCCCATTGGCAGAGGATAACATCTTTTTCACAAATTTCACATTTATTTTTTGCAGGGCCAGCTTGTTCTGAATAATCTATGTTATTCGATAGTTTTTGAACCAACGTAGCATGTCATTTCAATGTGAGACTTCCACTGCCCCACACCAACACCTTTTTCACATATTTCACAAAAGTTTCTTTTATTTATTAGAGAAGAACTTTTATTTTCGCTATTTACCGGTTTATTAATTGACATATGAATTTTCATATGTCTTTTTAAATTAAAATTTTTGGAAAACGGAATTCCGGAAACTTCACCTAAAACTGACGTCATGATTTTTATTTTTATTTTTTGAGTCTTAAAAAAGTTAGAGCGAATTAAATGTCAAGTGCACTGGACGAGGAATTCTTTAAGAATAAAAATATCGAACAGGACAACAACTCTAAACTCATTCTTATCAAAATAAATCCCATACTTTCTAATGTAAGCAGAACCCCCGCTAATTTATGATTTTCGATAATAGAATGTTCTTGGCAACTTAATGCACCAACCTAACTCATAAATTTAATACATAACGACTTTCTAACATTAAATACTTACTATTGAATGTTTACAAAGGACGTTACTGTACTTACTACTGAATTTTCAGAAAGGATGTTCGGTAAATACCAACAGTGTAAAAGAAAAGTTGAATTCTTGACCTTCCGCTAATAGAATCTTCTTCACATTTTAATTAGTCAACTAACACATACATTTTTGTATTTAATGATTTTATCACTAATAAGAAAGCAAGTGACTCAGTAAATACAAACAGTGTGACAGAAAGAATTGGGTCGTACAATCGTGCAGTATCGCTCAGCCCCTGTCGTTTAGTTGTAGATGTCGTTTCCCCAATGGATTCCGCCTTACGATTCCAATGTAAGCCAAGTACTGCCACTTCGGCAGATTTCAATTCGATGGCAACTGCTGTCCCCAAATTGCCTGTGATTCCAGTAAATGCCAATTGGTCGTTGGACTGTCATTTTCGGAGATGGAAGTGCCCTTGCTGCAATATTTTTTCGACATCATTAGCCAATTGAACCGCCTGTTGTGTAGTTTCGACGCTCGTCCAGTAATCGTCGACGTAAAAGTCACGCAAAATAATTGTAAGAGCTGTCGTCCCTCGGTGCTTATTCGGCAATGTGTTACAGTTGTCTCGGCCGCACTGCTGCATGGCTGGAACAGCATAATATGGAACCGATGCCATGCCATAAGTGACCGTAGTCAATTGGTAAGTGCGAATAGTTGGATTAGAAATTACCTTTCTGAACATACAAGATGTATTGGACGGTTTCAAGTCTGATATTCACAAAATAAATGGTGGTGTGCCCCAGGGTTCCGTATTTTCTCCGACCCTTTTTCTCATTTTTATTAATGATGTCTTATCTGGGACTTCTAATCCACTAAAGTGTTTTGCTGAGGATACTACCCTCAGCTTTTCGTATTCTTTTGCAGATTCACTTCCTTGTTCTTCGGATGTGGAACTGTAGCGGCAGTGTATGATAAGCTAATTAATTATAGCTTTCATTGAAACTCATCATTGAAAATTTTGACTATCAATTCTGAAGCACTAAGCAAATAAAACTGATGTCTTTTTGGTACCAAAATGAAGATATTAAGATATATAATATTTTGTGTCAAAAAAATATTTTATCTGCTCTACCACTTTCTTGTAAATACACTTTTGATTTTTCAATGATGGAAAGCGTTTTTGATGATCATTCAATGATCATTGAAAAATCAAAAGTGAATTTACAAGAAAGTGGTAGAGCAAATCAAATATTTTATATCTTATTTCCTTCGACCAAAACGACATCAGTTTTATTTGTTTAGGTGCCTCAGATCTGATAGTCGAAGTTTTCAATGATGAGTTTCAATGAAAGTTATAACTGGTGCCCATATTCTGATCTTGACAGCATTGAATAATGGGGAATAAAAAACCGCGTAGAATTTAATGCTTCAAAAACTCAAGGCTGTCTTCTGTCGTTAAAGCAAAATCCACCCCCATGTTACTTAGGGCTTAGGATTTCTTCTACGGTGCAAGAAATTTTTTCGCCGTCTGATCTGGCTGTAATCTCGGCAAAAGCTGGAGTATAACTCTCACATTTGGGCAGGGTCTCCCAAAACCCATTTGAATCTAGGATAGAATTCAAAATAGAGTTCTAAGAATGATTGGCGATAGTACTATAGTGGAAACATTTACATTTCTCGAACATTATCGAAATGTTTCATGTATTTCGTTATTTTATCGCTATTTTTATAAACAGTGTTCTAGCGAAGTATCCAGTTGCACTCCTCCCCTTAAACTATTTAACCGTAATACTCGCGCTTCTAGGAATGCTCATTAGTTTACCCTTGAGCCCAATTTTGGACGTACTGTCATGTACAGAGATTCTTTCTTTAGAACAACACGAATGTGGAATCTTTACCCAGCTCAATTTTTCCCTCCCATTTTGATATTTTGAACTTTAAAACCTATGTACATCGGTATCTCCTTTTAAATCCTTCCCTGTTTTCCTAATGCTCGCACTGTGCGTAAACATATTAAGGTTAGCCAAAACCCTTTTACTTACTTACTTACTTACTTAGGTGGCGCTACAGTTCAGAGCGAACCTGGGCCTCAACCAACATGCCTCTCCAGCCAGCTCGGTCTGTGGCTAGCTGCCTCCAGTTACGCACTCCAAGTTGGTTGAGGTCATCTTCCACTTGGCGAGGTCTTCCTTGACTGCGTCTTCCCTCTGGGTTGGAATCGAAAATCCTGCAAGCCGGAGCATTGTTGTCCATACGCTCTATATGACTTAGCCATCTTAAACGTGATATACGTATTTTTTGTACCCGGTCAATGTCGCTGTACAGCTCGTAAAGTTCGTGGTTGAACCTTCTCCTCCAAAGCCCGTTAATAGCTCTATGCTCTATGGCCCGCAGATAGGGCCGAAAATCTTGCGAAGAACCTTACGCTCGAAACGACTAAGGATATCTTTATCTGCTTTTGATAGAGTCCATGTCTGCGCGCCATAGAGCAGGACTGGGATGATCAAAATCTTATAAAGAGTCTCCTTTGTTTTTCGAGAGAGGGCTTTACTACTCAATTGCCTCCCTAGCCCATAGGAACAGCGATTGGCAAGAGTTTATCTTCGCTTTATTTCTAACGAGATGTTATTGTTAGATGTTATAGCGGATCCGAGGTAGACAAAGTCCCTAACTATCTCAAAGTTGTACGTGTCTATTGTGACGTTTTGTCCAATCCGCCGGTGTTGTATGTCCCTTGTTGTGGACAGCAGGTACTTCGTTTTGGCCTCATTGACTGCTAGTCCCATCTTAGCCGCTTAACCTTCAATGTTAGCAAACGCTCCAGTGACATCTCGCTGGGTTCTGCCAATGATGTCTATGTCATCAGCGTATTCTAACAATTGCACAGACTTGAATAAAATTGTGCCAGTAGAGTTAACTTGGGATTTTCTTACAATTGTTTCAAGTATTAACTTGAAGAAATCGCATGATAGCGCATTACCTTGTCGGAATCCTTTCTTGACATCAAAAGCTTCTGTGAGGTCAGTACCAACCTTGACGGAGAAGCGGGAGTTCTCCATCGTCATCCTACACAGTCGGATGAGTTTTGTGGGGATGCCAAAACCAGACATGGCTCTGTATATCTCGTCTCTATAAATGCTATCGTACGCGCCCTTAAAATCGATAAAGAGATGGTGGGTATCGATTTGGAGTTCTTGGGTAGTTTCCAGGATCTGCCGTAGCGTGAACATTTGATCGATTGTGGACTTTCCTGGCCTGAAAGCGCACTGATAGTGTCCAATCAGGTTGCTGACAAATGGTTTCAGATATTCACATAATACAGCAGAAATGATCTTGTACGCGATATTCAGGAGACTTACTCCTCTATAGTTGGCGCAGTTTATAGGGTCTCCTTTTTTGTGGATCGGGCAAACGATGCTGAGGTTCCATTCATCAGGCATACTTTCATCTGACCAGACTTTAGAGATGAGTTGGTGTATGTACTGTACCAGGTCATCTCCGGCTGCTTTAAAGAGTTCAGAGGGTAGTCCGCCGGGGCCAGCAGTTTTGCTGTTCTTTAGTTTGGATATTGCTATCCTCACTTCATTTTGTTCAGGTGGACGAAAGTTTTGTGTATCATCGTCCATGTTGAATGGTTCATTCTGCCTGACAGCGGGATTTTGGTGCTCATCGCCGTTTAACAGTCTGTAGAAATGGTCCTTCCATATACTCAGCACCGACTGTGACTCTACTACGAGGTTTCCATTCCTATCTCTACAGGCTTCTGTGCGGGTTTTTTTTGCCTTGACACGTTCTTTTTACCTGTTGGTAAAACTTCCGTACATTGTTCCTGGAGTAGCATCTCTCAATATCTTCGATCGCGCGCTTCTCATGCTCACTCTTTTTCTTCTGGAGAAGCCGGTGTTCTTCCCGTCTTTTCTGCTCGTAGAGCTCGCGAGCAGCCCTCGTCCTTCTTTGCAGCGCCGCATTATATGCCATTTGTTTAGCTGCATGTGCCTGCCTGCATTCTTGATCGAACCAGCGGTTTCGTGGTGGAGGTCCCGTTAAACCTAGCGCATCAGTTGCGGCACGTCTGATGGCTTGTTGACAGCGTTGCCACTGGTCTTCGGCACTTGATGCTGGCGGCAATAGATTTCTTGAGAGGTAACGGGATATTCGATCGGCATAGGTTCTGGCGGTCTCTTGCGATTGCAGTTTTCCGACGTCATACTTCCTCACAGTATTAATCCGTTGTTGGAACGTTCGGGTTATTCGCATTCTTACCTTGGCTGCAACAAGGTAGTGATCCGAGTCGATGTTAGCTGCTCGGAAGGTGCGAACATCTGATCTGGATGCCGCCAAGTCCCTTTGTGTATGTCGAGATGAGGAAACCGTGTGCTTGCAATGGTGACGTTACGTGCCGCCGCAAAGCCAAAACCCCTTTAGTGGACGGAATGGAATCTGGACGACATAAAGGCCATCGGAACTCCGACGAGTAGCCATGAATACCTCCTCGCATATATCGAATATAAGTTATGACAAGGCTGGTCAACCTAAATTTTATTTTAATGTAATCAATAAAACTTGCAAAGCTGTAAACTGTAAGCTCTCTGAAAGAGTTATCATGTTATCATCCCGATGTTTTACCGTTGGAGATAAGAAAAGATGATTTTGATGTTTGTTCATTTCAGTTAGTCTTTTCATGTAAGCTGACCACTTAACATTATTTAATGAACGTTGCCTCATAGAGGAAAATAAAGAAAATAAAAAAAATTATAAAACGTGTGCTTTATTTTATGCAGCCAATGCCAATTCAAGACGTTCGTCGCCCACATCAAAGTTGCCATGACTTTATGTATAGTGAGCGAGTTGATGCTCCAAATGAAGTGTCGAGTGTTGCTGGTCCAAATACCACCCATCCCAACGAAGTTGACTGGGCGAAGGGTTCATTCGTTGAACCGCGAACACTGCCTCCTTGAATGATACTGTCCCGCACGTCCGCGCCAATAAGAGCATCTATTTGACCCGTTCTGCCAAACGACGGATCTGCCAAAGCCAATATGCTCAAATGTTCCCAGCATTTTTCTTCCGTGGGAAGGTGGAAAACCTTCAAAAGGCTCCTGATTGCAACTAAGTTGAAACTTACCTAGCAATTTATTTTTAACGAGTTTAATTAACGTGTTGCAGGTAACTAACTATCCGATGATAGTTCCTGCTTATACCGCGATTTTAAAGCGGATTCTCGTTTAGTGCACCAGATCGCAAGGCTTAGTCCTTCGCAGGCGGCGTACTAAATTCGTCTCATCGATAATTTCGATTATAGTACTATTACAGTGTTGTAATAGCCGTTTTCTGTGATTTCGGGCAACATTTTTTATTTCATCGCGAACCGTGGGAATCCCGAGTTCTCTGTGGAGATATTCGTTTCTAATGTACCAAGGTGGGCTTACAAACTATCTTAGTAGTTTATTTTCAAATGTTTGTAATGTATTTGAATTAGAATCTCGCGAACAACCACAGAGTTGTATACCGTAAGTCCAGACAGGCTTAAGCACCTGCCTGTACAAAATGAGCTTGTTTTCGATACTGAGCTTAGAGTGTTTTCCGAGCAACCAGTACATATCTCTGAGTTTATTATTTAACTCTTCGCATTTCTTTTTAGCATGCGGTTTCATTTTAATTTCGCGTTGAGAGTCATTCCGAGATATTTTGCTTCATTAACAAACGCCATTTTTTTTATTTATTTTTTTATTTTTTTTTTATTTATTCACTGGCATTACTCAGAGCTTTTTGTAATTTAGTCGTAGCATCATTTATCGTTTGGCCCACTGCTAGTATTGCAGTGTCGTCAGCAAACGTGGCTACGATAGTGTCTTCTGTTTGAGGTATATCACATGTAAATAATAGCTACAATAGATTTTGATTGACATTTGTTATCTGTGAAGTGTAGTTGTTAAAATCAAAGGTCTCCTATTAAAAAGTTATTTAAAATAGAAAAAAGTGTAATTATTGCAAAAAAAACGTATTTAAAATATAATTAAAAGAACAAGGTTTAAGAAATAATCAAAATTTTCTGAGTAAGTCTTAATATTAAGAAACTCTGAGCTATAAAATATCAAGCCAAGAAGTTAACCTCAACCAATGAACAAAAGAGGACTTATAGAAAACTCTCCTGAACTTTCAAAGCGAAAAACGTTACTCTGCTGCAAAACCTAACGCTATGGGATCAGAATCCGTCCAAAATCTCGAAATTTTAATGAGACATCTTCTCAAAGAAAATAATGACGAACTCTCCAAGCACCATGCAACAAAAACTGACTTGCAACACCTGCATGTTGAATTTGCTAACTTGCGATCTCGCCATGTAGAAATGAGTCAACGTGTGGTGCAGCTAGAGAACCAAAACAAGATCTTGGAAGAACAGATCGTCAAAATTTTACAAAAGGCCACAGAATCAAACTTGGTGGTACACCTACCTGGCGACGGCAACTCCGATGTCTGTGAAACTGCAAAATCCATCTGTGCAGGCCTACTAAATGAAAGTAACACTAATGCAAGTGTCGAATCCGCATATAGTGTGCACAAACGCAATGCTCGAAATCCAACTATAATAGTTAAATTAAGTCCCGAGAAAGAGCCTGGAATGTGCTAAAAAACTCAAGGGCGTTGAAAGAGAAAACATCAGTATACATAAAGATCTTCCCCCAAATGAGCGCCAATGACTAGCCAAACTCATTCGGATTAGAAAGGCGCCACTAGTTAGAAGATAATTTGGGTGCAACCACAAGTGGTGCTCGTTCAGACGTGGCATGAGGTTCATTTTATACCAGAATAATAATACCTTTATTAATAAAATTAAAGTTATAAGTTATAATGTATCACGCTTGAAAAACAAAACTATGTATGTGAATTTTTTTAATTATATAAAAAGTTTTGATGTTTTTATAATTTTTGAAACACATTTGTTAGAAGTAGAAGAATTAAGATGGGATCATGCTGTTAAGACATCGATATTTGGTCGTGGCAGTGGGGGGGAGAGCTATTCGGGTATCGCAGAAATCTTGGATTTGAAGTTTAAAAGTGTGGAAGAAGCGTACGTGTTGGATGTCGAGATTGGTGGTGACAAAATGTATTTAGTTCCAGTTTACTTGAATTGTAACCATTGGCAATTAGATTTTGAAAAATTGTGTGACAACCTGCAAAACATTGACTCCACGAATATAATCCTAATTGGAGATTTCAATGCCAGAATTGGTCTATCTCAAAACAACTTCATCAGTGCAAATTACCCCTACTGCAACATGAATCGTTACTCGAAAGATGCCTTGTGCGATAGTAAGGGATCAAAAATTTTGCAGCTTACAGACAAATTCGATTGTCATGTTTTGAATGCAAGTTGTACGGGATACTCTGAAGGGGAGTATACATTCATTAGAGGTACAAGTTGTTCTGTCATCGACTACTGCTTCATATCTGGAAAATGGAATGACATTATGAGTAGTTTTGAAGTAGGAATCAATACATTTTCAGATCACATGCCTCTTGAAATTTCTCTTTTGCTTACAACATCACAATCTCCTGTCAGCACAAAGCAACTTAGCCTTGTCCCAAAACTGATATGGAATGACAGGAACCCAAACGTTTATCAGACCAACTTAGACAGAGAACTTGTGGCACTTGGAAATATGGATATTCATGCTGATGTAAACACCCTTTCAGAAATAATTAAAAAAGCAAACCCAAAAACATTCCTCAACAATAAATCTTTATTTAAACAAAAATGGTTTGATGTAGACTGCATAAAAGCAAGAGAGTTGTCATTTAAATACCTCCACCTATTAAGATCCCATAACCTTCAAGTTCTTAAAAATGTATATGCCCCAGCGAACAGGAACTTTAAACGTTTATGTTCCTTATGTTACTCTAAAAAGGTGTCCTTTGAGAACCTAAATATAGTTATCATTAATAGCACACGCTCTTCTTCTGAGTTCTGGAAAGCTGTGAAACACCTTAACAGAAAAGCAAATGTAATCACTCTGGGTGTGCAGGCATCTAATCTTAGGGACTACTTCATCAGCCTTTTAAATAACGCGACAAGCGGTCCTGTGGTACACTATGCAGCCCCATCAACCCTCGATGATTATTTAGATGTCCCCTTTTCGATCCAAGAAGTAAACGAAGAGTATAGCAAAAGGAAAAGTAAACAAAGCTCCTGGGGATGACCGTATACCCTTCGAGTTCTTCAAGCACGTAACGGAGAAATTTATACATTTACTAACATCAGAATTTAACAGAATTTCCGAAAGTGCAACAGTCCCTGAAGCATTCCAAAAATCTATTATTTTCCCACTTCACAAAAAGGGTAGTTACGAGGACCCAGCAAACTACAGAGGGATTTCTTTTCTTACCACCTGCGCTAAGCTATTTGCTGGGCTCATTCATAGCAGACTGTCAAAGTGGGTAGAGGACAGAAAAATTCTATCAGAATTCCAGACTGATTTTAGGAAAAGTTATTCGACTATAGACCATATCTTTTCACTATGGAACATTGCTGATTATTATAAAAGGAAGAAAAAGAAATTATACGCGTTCTTTATAGACTTTCGTGCAGCTTTTGACTCTATCGATCGTGAAGCTCTCTTTTACAAGCTGTGTGTGACTGGAGTGTCGAGCAAAATTATAAGAGTATGAAGAGCGATGTACGACAACAACTTAGCTTACTTTTTTCATAGAGAGTCTATATCTGAAGAGTTTACATATAACAGCTACTGGTCTTAAACAAGGCTGTATTCTGAGCGCCCTGGTATTTATAATTTTCATTAATGATATTACTGACGAAGTGAAAGGTGGAATTGTGGTGGAAGGATTAAATGTACCAGCCCATATGTATGCGGATGACATCGTGTTCTTGTCCGAAACAAAAATTGAAAATGATGATTTTCAGAGGTGGGGGCATTCGAGAAACGGCGTATAATGGTCAGACAGTTGAAATTGTGCGTTAGTACAAATATCTAGGAGTTTTGATAACCTCAAACCTGAATATGAAGAAGCATTTGGAGGGGAAATTAGCGGAGGCTAAACGTGCAATGTCGACGTTATGGGAAAGATGCATCAAAAACAAGTACGTTGACCACAGTGCTAAACAAAATTTGTTCCGAGCTACAGCAGTCTCAATCCTGCTATATGAGGACATTCCTCATTTGAACCTGTGAAAAATGCCTAAGATATTTCATTAAAAGGATATTTCGATTACCAAACAATACCCCAAACTATATGATTTATCTGGAAACAAGAACACCTCCCTTGATTTTAGACACCCTTGCCATGCACTTCAACTATATTGTAAACGTAATTAAAATGGAAAATACTCGTAATCGGATACCAAAAAAAGTTTTAAAAACGGTTATCCGAGGAAAAGGAACAATATTCCGAGAATGGGCTAGTAATGCAACAACTTGTGGCATTACCATAAACATAACTGGAAGCGAGCAAGCGCCAATGCCAAGAAGAAATTTTAATGAGATCCCGGAGAAGTTTGGAAACATTGTGTTTGAACGATATGCATCTGAAGCCAGCTCGTCGTTGTTTAGATGCTATTATAGCCGTCTGAATTTTAACCTACTGCAGAACTCGTACCTAGTAAATAGGAACTCGATAAATAAAATAAACATTATTTTTAAAGCGAAAGGAGAGTTGCTTAATCTGAATTTTGTTCCCCACCGACAATGTTGAAACTTGGTCACATCCCTATGTATTTTCATCTCAGATTTTTGATCTTCGTCTATTCACCGTCTAGAGACTTGACAGATGCCGATCTGCAATGGAGCGTGGAGGCGGAATAATTGTTGCTGCTCATGTAGAACGATGTATTGTAAAGAAGTTACTTTGCCTCACCCTACTTTAGAGCGAATCTGTGCGTTAATTAATTTATATACCACTCAAATGGTTTCTTTATTCTTTATAATAAGCTAAATAACGCCGAGAAGTACGTGAGAGATATATGAAAAACATGTTATAAATATAGAGTTTATTAATAATATTTTCTCAAAATTTGTATGTGTTTTTGGCGGTTTTAATCTGTCTAATTTTGTTGAAATTAATAATTTTCTAACTAATTTTAATTGATCAAATAAATTTTTAAATTTAAATCTTTAACATATGTATTTGCGCCTTTCTTCAATAATTTTTGAAAGCTTTTCTTCATGTATACAATTTGCTCGAAATCATAAATTATATAATCAACCAAAGCTTCCGTGGTACAATAAGCATCTATCTAACCTAAATAATGAGAAACGTAAAGCTTTTAATAAATATAAGCATTCAAAAAATGAGTTAAACTATACATATTTTAGTAAATTAAGCAATTTAAAGATTTTTCCACACTTGATAAGTTCCTTCACAAGGGTTATATCATTAAAGTTGAGAGTTAATACGAAAAGAAAATCTAATGCTTTTCCCAAAAATATGTCGTATATGGATACTGAGGCTTCTAATATAACTTCAATTCTTGATTTATTTGCAAAATTCTTTCAATCTGTGTACTCAACTCCCAACATGAATAACTCTCCCTATTATCTCAATATTCCGAGTAAGGTCGATATTGACAATTTACAGTTTAGTAGTTCTAAAGTAATTTCTGGACTTGAATTACTTTAACCTAAATTAAACTCTGGAGCTGATGGTATATTAGCAATATTTCTCAAACTTTGTGCTTTATCACTTTATTATCTTCTTGTATGTATTTTCACCAGACACCTTCTCTATCCGAAGGTGTCTTTCTTAACTCGTGGAAAATTTCTTACCTTGTACCGATTCATAAATCTGGGGCGCACGTAATTTGATACAATCGAGTTTTGTCGATACAATCGATAATTGGAAGCACCTATTTTGGTTCAATCGAGTTTTCTCTAACGATACAATTGAGGACACTCAATTGAATCAAAACAATTCTCGATAGTATCCACAAAACTCGATTGTATCAAGTACGTGCTGGGGCCCAGGGTCTAAGAAAATTATAGAGGTATATCTAAGCCTTCAGCAATTCCTAAATTGTTTGAAAGTATTGTAAACAATAAAATTGAATTTTTAACTAAAGAATCTATATCTGAATTGCAATGCGGATTTATATGCAGCCGATCCACTACTACCAATATGGCTCTTTTTTCTAGATATATTATAAAGTCTGTAGAAGATAAGTGTCAGGTGGATGCGATTTACACATATTTTAGCAAATCATTTGATTCTGTGAATCATAATACCCTGTTTGCAAAATCTCGAAATGTTTAGTTTCCACTCTAAGTTCCTAAGTTGGATTTCATCTTACCTCACTGGTAGGTCTCAAAAATTAATCCTCAATTACTCTCTCTCAAATTCTATTGCATGTACTTCTGGCGTTCCACAGGGCCCTCTTTTTAACATTTTTATCGATATCATCAAGTCAAGTGTAGAACACTCCAAATGCGTTTTATATGCAGACGATTTAAAATTATTTTCGAAAATAAAAAGTATTGAAGATGCTATGCTACCTTGTACAATCTGATATTAACCGAATTGCGCAATGGTGTATACATAATATCCAAAGGTTAAACAGAACAAAATGTAATGTGATCTTATTTTTCAAATCTAAAAGCCACATTGATAGTACTCGATAGAGTCTAACCCACTTTCTCGAGTGGTAATAGACCGAATGTTTCTTTTAAGTCATATTGACTACATTGTGGGTAGAGCAAATTCAATTGTTGGCTTCATAAAGCGGAATTGTGTTGATTTTATGACCCTTCCTTATGGTTTGCTAACACTTTATACAGCACTTGTCAGGTCTATTCTTGAATATGCAAATGTTATATGGAATCCAACTTATAAGACATATTCTAACCGAATATAAAAAGTTCAAAGGCTGTTCACAAAATTCATATTTTTTAAAATGAATTGGAGATTTTCAAAAAATTATAGGCTAGATGTCTTTTACTTGGAATTAAGTCTCTAAATTCAGGACGAACTATTCACGATGTGATGCTTGTGAGGGATGTGTTATGTTACCACATAAGATACCCTCACCTCCTTTCGGTGATACTTATTTATGCACCGCTAAGATCTTTAGGTTAGGTAGATTTGCTTTTTGAGGAATTTCACAGGACAAGCTATGGTTTTAATGAGCCAGATTCTAAAGCTGTAAGCAATTTCAATGAAGTTTGCCATTATATCGATGTAAGTTGTTGTAGAGATTCTCTTAAAGCTATAGTTTTGCTTATATTTATTTTTTAATTGTTTTATATCATATAATCTGTTAGCTGAAAATTGCTTGTAGATTAAATAAATATATAAATTAATTAACTAATAAATAAATAAATAAATAAATAAATAAGTAAATAAATTAATAAATTAATAAATTAATAAATTAATAAATAAATAAATATATAAATTCGGCTGTATTCGGTATACGCATCTATTTATAGAGGGGTATACCGATTACCTGAAAGCGTACGTAGCCCGTGGGCTCTATTTTCTATGAAATGCAAATGTGGCTAACTATTCTCTCTTATTACTATTATAATGCCAAGGTCAAGATACCTATAATGTTTAGTTTGTAATATGATCATAATGAATAAAACAGAGTACCGTTATAATGATAACTACATTTGATGGAACTCAAATAACGTTCTTGTGAAGATTACAAATGTCAAGAAATCATAGTTAAATGGAAAATATTTAGACTTTTAAGGATAAGATCAAATAATCGTTCCATCCCGATCCGAAATTGAATCCTGCTATATTCACACTTTTGATATATCTGAATTTCGAATACGGACATTTTTTTTTCGAAAATACGTATTATTAGTCAAAATAACAATGTTTTTATTTTATCTTTTTAGAATTTGGAAAAAAGGCGATTGGCGTAAAGGAGGAGATCGAAGCCGATGGCTTAATTCGCCAAATGTTTACCAAAAGGTTGAAGTTTTGGAAACTGGAACACCTGACCCGAAGAAAATCACAAAGGTAGAAATTATAGCCTTCGAGGATAATAATTAAATACATTAATAAAAAAGTTCAGTCTATGAGAACAATAACTTAGCAACTTTATTAGCATTACTTAAGCAAAAGAATTAAAAATCGTGTTAAGCTTTCGTCTAAAAATTCATCATTCCTATTTTAAGTTTATATTTTTCTGAAATAATTTTGCTATCGCTTGTGATAATATTGAAGAGCAGAAAATTCCTTCAAAATAATATTACATTTTTTAATAAATAAAAATGTCGCAATTATTATTTAAAATGATTTAAGTCTATTTTTTTTTGTATCTTGTTATGCATTTAATAAACTCCTTCAAATAAATGGGATCTCATATATCGCAGTAGTCTCTTACATAAACGTTATTCCTAAGTAAAATGTTTCAGTTTTGTTGCCAATTACTGAGGAATCAAAATTTGAATTCCACTCCTCGCTTTTTGAAGAGATCTCATTTTCCTGAACTAAGCAAATAAACACTTGCCAATTTTTAGTTTTGCAACTAAATATGTCTTTGTTTATATGTTTGCTTATTTCATCGCGTTTAATATTTGTTATGGCAAATTGCGATTTTGATTTGAATAATATAATATAGTAGGTACATATATAGTTCTGTTTATTCCTTGAAAAATACTTGTGGTTTAATGCTTACATGATTCATTTGACCCGCTGAAATATTCTCTGGGTCCGGCTCTTGATTTTTTTCGTCAACCATATTATATAATTGATGCAATGAGAATTATTCTGTAAAAATTCTTATGGAAAAACGTTTTGTTCTTAAGTTGGGGCCACCAATGTCATAAAATTTAGGATGATTCTATTTTCAATAAAAAGTTTTTTTTGTTTAAATATTTGTATTAGGTACTTTTCAGTATCGAAAAAATTATTTAAAAGTAGATTGCTAAACAATATTAAATTATTAATGAAAGTTTGTGAAAGTAAGTAGTTATTTTTGAAAGGAAGTTGTTAGTTTTAAGGAAGCAAAATGATTAATCATAAATGTGAGTTATTTGTTCAGCCACAAATCACATGTAGATCAAATTTTTAAATCTACAGTATTATTAACAAAATGATCTTAAGATTAAAAGTCCAAAATCTTTTTTTACATATATGCCACTTCTAATCAATTAATCTAGACATCAGTATACTCATTTATTTTTTCATTATTTTTCTAAAATAAGGAAAAAATCTAAAATAAACCGAACATATGGTTATTTTATGTATACGACTTTTCATGTGCTGAATATCCATTTCAGTCTGATTTTTTATTTTTTGTTCTTAAAAATGCGAATTTCCTGTCGCGGAAATCCAAATCTTCATACATAACATGAGTTCTTGAAGTGTTGGTATAATTTACTTACATTTACTTAATATAATTTATTTAGTTACGATTATAAATATATGTATAGATACTATAATGCAAGTTATGTATGTATTTGTCGAAAAAAAAGTTTTGAGATAACAATCAAACATGACATTACGATGATAGCGAAGACGAAAAAAGATGGTCTAAAAATTCTTTCCGTCTGTATGTCTGTCTGTATATTTTTCTTATGATCTATACGCGCTCAACGGATTTACCACCCTTTAAATGTTACAACACAGCGCGGGCGTGAGTCTGTCTGTATGGATGTATAGACACATACAGCCCGAATTGCTTCAAACTTGGTATATACAGTTTTTTAGGTTTTTTGCAGAGGGGAAATTGAATTTTTTTTTAGCTCAAAAAATAAAGGTACATGCCATACAACCGTTACGTTAAAGCCTATTTTTCTCGGAAACGGCTCTAACGATTTTGATGAAAAAAAAAATCAGTGCAGCAGACCGATCATATGATTGAAAAAAAATTCTTAAAAAATTCTATAAACGGTACTTTCCATAGGCCCTTTTTGTGCTTTCGACCATCTCACGTATTTAGGTTTATACTGCGTACCAATATTTTTAATAAATATTTTTTTTTGTATTCTTAAAAGCAATTAAAAATAATTAAAAAAATTATATTTTGAAAACTGCTCATTAAATTTTTTTCAAAACTTATAGTTATATGTATTTGCTGAATACATATGAATAGGTGTTTTTGAATTTTTTTTTTGAAAAATATTTTCAAAAAATTTAAAACAAAACTTTTTTTCTCAAAAACCGCTCCACAGATTTTTAAAATGTTTTTCTCATAAATTCAAATTTATCCAAGAAATAAAATGGCGTACTTTTTTTGAGCGCAAATTAGTTTAAGTATTTATTTCAGAACTTTGAATTATTTTTTCTTTGATTAAGCCGATTTAATCATTTTTTTTAAGATTATATTATTAAATATTTAAGATTCTCATACCAATTTTTTAAGCAAAATTAAAGAAATTTTCTATATACAAAAAATTAAGTAAAAAACGACTTTAAAAATACATACATTTAGATTTTTAATAGAAATCTTTTGCATACGATGTGATCGAACATAAGAGGAAGTTTTTGCGATCCAGTCGTGCAGTTTATTAATTTCATCGCATGAATTTGACATTTGCGACACACTCTTTTTTTTTGTCTGTCAGATATTACAAAATAGGCACATTTCGTACAAATCGGAGGAAACTTTCTTCGAATCGGATACATTGATCTACAATGTTTAAGGTAGTAACTACTATGCTTTGCTGCCTGTTAAATATTTAATCACGCCTACAGAGACAGTGCACGTGCGACGTTCGGGCAAAATTTGGAATCTATTGGGGTCTTTTTTATTTTTTACTTGCGATATAGGTACTATAGGTGCGGTGACCATTTTTTCACATGCAAAAAAAAGACAGCCTTTAATTAACTTAAACAAGCGATATTTATTCAAAATATTTCTCTTCAGAATACATACATCAGTTCAGTTTTAAAAATAATAATTCAAATACTTATAAAAACCCCCAAAAAAATAACATAAGTACTTGATTTAATGGCGTTTTTATTTGGCAATCGGGAATCCGTCTCCGATCCGGGATCCCAACTGAATACTTTGGTGTGATTCTGACGATTTTGAATCTTAATATGATTGTATGTGTGAAAATAATTGAGTTCGTGGAAATATTCAAATTAAAAAAAAAAACAAAAAAAATGTTTGCTGCACAATTTTGATACAAAAAATGACAACAGTAGAGTTTGACGTTCAGGTAAATGCATGTGTGAGTGCTTCTGGTTTCGATTCTGATTTCAAATCCAGAAGAAAAATTATCTTCTTTTCAGAACTGTCATTTTTTCCCAAGTGAACACTTTCAGCAGAGTTCTGAAGGCTTCCGGACTGCCAAATAAAAACGACATATTAGTTCAACTCAAAGAAACTGTTAGTTTTTTTTTTTGTATTTTCCTTCGCAGTGTATTTTTTTAAGATGTCATCCCCACTACTTCTAAAAGTCTAAAGATCTCCACAAAAAGAATGTCATGAAAGTTGGGCTTGGATGATCATTCGCAATAGCAAAACCCAGATGACAAAACTGAATTATTCAAACATGTGCTGTTTTCATTTTATGTTTAAGTAATTTAGTCCTAAAGAAAGTACTTTACTATGAATGAGTGTGAATATGAAAAATGTTTCAAATAAAAAAGAGGACATTAAAAGGACAATTTAGTAAAACGATCCCAAACTATTGTCCTCTTTAAGAAGAAACAAAAAAATAACACGTTACCGAAAAAAGGCTTTCCTCTAATAAAGATAATGGATGGTCACCGATACTAATGGCAAGTTTTCAATTTGGAAAAAATATAGAACTCGAAATTTTAATAAAACATAACGATTATAGAGAACACCAAAAATTGGGTCCCGCAATTCCGTCTGTCTGTGTGTCTACAACGCTCTACAGCCTAAAAGACTCAAGCGATTTTCTTCAAATCTGGTATTTAGGTGTTTTTCTACATTTATACGTAAATTTTTTTAAAAATATTTTGTCATTAACGGTACCTGCCATACAAGCATTTTTTCTTGATTTTGAACTTTCTCATAAACGGCTTGACGGATTTCGATTAAAATTTTTATATAGGAGGTCCTTCAAGTTATAAATAACACTCCATAAAACTAATTCTAAAATAATTGTCATAAAATGAGTTGCTGGTTTACTCATAACATTTTGTTCAGTCATAATACTAGCCGTGTTTTATCATCGCCAATAACCCATATGGTTCACCCCGTGAAAATAAAACGATCTGGGTTATGTACTTACATGTACACTCTGTTTGCCGAACTTAATACTAAAATTTGCAAACCCAGATAGAAACCCCGATAGAAACCTGGATCTCGTGTTGTTTTTGTAGTACGTGTTAAAACACAACCCAGACCCAGACCCGTAGATAATAAAACACAGCTACTAACCACATGTGATTGAGTAAAAACTAGTATACCCATAAATATGACAACGAATAAAATAATGCAAATTATAAGGGGCATAAATAAACAGGGCGTGAAAATGTGTCCGCATTAGTTCAGCCGCCGTCCCTGGAGATAAATCTGAGACAACAACCACCTCCGGTCTCAAAACATCGCGCCACGCACTTTTCCTATCCTTCCTTCACCTCATGCTCGTGCTGTGTTGAAACATTTAAAGTTTTAAGTTTAATCCCTTGAATGTGTGTTGAATATATAAAAAAAATACCAACATTTTCGTAAAAATATTTTTTTTTTTGAAACGGGTGCATGATTTTTATTTAAATTTTGTGTTTAATTTTAAATTATTAATAATTTGAAATTATCATAAAAAGTTTTTTTTTAGAAAAAAATTAAAAAAAATTCTGTAGGTATGAAAAATTAAGTAAAAAACGATTGAAAATATATTTAGCTTCTTAATAGAAACCTTTTGCATACGATGTGATCCAACATAAGAGTAAGTTCGTGCCATCCAGTCGTTCATTCTATTTACAAAGGATCTACAGCTTTTTTATTTTTATTAAAATATTTTCAAAATATTTTTTTAAAAATATTAATTTTCTTATACGGGATTTTGGATACATTGAATAGTTTTTTTTTTAAATAAAAATATTCAGGGTGTTGTGTGTCACTCTTTTTTCTTTGAATTAATTATTACATAATAAGTACATACACGATGTTTTTAGCTCGAAGTCTGAAGAGAACTAAAAAGGAAAAATCGATGAAATTGTTGGTTAATCTACATCGTTTTAATTTTATAAGATATTTAATCATATATTCTTGCACGACTTCCTCTATCGGTAAGAAAAATGTTTGAATTTCGTGTTTTTTTAAGAATTGATAAATACTTAAACCTCTGCTAAGGCGGAGAACGACCAAGAAACAATGTTATCTCTTTCACGTCGAAATTAGTAATTTCAAATTGATCAATAAATAGTTATTATCTTAATTATTGTGACAAGATCATTGAGTCCAATTATCCAAATAGGTACCTATTCGTTAATATATGTGTATTTTAAGAAGTATTCATCACTATTATTCTTAAGCCTCACAAATTGTTTGCCTGGAACGTATGTGCATTTTAGAAGTGAAATTTCCTTCTATATTTGAAGTCAGAATCAAAACCAGAGGCACGCTCACACTCACACCCACTAAATGTCAAACTTAAGTTGAAAGTCAACAACAATGTCGTGTAGGGATGAGCGATTTTGAAAAACATCAATGTTAAAATCGAAAAAAATAACATCGGTGTCAGAAATTATCGAATCAGATATATCGATGTTTTTTAATGATTTTTTTTAATAATAGCACATTCAAAAATTCAAAGTACCTCCATTGTTTTGAAAATTGTAGCAATGTTTTTTAACGTAATTTTCTTTTCTTCTTTCTATGTTGGGATGCTTCACATGCAAAAATATCGATGTTTACACAATATTTTTTTCGTCTAACATAGATGTTTTTCCAACATCATTGAACATTGCCCATCCCTACATTTTCATGTCAATGTTTTGTTATTTCCACCTTACATATACACTCACATTAAAATTCACATGTTAACCGTAAGCATTGATTACATTACTTTTTCATTATTTTTAAGCTAACATAAGGGACACAAAAACACGCCTAAATTCATCTGCCCATACGATTATGCCCTGAACACAAATAATTTTAGCTTCCAATTTGACTAGCGAATTTACATACCCCCAAAAAATAATAACAGGCGTTAAATCACAAGGCCTTGGCGACCAATAAACAAGTCGATTATGTGCTTAAGAAGTACAGTTAATTCAAAATAATTTGTTTAAATGCTCTCCACTTTACTTTCACAGACTATTTTGTGAGTCCTAGCCCATTTCGTATATAATGACTTTCTGCAACTTTGTCGCATTTGTCTATTCTAGTGACATAACTGTCAGTAAAATTCAACGACGAATTTGTCATTGTCATATTATAACAAATTTTTCATTGTAATGTTTCAAAAAAAAAAAAACATGCAGATAAAGCATGTATGCATTTACATATGTATTTTTCCAAATTTATGGTGACGTATCAAACATCAGATGTATTTTATTGTCCCCATTATTCATAGGGATTGGCTTACGATGGGATTTCTTTATTAAACCGTTTGTTTGCCTGCCCGTAGTCTTCGATTGTACGAATCTGATGTTTAATTGGATAGAAAAAAAGTTAGCCCCGGAATTGTTTTTTATATCTGATCTCTTGACAACCCTAATTGCTTCGGACTAAGGACACTCTCTCTAAATGTGTAGATTTCAGATAGGTTATTCTATGTAGAATAACAAAATTATAAATACCACGAAAATATTTGAAAAAAAAAGAACAAATAGACTTGATTTCGAGTTCCATATAAAGGAAAAATTAGAATGCACGAATGGGACAAATTACGTATTTCGTTTTCTCCGTTCAGAACTATGTTTTTGCTTGGGATTATAAAAAGCTTTTATTTAAAAAGATTTCTATTTTTTAGCTTTTTTTAAATTTAAAATAAAAGATTAAGCCGCTTTATAAACATACATACATTTATCACATTATAAGTTCATATTTAATGGTTCAGTGAACAAAAAATCTTTAAAATTTATAAAATATTAAATTATTTTAGGATTAACATAGAACTATTAGAATTAATTTAAACATCTTCTGCATAAACTTATGTATTAAACATTATAAACAAAATTTGAATAATACGATATAAATGTTGAAACATTATAAATAAAGAATTCCATTATAACTGCGACAGAATTAAATAAATAACATAATTTATGCAACATTGATAAAAGCTAATAGATATGGAACAAAAAAATCGTTTTTAATGTAATCTTATAAGGTTTTATAATGGTACTTATAACACAAGTATTAATTTATTTATAAATTTATATTCACGAATAAATTACTAAATAAATATACATATGCAATAAAATAACTGTGTTTACAATTTATTCATTTTAAAAATTTCGTTTTTGTTTAATTGAGTTAATGCCAACAAAATAATTTTGTGCCATGTTTCTAGGAATTAATTGATGGATTGTAGTTGTGAAAAAATTTAAATTTATTTATCAAATCTGAAAGAAAAAGAGAAAATATTTTTTGAGCTACGTTAACACCCGTTAAGAACAAAAAAGATCAAATTCTAAAAAGTATAGCGACATTGGTTTTATATGCTATCTTTTATTTGTTTTTGTGTTATTATGATTTTGTTTGATATTATATTATATTTATTTTTTTGTATTGTTTTATGCATGTTGAAACATAAACAGATCATTAGAAATTAGTCAGTCCGTCCATAGGCACAAAATTATTTGTATACATATACTTACATACATATATATTTGATTTTGTTTGTTTTATTTTTTAACATTTTTTAAAAATTTATTTCTAAATTTTGCTACTTCAACATTTAAAAAAAATCATTACTCCCTGGAATCATACCTTTAAATATTAAATTCAACAAATAATGTTATTTAAAATTGTCGCTAATAGCTTTTTTTCTATAAATTGCCCTTTTGTATTTTACAGTCGTGAATTCAGCTAAAACAAAAAATATTATCTTTTTTCTTTCATATTCAATCGTTTCTCTTCTGTTGATACTTTTGGGACAACATGGTTGTAAATTCATACAACATGTATTTATTCATGTTTCATATTATTGGGATGAAAATTCTGAAAATATAAGTGGGTAGCGGAAGGCTCACCAACGCATTCCACTCCAGTGCGGATTGAAGGGGCTTTACAGTTTGTACCAACTGGGACCAGTTCAAAAGAGTTCAAGAAAGTTCAACAACAGGTAAGTTTTAAATTTGAATCGATTTTATAATTATCTGAACCTATATAATAACTCTCATATAATAAGCTTAAATAACATAACGTCAGTTTTGTGACAAAACCTTGTAAATTCAAATTTTATGAAAAGAGTATATTTAAATCTATTGCAGATCAAAGCAAATCACAAATCAAATATCAATACCACATATATGAATCATGATTCCATTTGCTTTCATCTATTTTAAAATCGGTATAGCAGAGCTAGAAAGTAAATTTCTATTGCAAGGTCTTTAAATTACACTCTTGTTAAGATTTTCATATTTGTTCCCTTAGTTACCTGTTTTCATACATTGTTTTTGCTTTGGTTATTCTCTGAGAGAAAACTTTATTTGATTTTTATTGGTACTGGTCAACCGGTCACCCTTTACAATCAAAAATAATCCTTCTTTGAATATTTTACATTTCTTTCCGTATTTCGGTCCACCACCTGAATTTCTAAAAATTATATAATTAGTCACATTTATGAACTTGTGATTGGTGTTCCAGCGACCCAGTTACATGACATTTGATCATTTTTGGATTAGCTGTATTATATTTATAACAACCGCGGAAACCTTAAAAGTTTAACTTAATTTACGGTTGAAAGGGTAAAAAAGGAATAGCTTAAGCTCAAAAACACATTTAAGGAAAATTAATGTTTCAAACCTATAAACTTAATGGGGCGTATTCATAATCATTTTTAAACTGTGTAAGTTAAATATATGTTTAGTTGATTTTCGGATGTTGATTCTATTATATTTGCAGCTATTTGTGTAGTAACACAAGTTTATAATGTTATTAGAATATACAACCAACGATTTGTAAGTAAAATCGGTCTGTATTCATTTAGCCAAAATTGTCTTAAACTCTAGTTTAGTAAACCCTGGGTTTATCAGCGACTATGAATATGCTCCAATATTTATACTTTTTATCACTTGAATTATGTTTTTTGTTTTACCATGTGTGAATTATTTTCGATTAAAAAGATTCTTATGTTCCACCGTTTCCTTTTTTTTTTATGGAAAAGTTACAACATACGCAAATACCTAGAAATTATTTTACAAAAAATAATCTCACTAACACCCACATGTAAGTGACAAATGTTATATGAGAAACCGAATGAAAATAAAGGTCGAGTTATTTTTGAGATCTGCCTTTTGTTTGTTTAAAAATTCGTAACCGGTGGAATAGATATCAAACCCGTTGTAAAAAAAATTCGTTTAGATAATTTAATAGATAGTTTACTATATGAAAAGATACGAATAGATATGAAATCACTTCTAATATTTTTTTATTTGCGATTATAGGTACTAAAAAGGCAAGTTATGCATTCGTAAAAAAAATTCTAACGATCAAACATGAGAAGCCTAAAAAAGAGGTCGACAAAAAATGTTTGTCTGTCAGTCTGTCTGTCAGTCTGTCTGTCAGTCTTTCTGCCAGTGTGTCTGTCTGTCTGTCAGTCTGTCGGTCTGTTGGTCTGTCGGTCTGTCGGCCTGTCAGTCTGTTCGTCTGTATGTATAACGAGTTGCAGCCTAAACGGTGTAAGCGATTACCTTCAAATTTGGTATGTGTGATTATTTTGGCATTCCTCAAAGGGGAAATTTCAATTGTATTTTTAGGCCTAAAAATAACAGTACCTGGCATATGACCTTGAAGGAAAATTTTGATAAAATTTTTTGAAAATTTTTTTTTGTTGGTAATAGCTATCATTTGATATGAACCAAGTTTACGGGAAAAGTCTATTAACGGTACTTTTCATATAACTGTTTGTTTTTAATTTTTTGGCTTTCTCGGTAACTGTACATTGGATTTCTGTCAAATTCTACATCTGAGAAGACCTAGGTAGCCAAACTAATTCAGTATATTAAAATTTTAAATAACTTTTTTTTTATAATTAAAATTAATTTTTGAATTTTTTATTTTGAAAAAGAAATATTTTTAAAACCAATCAAAAAAAAATAATTTTAAATTTTATGGTCGCGTGTATATTAATAAACTCTAAAAAAAAACTGCATACCAAAATTTCAAAAAACATTTGTTTTCAAAAAACTAAAAATAAAAAAAAAAGGAATTCATCAAAATCCGCCCTACAATTTTCGAGATACTTTCTTATAAAATTTTTATTGATCGGTGGCATCTAATTGTTTTCTTGTTTTTTTCGAGAAACCGATTAAAGTGATGGTTTTGGCAGTTTTTATAAGTTTAAAAAAACGACTTTTACCCACCTATATAGCATTCACTTTCATTTATACATATGTATGTTCATATCTACATACCTAGGTTCTCTATATATAGGTAGGTATATAATACCCTCCTAATTTTCATAATTCAAATCCCTTTAATTATAAATATACATTTGTAGGTAGGTACCTATGTAACCATTCCTTGAATCATATGTATTCCACAATTCATTATATTAACAATCAGTGTTATCTTACCTACATCGGCTTTAATCCTGCAAAGGATAACTATACCTACTAACAGCGTCAGTAGTTAGCTACACTAAAGTTGTTAGTTACAAGAGCAAGTTCATACGATCCAGTCGTGCATTTTATTTTAAATTCTTCGGCACAAATACTTTTTCTAAAAAAGTATTTATACATTTTACTGATCATCAGTAATCGGTTCGTCATCAAGTGGATATCATCAAAGATGTGTTTATCCTCTCGACCTGTCGATTTGCCTGATGAGATCTAGTAGCTATTTTGAAATTATGAACATTATTTTCTTCCCAGAACATTTCGAATATCATAGGCCGTACCTACACTAAGATCGTAAAATTAGTAGTTCTTGTAGCATATTAAGGAAAGGTGTATTACTATATATATTTGTACATATCCGAATTTTTGTCGATTTAATGATATATATGTCTGACTTCTTAATATTTGGAAAATATAATCAAAATTTCTTATCAATGCTTGATGAAAACAATATACCATTTGATCGCTTGCCCCCAGTAATCAATACTTCGCCCTTTTTGTTTGCATTCTTAACTTACTGACTTGGACTAAAACTAAAAATAAATAATAAAATTCATATTAGAATTTGAAATTGGATTCCTTATAGATCGCAAAATTCGTAAATAAAAATACTAAATTTACATTATAACGACAGCATTATATTTACTATTATATTGAATGCATTTCGGTTTACAACCATCAGCTATCAGCAGAAATTCAATTATACACTAAACAAGATAACAAAAGAAATACAGTGCAAAATAAAAATTAAAACAACAAAAATTACATAGTAGCAGTAAAGGATTCATTCCTTGGAAATCAAAAATTATATTTTTTAGGGACCTCGGCACTGGTCGCAGATGAAAACTCAGAAATTAAACGTTATAAGTAATACTTTACTGATTCGCAGTCAATTATAGAATGAATCTAAAATACAATGAGTCTCTCTACTCCAGCTTAATAAAAGCATAATTGCTGTGACTGCACTTTAGGTTCCCATGCAACCTCGAGACATTCACCTGGAATCGGATTACCTGGTAGGAACGCAATATCCAAGTCGAACTTAAGCTTGTATGCTTCGCTGGCATTTTTATATGTTGGACCAATGACTGATCGTGTTAATTGCCACCCTGGCCAGATATGGGTACATTAATTACCTAGTTAGGAAATATTTTTCAACAGACTTCGATGAAAAGAGTAGTATCTTTGCGTAAAGTAGCCGTAAGATCATGTCAGCAGCCACATTCTGCAAAAATACTTTGTACTATTGCTGGGACTTACATTTTTGGCACCGCAGTATATGTCAAAGTTATAGAAATATCCATCACTACTACACAAACCATCCACTCCTTATAGACAAACCGAACAGGCTTTCCACGGATATATTGCTTTGCAGAATGATAGCCAAAGTATTTGACAATCGCCTCATCAATCTAAAGCTTGCCATTAAAAAAAACAACCATTTTCATCAAAGGTCGAACCTTCGCCATCTTAGCAGCCTTATTGATGATTGATTTCTATAAATAGAGTCTGGGACATAGAGTTAGCTACCAAAGGCTATCGTGTCTTCGTCTAAGCAACAGCACAATGACTTCATTTAAAGTGTAATATCCCCAATAAAGCATTATACCAGCAAACTTTTTCAAATCTTCTTTGGTAAATATGATAGTGTGACAGTTTTGGTCCACTGCGTATATCCAGATTTGACCAACAATCAATTTCAAACCTCTCCATCGAAAAACTGTTCAAATATTTGAACTTCGCTTTCCGATTCTATCTTCTCTTTTACTTTGGATACATTTTTCAAACAGTGGAAAGTTTAGTCTACTTCAGTAAAATAAACCACATGCTTTGGGCATTTGGATCATTATCCTAAGACTCACCTCAGGCTGAGCTTTCTTTCCTTAGATAAGCAAGTGGAATATCATCTTTGCTTTCAAATCCATTGTTGACTTTGGCCTCTACTGCTCTTTTGATGCTCAAGAAAGTCATCCTTATATAAATCCTCCCCGTCGGTTTTAATCACCATTATTGCGATAGTCGTTTCACTTCATCGACAATTGTCGTTTTTGTAGTCGTGTCGCTTTTAAATTGGTATTGCGTAACTTAAATGCCAGCCTCTTTGCCGCTCTTAAATTCTACATGAGATTCACTAGAACAGCTGATATTTTGACAAATAAATTTTAATTGCAATTGAAATCAGTGAAAAGCAATTCGGTGTTTGTAACCATAGTTTAGTTTTTAAATGTATTTAGATTTGATCCAAAATATTAATGTAGATATAGGACAGACAAATCTAAAAGTTTAAGGTTTCTTCCTAAGTAAGAAATTGCATCAATTCGCAATTAAATTAAGCACGGTTCGGTAGTTGTTTTGGTTCCATAATATTTGTTCTTAACTGTTTTGTGAAAATTTGTTTACCACAATACAAATGTTTGAAAAAATGTACAAAATGTAGGTACGTGTGGCTACCTAGTGACAATGAGGAGCATGGGGCAGGAAAAAGGAAAAAAGATTTAGTTGTGCAGCGGCGACAGATTCAATACAAAAGAAATCTAATGGATTTGCCTGATTCGTAGTTATTATGCTCACAAAATGTGTATACAGACTTAATAAAAAAGAAAACGAAATTAAAGCCACAAGTGGAGGCGGTTTAAAAAAAAAATGTTTAAATGATGTTGAGGTAGTAGTATCAACTTCTATTTCACCTTAAATTTGGCGTCAAACTAATCCTAAGAACAAGCACTAGTATTTATTATCAAGCGTTTAACAATAATTGCCTACTTTCTGCTATTTTATTCATTTCGTGTTGGGGGCCCAATACAATTTAATTCCTTAGTTAAGGGCTCCCACTCCAACTTCGTTTGTTGACTTCTGTCGACACATCCTCTAATATTTTTGTCTAGGTTTTTATTTGCTTCCATGAGCTCAACATGTTTTTCATTTGTTACTTTTTACCCTAAGAAACTTTTGTGTTACCTATAATTAATAAAACAAACGAACAAAAATTCATTGTGCCACAATTTTTGGCTCGGTCGTTTGCAATTTTGTAAACGACTAAATTTGGCGTCTTATCAGGCGTTTTTGCTTTAAAAACGACTAACGCAATACGAAATGACGACAAATGTCACTAAATGAATCATTCCGCATGAACATAAACGCCAGTTGGCTTTCAACGCCATACGCGATAACAAATTCTTGTGTCGTGTTTTGGTATGGCATTGAACGACTTTCGCAATAAGGGTGAACATCAACATCCGGTGGAGTAACAACATATCCTTTATTTCTTTCATTTCCATCATCCGGAATATCATCAACAGCCATGTAGAGATTTACTTAGCGCCTACCACAAAAGCTTTTGCAGGTATTTGTTGAAAATGTATTTCTCTGCAAAACCAGTGAGAAAAACAAATTAGCATGGTTTTGGCCAGTGTACTCAATTAAGTACACCACTTACCATGAACAAAAAAAATGTTTTCGAGTGAGAATTGTTCACAATATAGTTCTTTGGCAAAAAATCTATTGAACAAAATTGGTTATTCACAAATTAACCGACAGTGTAAATTTTAACTAACATTTTACTTTCGCAAGGACACAAAACTGCTTGAAACAAAAAATGCACGACACAAAAGTTGACCAAATTATTTGAAAATAGCTTTCAACCTCAACGAAATTCTTCCGAATAACAAAAAGACATGTCCATGCTTGCTTTCAAATCGAAAGAAATTAAAATCAAACACTACTTAAAAAAAAAAAATGTTACTGAAATTTTCAAAAATACTGTACTCAATAGAGTACAATGGCAGGTAATGGGTTAATGGGTATGTAAACGACTTCACCATTTTTATACTTCCTAGGAACCATTCATTTCAGATTTGCCCTAATATTTCTAGCATTCATATTTGTATTTATAATTGCCCTCAGGTCCCTATTAATTTTTGAACGTATGTTCGAAAGGTTTTGATAATTTATTCTCTGTGACCCGGCTTTTTTATTTGTTACAGATTGTATGGTATGTAGATCGTATGTAGCCACATACGAGCATTTTTATTTCATATTAACTTATAACTATATTAAAGCTAGACAAACATGTTTAAAACTAGCCTAATTATCAATTACTTACAACTAATTTACTGGCCCTTTACGGGCGCTCTAAACTAAACAATAACTTATAGAACTAATGTCTTTCGACCTAAAAACTATTTTAATTAAATCTAATTATTTGATTTTATTTTATTTTTCAAGGAAACGTATTAACAAAAAACTTGGTATCTTATCTTTTTTTTTTCTTATAAACTAAACCTAAATTTAGATTAAAAATAATTAAAACTAAATAAAACTAACTTATGCTAACTAAAAATAACTTAAACTACTTAAAATACCTAATAATACTTAAGACTACTTAAAAACTAGAACAGCCACAGCAGCATTTTTTTTCGTTTTTTAAATTTTTTTTTCGTTTATTTTTTATATGCATGCAGACACACAGCAACCCACCCATACATGTACATACGCACATAAGTACATATACGTACGCACATACATGTACAGACACGCAGATACATGCACGTATGCCCCCGCATACATACATATTTTTAATTTTTTTTTGGTGCCACCCCGACTGTTCCCTATACCTAATTGCCCTAAATCTATGTAAGTCGGCCAAGATATACCATCTTCATCGACTTTAAATATTATGATGCTGTTCAGAGAGCCACCAGAACTGGTTCTCCTGTTTCGCCCTATCCCTCCGATCCCGATCGGACACAGTCCTACTGAACCGAAGGCGCTCTTCACCTTGAGCGATGACGTCTCGACCATACAGGAGTTGCCTATCCACAGTTTTCCGGCTGACGTGGTAGATGAGCGGAACCGCCCCTCCATCCTGTATCAGCCCTCGACTGTCTAAATAGAGGAATGCCGCGGGAGGGATGTAACCACTTAACCGCGCACTCTCAAAATATTCGTTATTGGGGTAATAAGCCCCAAAACTTAAGCTGTTGAGGACATCGCTCTTGCAACGTGACCCCGAATCAGCTTGAACAAAAAATTATCTATTCTGTTTATGTTGGCTCCGTTGTATAAAACCTGGTTGGAATAATATCTTGTGTACTCCGACTCTGGTGTTCTGTGTAATCCAAGGCAACGTCTAAGACATTGCCTCTCAAACACCCGAATCTTTTCCATTTGAGATGGGGCAACGTTGAACCACACCGGGCATCCGTAGGCAATCATCGGCCTGAGCAAATCACCTTCACCCTGCTGTCAAGACGGCTGCTATAAAACAGTCGTTTTGTCAAGGCAAAGGCTCCCCTAGCCCTGGCCAAAGCAGCACCTATATGTCTGTCGAAATACAGGTACTGATTATTTGAAGCAGTAGTAAGAACTATAATGTACACTCTCTACCTGTACACTCTCAAACTACATTTCAACTATATAAGAAAGGTCATGGAATATCACCCGCAGAGGCTTCCCAAAATTGTGGCATCTTATATGATTCAACGAAAATTTCAATTTTTTGGTGAGTGGTCAAGACTGTGCTTGGAGCATAACGTTCAAATGGACCTCGACAACCCAGCAACATGGGAAGACCCATTGCTTTCCCTCCAAAATTCTATCAAGGAATCCAGGTTTGAGTTTTTCCGTGAACTTGCGAGGCTAAGTGAGTCAAGGAATCTATATCGAGCACTGGATCACAACTTATCAAACAACTATTTTCACGACAACAACAGTATTGACACTATTTCCACAATTATCAAAGTAAGAGGAGAACTTTTACGCCTAAACTATATCCCTCATCGAAATGACCAAAATACTGAATGTACACTGTGTAACCGACTTACATCAGAGGACGTTATACACTTTGTTGGAACTTGCCCCATTTTTAGCTTCATAAGACGCGCCCACTGGGGTAAAAACAGTCTAAGCATGGATGAACTCAAAATTATTTTAAACGGCGACTGCTGGCTTACTCTGGTTAGCTACGTTAAAACTTCCTGGAAATATCGTTCCCAAATAATAAACGAAAGTTTTTGATTAATCTAATTCTCAGAATATTTGTGAGATACTAAAATGTTTTATAAAACAACTTTTTCATTATTTATATTCAATAATCAATAAAATTTTATATGCTCTCTGTTTTTTTCGGCTGACGGCTTACGCCATGCTCTAATTGTGAACAATTTATGTAAATTATGAATGTTGAATAAAGATCACATCTTACTACTACAGGTACTGATCCAACCAGATGCCAAGGTACTTTACTACACTTACTCGCCAGTGGATGTCCATGTGGCCCTACGATCACCAGCTTGCGCCAGTTCTTTCTCGTATCCCTTGAGGCGCTAGACAACGGAGTCCTAAACAAAATAGTTTCTGATTTCTGGAAGTTGATTTTCAACTTCCAGTCATTACAATATCGCTGAATCTTGTCGAAGTCACTCTGCAAGAGACTTTTGATGACCTCAACTATATTAGCTGTTCTGTACGCAATTAGATCGTCGGCGTACGCAATTGCCTGAGTTAGACTACCTAACAGATCGCTGCTATAAATGCTGAATAGAATCGGCAAGTTAACCGCTCCCTGCTGAAGACCATTATTAATATTAAAAATTGCGGTAGAAGTTACATTGCCAATCTTGACAACAAACTTTTTAGCATTTAGCATGTCATAAAGCATATACAATAGAGGTTTACTTATACCTAGTCTGGTTAGCTTTAGATAGAGACCTTCTAACCATACGGTGTCGAAGGCCTTCTCCAAATCAACCAGACAGGCACCCGTACACTGCTTTTTAGTTTTGTTCCATTGGATATCAGAAACTAGTTTAGACGCGGTATGAATTGTGTCATGTCCCGCCTTAAAACCGAACTGATTATCCGGGATGATATTTTTGTCCTCCGCCCACTTGAACAGGGCTCTATTAATAACCTTTTCAAATACTTTGCTGATACTCGGAAGAAGACTTATCGACCGGAGATTCGCCGGATTGGAGTTGACCTTTTCCTTTTTTGGGAGAGGGTGCACCACAGCTGTCTTCCACCGCACTGGATAATATGCATTATTCAGCGCGTTGTTAAACAGTGTGATTAAATGTCAACTGCTTCTTGAGGCAAATGTCGTAGTACAACGTTCGATATACCATCGACTCCTGCAGACTTCTTTTTCTTTAATGAATCGAAGATGAACTGGAGCTCATTCTTCGAAATTAACAGGGGACTGGGCCCATTTCGGTCGGCGATTATGGCGTTTGCCAAATCTTCATCATTAAACCCGGTAAAACCAAGGTTCTCAGATCGCCATTCGCTTATATTGTTTCGGAGCCATAAGTGATGAAGCAGAGCTCTATTCTCCAGGTCATGATTCGGGCGAATGCTAGCATTCACCTTGTACACTTGCTGGAAAGCAGCCCCCACAGCCTCCACCTTCTCCTGCGGATCTTCGATTATGGAGAGGTCATCGTCCAAGACGGCGTCATCTGGGTCTATGCCTGCTGTCAGAAGTACGTCTCTGTTTTGTGTCGTCCTCTGGAGCTTAAGACAGGGAAGGTCGTTTTGATCTTTTCTTCTGAATATCTTATTAATTTGTGGGAATATAGTCGGGTCGGTAGCGTTCACCGCCTGAATTTTGTTGTCCCAAAACAAATTAATGGACAACCTATAATTTTCTTTGATCAATTGGTTGATGTTTTTGATGGACGACTTCAGTGTCCTTATCTCCAGATCTCGTGTGTCAGTAAACCGTCTGTACAAGCGTTTTAGTCTTGTCAGTAAGCCACTTTTTTGTCTGTGTAGTGCATCAATTGTCGCGTTGCGGTACATGTCAGTTGCGTTACGTTCTTTGTATTTCGGTATTGTCCTGTTCATTGTTCGTTGAATTGTTTCGTCCATTTGTTCTAAGTATCTGTCAATTTCAGTATTTGTCATGTTCCTGTCATTTGGTGGGGATATATCATTTGATTGTAATTCGCTCAATAAGACGTTCGAGAAGCGTGGCCAGCACACCTTACTGTAATTGTAAGTATGCACCGGTACATACTCCTGCAACTCCATAAGCGCGTTCGGAAGTAGTATAACGGCGGCTAGTCCGCAGTGGTCATGTCGTACTCGATCGTTCTTAAACAATTTTTAGGCCGATGGCCCACAGTATCAGTAATTGTTAGTCTTGCGTTTTTCAACAATAGATCCAGATAGGCACCGCTTCTTGGAAACGATGGCCTGTCTGTAGCGAGAAGTTCAATGCGATACTCCAGGTTGTATCGACCCATCCAATTATACAGATGGTTACCACGAGGATTTTGTATTTGATTTCCCCAATATATATGTTTGGCATTCAAATCACCAGCCAATATGTATTAGTTTTCTTCCGAGCTCAATCTTAAGCATTCAAAAAGCTTTTCAAGCTCTGTTATAAACTGTGTGGGCTGAGGTTTTTCCGGTGCATAGGCAGCGATCACATGCATTCGCTTCCCCTGTTGGAGATGAATGCATATGATGCATGCCTCTAACGTCCGAAATTTACGCACATCACTATTATATATTACCTTATGACTAATGCCTTTACGTATAAAGATTGCGACGTCCCCTCCTTGAGTGGAGTTGGGTCGGTCTCTCCTTACGATATTGTAATTGTTGTTAGTCAATTTATGTTTCTGGTTAAGCTTAGTTTTGCTAGCCATAAACACATCTGGACTTATGTCTTTAAGCAATTGGAATAAATTCGCTCTACGTTCGGTCCTAATCAGTGAATGCCAATAATATCCGCCTGTGCTGCCGGCGCCTTATGCACGGGGGCCTGTTGGGCGACCTTTGGTGTAGGCTGTACCGTGCTTCCCCTTCCTGACGCCATTTGGGCGTAAGAAATTTGGGGGTTGACGGGCGTTGTTGTAGGAGGGCGCACTGTTGGACGCTTTTCTACCACTGTTTGCTTTGCTGCTTTATTGTTCTTTATAAGCTGAAACGTGGGGCATCCCCGATAATTAGTGGGGTGTCCGCCGCCTCGGCAGAGTACACATTTAAGCTGGGTCCTATCTTCGACCCGTTCTCTTCTTAACTTGCATTCATCTGGATTGTGGTTCTCTTCACACTTAACGCAGCGTGACTGCATTTCGTGTTTGCTGCGGCGGGGGCGAACCTTTGGCAGCGCATGCATTGAAGCATGTCGCCGCGCCTTTTTAATTTGTCCCAAGTTACAACCTGGTAGTTGAGGACGGATATACTCCTCAAACTATCCAGTTTGCTGCTGGGTGAGAGTTGAATAAGGAAGAAGGGAAGACTCCGCTTCTCCCGCCTAGCTCTAACTGTAGCGAACGGCTTGACCCCGATAAAGTCGAGATCGTCATTCGCTTTTTGGCGGAGTTCATTTAAGAGCACCTGTGGTTCCGTGCAGGAATCTATGCCCTTCAAAAGGACCGTTTGAAATTTTTGGGTTTTAGGGGTGAAACTAAAAAATTCAGTAGTAGTTTCTTTTAGCAACTCTAATTTTTTTGTGCTGTTCCAGTGTGAAGCACTGGATAGCAAGCCTATCGTTATTTAATCTTTTAATAGTAAAGTTTTGACCTGTGGTCAACTTACATAGATTTATGGTATCCTGTAACTCCATTTTATAAGTATTTATGGGTGGCACCTTTTCTTTTTTCGTAATCGGCGGCTGGGCTGCTGCTGCTGAGACTGACTTTTCTGCTGCTGTTGATTCTGCTGCTTTTGAATCTGCTTCTGCTGTTTTTCTTGTGGTTGTTTCTGGGCTTGTGTCTGCTGCTGTTGCTGTTGTTTTTGCCGTTGTTGTTTTGGCTGCTGCTGTGGCCGTTGTTTTTGTAATTGTTCTTTTTTCTGTTGTTGTTCTTGTTCGTCGAGTTCTTTTAGTTGCTTCGCTCGGCGCGCTTCTTGGCTGGCCTTAACTTTACTTTTCAGCTTTTGGATTTCTGCCTCCATTGTTTCAATTTGAGCGATCATTCTTTGTTCCTCGTCCTCCTCAGATGACGCCTCTGATGTGGAGAGGTTCACGAAGGCAGTACTATCGCCCGTCATGAAGTGCCCTTCTCCTTCCTCAGACATATATGCAATATCCTCTTCGGGTGAAGTGTCTAGCTGGGTTTGTCTTGCTGCCTCTGACGTCTCGTCTATATCGGACGTATTCACCCCAGCTGTGAATACTCTCCTCTTTACCAAATTTGGTGCGCACTTGATCCTCTTACTGCGCTTTTGGTTAGCATCGGATGATGTTGCCGTTGTTGTTATTGCTGTTGATGTTGTTGCTGCAGAATCACTGCTTGTAATTGGAACATCTTTCAATGTTCCCTCAGCTAATGCCATCGCTGGCCTCATTGGCACTAGGACACCTTTCGATGCCCCGGTGCTTAAACTCCTCCTCCTTTGATTGTTTTCCCAACCAATAAAGTTTTCCACTTCACGGTTGTGAAAAAAAGCTGCTAAAGTTCTGATGCCCGGCTGGGAATCGAACTGGCGACCCTCGGATTCTCGGTCAGCCACTCTACCACTGTGCTAGTGCACCACTTATGAAATCTTGATTTAATGTTAAACTTAAGTTCACACACGAAATTTAATTTGGAAAAACTGGAAAGCCGAACACGTGTTAACACCCCCACAGTACGAGATCGACTGCCACACATAACGAGCTCTTAAACCTAGAGATCACATCTGTAGATCTCTAGGGCCGTGGAGTAAACACGTTCTATCTGTCCGTTGACCTCGCTTCTATGGGATGGCTTTAGGTATAGCTTTACTCCCAAATTTTTGAATAAGTTGATAATAATTGGACTAATGAACCCCTTTTCGTTGTCCGTAACTAAAATTAATGGCACTGTAAAGTATTGCAGGATCTTTATAATTTGTTCCCTTAAATAAATAGATGACCTATCTTTTATATGAAGGAATTTTGAGAATTTTGAAAACTTGTCAACAACGGTCAGAAATTTTTCATTCTGAATTTCTATTATATCCATGTAAAAAAGTTCGCAATGGCGGTGATGAGCCCGCCGATGTTGTTTCTCGATTATCAGAACTTTTCGCTCCTCCATCTTTGTGTCGCCCTTATTTTGTGCTTACTAAAATTCTCTAGATAAACGCTGAGGAGCATTCCCAGATATTCTTCCGGGATTCTTATACCATTAATGACGTTAGGGTTGAGCTTTTCCCTCAACACTTCCTTGAGCTTAGACTGTTGATCTAACGTTTGGTTCAAAACATAATGCCGATGATAGGGTGAGGATCTTCGTGATCATAGAGATCGATGCCGATTTTAAAAATGAGTTGATTTTTAAAGACATTTAAGGGGGTCTCTACGTGATAAATCTGTGTAGGAATCATCAAGGGAAAGTTCACATAACCCATCATCAGCTGTACCGGTCTGTCCGTTGTCTATTGTTTCAATTTGCAGTTTGTTCGCCGTGTCTGTGCTTGAACTACTACCCAGAGAATTTGCCGTTTCTGTCCGAGAAGATGAGTCTGATAGATGGTTGACTTCCGTTCGAAGTCGCGAGAGAGCATCGGCCACGAAGTTTTATTTACCTGGAGTATAAACCAATTTGTAGTTATACTCCTCGATATGAGATTTCCAACGCTTAAGTTTGGCATTGTAATTCTGGTTACTCAATGTGTATGTTAAGGGCTGATGATCAGTGAAAATTCAAATTTTTTTCGCTCCCTACAAATAGTTCTTCAGGTTGTCTTCCTTTTCGTTCGAAGCATATCCTTCTTCTACTTACAGAACGGGAGATGTTTGAAATGGGTCGATCTTTGCCGGGTTTCCCCTGAGACGGAACAGCACCGATTGCATAATCGGTTGCATCGGGAGTTAAGCTTTAAGGTTTTTTTTAAGTCGGGGAAGGCCAATACCTCTGCTGACTTTAGCAGTTCTTTCAAGCTTTTGAAAGCCTTTAATCCTACATCGTCGAGCTGTATGCTAATTTTCTTGGATTGGTTAGCTCTTACTAGTTACAGCTCCCCCGGGACATATTTGTAAGTGGTTTCGCTATTTTAGCATAATCTTTAATAAACCGTTTTTAATATGATGTAAGGCCAAGGAAGCTTTTCAGTCCCATGAATGTAATTGGCGGGAGTATGGCCTCGATAGCCTTGACTTTGTTGGGGTTAGGGAGGATGCCCCCCGATGTTACCAAAAACCCAAGGAACTCGCCACTGGTGCCTAGGGAGTGAGTGTTTTCAAGGTTAACTTTCAACTCGGCTTCGTGGAGTTTAGAGAGATTATTCGCCATATCCTTAGATGGTCTTCCACTGTTGTGCTGTAAATGATGATGTTGTCGATGTAAACGTAACAGATTTTTTCGATTAGTTCCTTCAGAACATCGTCGATCATCAGCTGGGTTTTTTTTCAGACCGAACTGTATCCTTAGGAACTCTAACTTCCCATTCATCGTGGGGAAGGCGGTTTTTGGGATGTCTCTTTCACTCATACTAATCTGATAGAACCCAGAGGTTAAATCTAACGTGGTAAAAAACCTAGCATCACCGAGACTAGCAAGCGTGTTGTTAATGTCGGGAATAGGATAAGTATCCGAAATCGTAACAGCGTTCAGACGTTTAAAGTCTACAACCATCCTGTATTGCTTCTCTCCATTTGGTTTGTCCTTCTTAGGCACAACCCAAATGGGAGAATTCTAGGGGCTCTTTGATTGTATATACGTATATAATCAGCACCAGTGTCAACGAGGAATAGTAAGTTTTTTTTTGTCTTTGATAAATAAGCGGCGACTAGAATTCATCTACGTGTTTGCCGCTTTTGTTGATTGGAATTTGACGTTTGCAAAATTGCATGGCTTTGTACACTTTATGGCATTGTTTTTATAACGCCTATGATACCAGCAGGCAGTCGAAGCAGATTTGGATCTATCTCGACTCTGCGAATGATTATTTTTGAAATTCGATTGTTGCCTGTTGCGCGAACGCGGTCGAAAGGAAATCGCTTTCTATTCTACTTAGCCTATCTTCGAATTCTTTGTTGCTACTGCAACTAGCAAGAACTCGTGGAGTGGAAACACTAAAAACTTGAGAACTTTGTGATGCTTCATAGATTTTGTCTGCCAGTGTAGAAAGTTCGTCGAGTGATTTTTCACCGACTGTCAATAAAGCAATATTAATGTGCTGAGGCAAACGTCTCATCCATAAGTTTTTTACAATTTCTTCGCTAAACGTATTTTATGCAAGTACCTTCATCAACCTAAAAACCTCCGAAGGTTTTTTATCTCCAATCTCTACTTTTTCGACTAACTTTTCCAAACGTTTAGTTTCTGAGACTGAATGTCTTTGAATTAGTGCACCTTTTAAAGCTTCATATTTGTTGGGAGGTGCAACAAGAATGTCTATCACCGAATCACATGTATCCGGTGGCAGAGAAGCGACTGTAAGACAATATTTTGTTTCCGAACTTTTTATTTTGTGCACAGTAAATTGAGCCTCCGCTTGGATAAACCAAGTAACCGGATTCGCGTTCCAAAAGGAGGGAAGCCGAATTCTGATGGAGTTAATTTCTTCGGGGGAACTCGAATGGTTCGGTTCGGTGAATGTATTTGGAGGGGGAACTTCATTTCGAAGGTTTTCTCCTTCATTATCTACATTTTATCCGTTATTTGCCATATTAAACGGTTTTGTTTCGTTCATTTAACGCTTGAATACTAATAAAAAACCCGTTCTTATAAGCGTTTTTTAAAACAATGCGTACCAATGAAGCATATGAAAAATCCCGCACAGCGAAAACCGCGAATCGAAATAAAATTCAAAGCCAATTTTAAAGAAAAATATTAAATGTATACTATATATAAGTGAAGAATTATAGATCGCGGAAAATTTTGTGGCATATAAGTTCAAAAAAATTAAATATAAATGTGCTGTAGCTAGAAAAATACTCTCACCTGTACAATTATACAAATTTTGTTCTTTAATATGATCTGCTTTTGTATTTATAATGCTGCTTTAAACTCTGCTATTCTTGTTGCCTACTTAACATTGCGGCTGTTCTGGTTGGACGCTGTTGATTTTTGTTCTGGATCTGGTGTTCATGCGCTGTTGAGTGTTTTTTTGTATATATAGTAGTAGATGTAAATAGAACTATTAAGGAAACGGTTTGTCAAAATTAACCGTTGGTGCCCGTGACACGTGCACAATTTTATTCAGAAAAAAATTGTCAAAAAAATTTACAAGTTTTATTCCCCACCAAAAAACTGCGCAAAAATATGTACTTCCTTGGCAAGTTATTGTTCTACACAAAAAAAACTGCGAGAAAAAAAATGTTGCACGTGCACAATTCAGAAAAAAATTGTCAACAAAGTTCTGCAAATTTTTTTCCCCAACAAAAAACTGCGAAAATATGTAGGTACTTATTTTGGCAAGTTGTTTGTTCTAAAAAAACTGCCAGAAAAAAAATGTTGACTTTGTTGCAAATTATTTGTTCCTCGAAAAAAAATTGCGAAAAAAATGTTTGTGGTGTGCTCTAATGGGTATCGTCACACTGGTTGGTTCTCGGCTTGATGCAATATTCAGCTTATTGCTTGAATATGCCTCTAATTCCCGAGCGACAATCGTGCCGAGTATTGAGTGGCGGTGGCGGCTATTCGATGATGTGTTGGACGTGGAGCGAAGATGTGACACGGTGGTGTGTCGGTTTTAAGCGGCGAGAAAAAATATTTTCACTACGCTTGTGTGTCGTCGTTTTTTTAATGGCGGGCATAAAATTTTCCTAACGGCGTCTGATGCCCTTTTTCTTACAGAAGTTGTATGGCGTCGTTTTTTTCCCGTTAAGCAAACACTTTTCCTTAACGGCGTTTGATGCCGTTTTGTCAACGGCGGCTGTGTGGCGCGTTTTTTATCGGGGTCACCAATTTAATTTCTTTTGTTTGACTTTAAACCAAAAAAACTTAATTGTTCAATTGAAACTTTTTATTTTAAATACTAATAACAACTCTGGTTCAATAAAGTTTGGTTGACATTGTTTATAAGCTCCGTAAAATTTCTGAAATTTGGTGATAAAAAAGTAGTTTTAAATTGTGAACTTTAGTTGAACAACTGAAAATTCTATCTTGGAACCCACATCTCAAAGGTGAGCGTAAATTTGGTTTATAAAATTAAAACAACGCAAAAATGAATGGCCTACAAAGAACACCACCAACAAAAAACAACAACAACGAACCTACAAACATCAATAGAAACACAAACGTCACAAATCCACCCTCTAAGCCTAACAATAGAAACCCTAATTCCACGCAATCGCAAAAACGTCCGTGCACTGTTCTTTCGCCAGAGATGCATTCATCTCCACAAGGTCCCAAAGCGGGTGCTATGCAAGTGATCGATGTCAAAACTCTCGAGTGCTCACTAGCAGCTTTACTTGACGAGCGCATGAAGAACTTGGCATCAAAAACTGATTTAATCGAAGTAAAGTCTAAAATGGAATGCCTGGAACGTAGCAATGAACTGCTGCAAACCAAACTCCAGCAAGTAGAGAGTAAATGCCAGGTTCTTGAACGGCAAATAGATTTTCTCGAAAGGAAAAGCAACGAGAATAATGTGGTACTGCACATACCGGCAATGGATAATGACCAACAGGCGATGGAGAAAGCCAGAAACGTTTGCTTGGACCTTCTACAACAAAATAACCCACTAACAATACGAAAAACAAAAGTCATTCGTTCCAGAAATAATAGATTCGCTAACGTCATCGTAGAATTGCAACACAGCGACGACGTACCACGCATATTGAATGCTGCCATAAAATTGAGAGATACTGGAATTTCTATCCACCGAGATTATACCAAAGCTGCTCGGGAAAAACGGCGAATTCTTATGCAAATAAAGGCAAAAATCAATGCAGAACACAAAAACACCAAAATATCTATTCGTGGACAACAACTTTTATTCGAAAACAAAACATATTACTTAGACCATAACAATACTCTGAAGTGTGAAGTAGAAGGCGGGATGGCGCTAATAAACAAATTCATTACCGAAACAGCTGGTAGTGACAGCCCCCAACTGACAAGAACTGCACAACAGGTCAACATCGTCGGTAATGTAGTACATCTGCCAGAACCCAGTGGTGTCGAAAATGGTTTTAATTGTTGTGTTTAGTACTAAAGCCGTCTGCCATTCAAGTAAAATTGTAGTATCTAGTAATTTAAGAGAAGAAAAAGAATATTTTAAAATTTTATCGTACAATGTATCAGGTTTGATTAATAAATCGTTATTTTCTGATTTTTATAAATTTGTGAATAGCTTTGATTTAATATTTTTGTATGAAACTTTTGTAACTGTAAATAACTTTTCAATTATCGAAAATAATCTGTTAGATTTTGTATTTAAGTGGATCCCGGCAATGCGTACTCACGAGCGTGGAAGAGCAAGTGGAGGTTGCTACTTTGGTTTCAAAAGAAAGCTTCAAAGTTTGAAGTGCGAGTTTCGGATGCACTGTAACATATGGTTTGTTGACTTAGAAATTAATACCAAACGTCTGTGGATACTACCCCAATACCTTAACTGTAATAATTGGGAAGAGGACTTTGAAAGAACAACTGAGCTACTTAGCCACATGAGATCGACGAACGTTTTGCTTATCGGAGACCTGAACGCGAGAATTGGCCCAGAGGCAGGAGCAATGAACGTTTTTACCGGCTTTTATAGGCAATCAAAGGATAGTGTTTATAATGCAAGAGGAAAGAAACTCCTAGATCTTTGTGATTCTTTTGGACTCCGAATTCAGAATGGAACGAGTGCGAGTGACACCTTGGGGAATTTCACATTTATTGGAGGCCAAGGATCATCAGTGATTGACTATGCAATCCTAGGAGAAGACTGGGAGCCACTGGTGACGGATCTAGAGGTTAAGGAATTTCCGTATTCGGATCACCTTCCGATTGTTATAACATTCCAACGGCGGCGCTTGCAACAAAATGTTGATGAAACTATCAGACCACAATCACTGCCCAGACTTAACTGGAAGATATCGCAAGCCTCAGCATACAGACAACAGCTGGATGCTAGACTCCAAGCACATCAAAGACCAGACTTTCGAATTTTAGAGCAAACCATAAAGGCAGCTTACCCCCAACAGCAGGATAGCGGAAAAGGATGGAATTCAGGAAATGAGCCTTGGTTTGATCAAGAATGCCGAAAAGCTCGGAAGATTTCTTTTGCATGGTTGAGAACTTTTCGGAACTCCTCCCAAAGTTCATTTAGGAGTAACTACTTAGAGTCCAATAGGAAATATAAAGAGCTATGCAAATTCAAAAAGATGGAATATGAAGAAAAACAAGCATGTAGATTGGTGTCGTGTAAAACCGCAAGTGACTTTTGGAAACTGTGTAATATGTTTTTAATATAAAAGAAAAAGACTTGTGTATTGTCGGAGAGATGATTTAATAATAATGAATTTTATTTGTTATAATGTGTTCATACTTAAAACTATGCTGACTCCATATTCACACATTTGTGGAGTCAGCAAAAGAATAATAAAAAATAAAAAAAATAAAAAAAATGCACGTTGTTCATTGCATATCGTGGGAAGATTATGGTGTGCTGATGTGCACAATGTCGCTTCGCGACGTATCAAGTGACGAGTGGTATTCGTCACTTGACCCGTGCATACACTATGTGCACATAAACACACTACACCTCCCTTCTTTTAGGAAATAACGTAATTACATGGAGTTATTTAATTGTACATAAATTTTAATGATTAACAAATTAAAAATTAATATATTTTTATTTCATATATTTTAATTATTACATCATTTTTTTTTTGTCAGTAATATTTGATTTATTATTTATTTATTTTATTTTTCTTATTATTTTTTTTTTGCTTACAGAAATTATCTTTTTTTTTTTTTTTTTGTACATATATTGATAAAAAAAAACTCGAAAAATGTATGTTTAATAAAAATTTGAGTGAAGGAGAACATATATTAAACATTATTAAAAAAAAACAAATTTGTTGTTTCTATTTCATTAAAATTCTTAAGTATTATATATTTTTAATCTATTCTTATGTACTTTCTGCTTTTTGTTTTTATTTGTTTTTATAATTATATTATTATTGTTTTTAATTTCTACGACCTCGAAGGGGCCTAAATAAACGGGATCCAACTTATGACCTGATTCGTTTCTTAGCATAACTTTATCTCCTAACTTTAAATCGAGACTAACTATTTTTTTATCGTAATAATCTTTATTTTTAGCTTTATTTACTTCTAATAGTATTTTAGCTCTCTTATATGCCGTTTCTAATCTAAATTTTACTTCCTTAGCATAGTCATCTACGTTATATATAGGATCTATCCTATCTATTGAATTAAATTCTATTGGTAAGTTACTTTGCTTACCATAAACAAGTTCGTATGGACAATAATTTTGTGCCATAGATGGTGTCGTGTTGAAACAGTAAACGAAGAATGGAAGCCAAACATCCCAATCTGTTTTGTCAACGGATATATAGGAACGAATATATTCGTTAAAAGTTCTATGGCTCCTTTCTACTGTTCCAACGGTTTGGTGGTGATGTGCTGTAGACGTTATATTGTCTACTTTTAAATATTTGCACAAGTCGTTTATAATAGAATTTTTGTATTCTGTTCCCATGTCCGTAATGAACGTCTTCATTGGACCGTACTTCAGAATAAAAGATTCAAATATTGCTTTTGCAATCGTTTTTGCGTTTTTATTTGCAACTGGAATGGCTACTAAATATTTTGTAAGGTCACAAATTAAAGTGACTGCATACTCGTTTCCATTCTCTGATCGAGGTAAAGGACCAATTGTATCAACTATTACCTTGTCAAAAGCATATGTGGGTGTATCTGTTTTTATCAGTGGTGTTTTCGTATGTTTAGTTGTTTTCGACGTCAGGCATTTGTGGCATCTTTTTATGTGTTCTTTAATATGACGAGTCATATTTTTCCAATAAAAGTGTCTTTTTATTTTTGCTAGCGTTTTAGTTATTCCTGTATGACCTCCTGTTATTGGATCGTCATGGTAGGTAAACAGTATTGCTTCTTGATCTTTTTCATTTTTTATTTGGGTCACCGGCTTGAGTAGCGCTACTCGTAATGATTTTAATATTTTGTTGCCCATATTTTTGAAAGATTCAATTGAAATTAATTCAAATATCTTTTCGCACGGTGCCACTTTTAGTTTTTTGATTTTTAATATACCGGCTTCTTTTTCGAGCCTTTGGAAGAACTGACCTAAATCGAGAGTTCCATTGGTATATAAATCTCTAACTACAATTCTTGCTATAATTTTGTTCCCACGTTTAAATAAACATAAGGAATCTGTTATTCGCAAGGTCACTACTTTTCGTACTTCGTCATTAAAAATGACTTCAAATACTTTGGGCTTAGAAGCAATGTCAAGAGATTGCTTATGCAAATCTACTTGTTTTTCTCCTGCGCAGGATTTTTTCTGTTTACTTTGGTGCCTGGTAGTGACTTTCAGGACTTTAGCTTGTAAGTCTTTGAGCTCGGATATTGTTATCCTAGACAGGGCATCTGCCACGAAATTGTCTTTTCCCTTTAGGTATTCAACCGTGAAGTCATACTCTTCTAATTCTAGCCTCATGCGTGTTAACTTTGAGCTGGGGTTTGTCATGGAGAATAAATACGTGAGTGGTCTGTGATCTGTTTTAACTATGAAGTGTTTGCCATATATATATGGTCGAAAATGTGTTATTGCCCAGTGAATGGCTGTGAGCTCTTGTTCTGTTGTGCTTTTATTGCTTTCACCTTTTGTGAATGAACGTGATGCATAAGCTATTGGGAGTTGAATTCCGTTATGGTTTTGGGTTAGAACCGCTCCACATGCTTGTTTACTTGCATCAGTTATTATGCAAAATTCTTTTTTAAAATCTGGGTATTGTAATAGGGTTGGTTCAACTAATTTATTTTTCAAATATTGAAATGCTTTTTGGCAATCATCTGTCCACACAAAAGGAATATTCTTTTTACATAACCTCGTTATGTGCCGTGAATAGTCGGCGAAGTTTTTAATAAATCGTCTGTAATAGTTGCAGAATGCAACGAATCGTCTAGCGCTATCCACGTCGTGTGGGACTGGATAATTTTTGATGACGTCATATTTTTTGTCATCTGGCAATACTCCTTTATCTGTGCATTTATGACCCAGAAAAGTCACTTCATGCATACAAAATGAACATTTTTGTGGATGCAATTTTAAATTGTATTTTCTACATATGTTAAAAACATTTGCTAGATTTTTAAGCATATGTTTTTCGGAACAGCCTATAACCATAAGGTCGTCCATGTAGAGAAATGCTTGTGAAGGTTCAAGTCCAGAGAATGCTATGGTCATCATTCTCTGGAATGAATTTGGCGCTATTTTTAAACCAAAAGGTAGTCGCGTAAAACGATATGAGCCATTGCTCGTTGAAAAAGACGTTAAATTTCTGGAACTTTCTTCTAGTTCGATTTGATGAAAACCTGACATTAAATCGAGGCATGAAAAATATTTTGCTCGACCCAATTGATCAAGGATGTCATCAATTCTTGGGAGTGGAAATTTATCAGATAAAAGTTTTTTATTCAATTGACGATAGTCGATTACTAATCGCCATTTTTTTTCTTCGGAACCCGGTAGGGCTTTCTTGGGGACTAGTAAAAGCGGGCTATTATATTCAGATACAGACGGTTCGATTATTTTGTCGTGTATTAATTTTTTAACTTGTTTTTGAATTTCTTCAACATGACTATGAGGACTTCGGTAGTTCTTTATATATACTGGTTCGCTATCTTTCAATCTCAAGTTTTGCTTATAAAAATTATTTGTGGTTATGGATTCGGTTTCCAATCCAAATACATCACTATATTCGGTGCATACTTCTGTTAATTGTTTTTTGAATTGGGGCGGAAAATTTTTCTTTAGTTGATTTATGACTGATTCTGTTCTAATATTTCGATTAGTGTGGACCACATCATAGTTTGAGAGTGGTTCATATTTTAAGTTATTTAAACTGGCCAGTTGGTTAGTATCGGTTGTATTTAATAGACGAACTAATGCAAATTGTGATGTTGCTATTGCATTTGCAACATAAATGCCATGTTTTATTTCTTGGTTGGGAATAAAAATGAGGTCTTCTGTTGTTTTTATTTCAATTTTTCTTATTACTTGTGATCTTGCTGGTAGAAGTAGTGAATTATTACCACAACTATATGTTATTGGAACATAAATCGGAAAATTTAAATTATTGGGTCTGATTATAAACCAATCTTCAGTTGGTTTGAAGTCTAATTTGCAGTTAAATTGTTTTATAAAATCCATACCTATGATTCCATCACATGGTATTGTAAAATTTGAATTTACTATATGGAAATTGTGTGGGATGATGTATTTATCTGTTTGAAGCTCTATTGGGGCTAGACCTTGGGATTTTACTATTCCCTGGCCTATTCCTTGGATACTTATAATCTTGTCATTTTGGACGTCTTGGTAAAAATCAGAATCTTCTTTTAGAAGTGAAATATCTGCACCTGTGTCTATTAGGAATGTGAGTTTATGTTTAGTAAATACATTTATAAATGACACGAAAATATTGAGATTAAAATTGATAGCATGGACCTTTGTATTTATAAATTGTTTCCTAAAGGGTCTTGGCAGTTTTCCGAGTTACTTTGAGTAATTCGAACATTATTGTGTTCGTTATTATTATTATGGCCACGGTACGAGTTACCACGGCCTCTAAAGTTGCCTCTAGATCGGCCATTTCCCCTGTAATTGTTTTGGTTATTGCGGTAGCGATTATTGTGATGATTACCTCTTCCGTGGTAATTTCCACGATAGCCTCTATTATCGGTTTGCTTGTAAAACAAAACAGTATTAGAATGTCCGGTTGCATCTGTGCAACTATTAACGAATTTGGACATGGCCTCATTCATATCGCTGAATGTGCCAGCCTGCATTATAAGTTTTACCTTATCAATAGAACAATTTTGTGTCATAGCCTTGACAGCGAGCGTTGTGCTGTATTTAGCAGCTAAATCAGAAGCTAAACCATCGTTGATATAGGCTCCTTCTAAACACTTCGTCAATTTTTCTATTTCTTGGACATATTGATTTGCTGTCTTATTTTTTTGTTGTAGATTTAGTAATTTCGCAGAAATTACATCTACTGAATCTCCTTTTACTTTTGCATTTAGTTTTTCAACTATCTCAACTATCGTTTGTTCATTACTTATTAGATTTCTAGCATGTCCCTTTAGTTTGGTCTTTATGAGACTAATTGCTGATACTTCGTGTGCTCCTTTTAAGGAATCAATAAGGAGAAGGGCATCTTTGAAGCTTTGTAAATTTTCTGCCTTTCCATCAAACTCAGGTAAGAGTGATGAGGCAAGTTTAAGAAATTCTACTAAAGTTTGGGCCATTTTTTCCTTGATTTTTATAATTGGTTGTGGGAATTCATCCAGTGTTTCAATTTCACTGTCAGATTCTGTATTTACTACTGGTTTTGATTCGTCTAAACTTTCTATTTGATTTTCATTAAACTCAGCGTGAAGCTCTAATTCATCTGGGACATGTATTTCAATTTCCCATTTAATGCTAATATTTTTTAACTTAGTGTTAAGTGTTTTTAAAAGCTTCCTACAATCTTTTTCATGATCAGCTGTCAATTCGTTTTTGTATGCGTTGAAAACATTGACAATACTATTGTAATGGGATATTAGTGTTTTAATATGGTTTTTTAATGTATCTACTCTTATTGTTGTATTTTTGTTAATACATTTGTAAGATTTTTGGAAATTGTCTTTAAAACCGTTTATTTTTATTGCTAATATTTTCCATTCCATTTTAAATTTTATCTAAGTCGTTTGCTCGGCTTATGTAGCGTTTTTTAAGTGTACGCTTATACAACAGATAAAATTTAAGAATTAAGTTTACTGCCGTGAGGACAACCAATAAAGAAATGAGCATAGTTTGTGTTTCTAAGTGTGGGGTTGTATCCATCACGTCAACAACATTTAACACATTTGCTGTGCTATCCTTTACTTTGGAGGTTTTACCTCCCATTTTAAATTAATGCTTAAACCTCAATGACTTTAAACAGAAGAAGCAATACCGAGCAAAGATTCCATATAATCTTTGTTACAATTATTCTAGACTTGCAAAGAGTATTTGAGACGATTGACTATATTTTGTTTAAAAAAAAAAAAAACAGAACGGCAGAAGAATGCATCAAATTTCTTTTAGAAGTAATTAAATATTGGATTTTCGATGTTTTGTACAATAAACAGATTAGTTCAATATATTTACAATAAACAGATTAGTTCAATAGATTTAAGTTTCATATATAACAATTAACACACATTTTTTTTCACGATGAATTATAAAAATATATTACCATTGCTGGGCTGGATTGATTTGATCATCATCATTTGATTGCTGGGCAGCTATGATTTGAAGATTATTGTTGTTTCGTTTTCTGAGTTTAGCTGAGGTCGGAGGTCCACACAGATGGCGATAGTGGTCTGTCAACTTCCGAATGATCACTTTCTAATGAATGTATATCACGAGTTATTTTGTCGTAAAAGGAAGTTTTGTTCGTTCCCAATTAAAAATGATGAAGAAATACGAGGTGTTGGTTAGTGGTAGATGAAAGGCAAACATGTTCGTATCACTTTTACGCTTTCCGAGCACATCATATCATTATTTACTTTTCAACTGATTTTAGGAGGCAAACATGTTCGTCGTGGTGGTGGATGAAAGGGTATTTTCTATCCAAAGATGGTTCCTCTTTTTATTTGTAATCAAAATGCGCACTTCACAAATAATTGGACAAGCGATTTGCCGGCTTGATATTTTTAAAACGCACAATGTTCCGATGTGTTTTATGTTTTTTTTTTTTTTTTTTTTTAATAATTTAAAATAAAGACATTTTTGGATTGAATTAAGTTAATAAAACAACAACAACAGAAAAAAAAAACTTATTTTTAATATGGACAGAATCACTGTCACGGTCGCCATGTAATATGTTTTTAATATAAAAGAAAAAGACTTGTGTATTGTCGGAGAGATGATTTAATAATAATGAATTTTATTTGTTATAATGTGTTCATACTTAAAACTATGCTGACTCCATATTCACACATTTGTGGAGTCAGCAAAAGAATAATATCAAATGCGAAAAAAGAATAATATAAACACGATATGCAATGCACGTTGTTCATTGCATATCGTGGGAAGATTATGGTGTGCTGATGTGCACAATGTCGCTTAGCGACGTATCAAGTGACGAGTGGTATTCGTCACTTGACCCGTGCATACACTATGTGCACATAAACACACTACAACTGGCTTGGGAGTTAAATGGAAAACAACCAGTAATACACAAAAAACTGTGTGAAAATTCACTTTTCATTCACTTCAAAGATATACTAAATCCGGAAACACCATCAGCAAACTGGAATTATGCAGTTCCTCGATTTGAGAACGAAATTTTGGACCCAGAATTTAGTTTGCAAGAACTTGAACAAACTTTATGGACTCTTAAAGATGGGAAAGCGGCGGGTTCAAATGGTATTCCAGTAGAGTTCTACAAATACGGTAGCGTTACACTGAAAGAACATCTGGTAACATTATTTAATAGAGTTTTTGAGGGCAATCTTCCCGTAGATGAATTTAGGAATGCTATAATATTCCCCATTCACAAAAAGGGATCCTTGTTGGATGCAGCGAACTATCGCGGAATCTCCTTTTTAAATTCAACATATAAGATCTTCACAACAATGTTACAGAAGCGACTTACAAGGTGGATTACAACGCAAAAGTTGTTGAACGAGTGTCAAGCCGGTTTTAGATCCGGTTACTCTACAATCGATAATATCTTTGTTCTGAGAAGCCTGGCCGAAAGCTTCTGCATGCAGGGTAAAAAATTGTATGTATTTTTCATTGACTTCAGAGCAGCTTTTGACACCATCAACCGAGGGGCTTTGTTTTACAAACTGTACAATTTGGGATTGTCGTTGAAGTTCGGTTTAATACTTGAAGAGTTGTACAGAGGAACACGGGCTGCAGTTTGGAACGGAACGAATCTTTCGGATTGGTTTGCAACTTCATCAGGAGTGAGGCAAGGCTGTACACTGAGTCCTACCCTCTTCTCGCTCTTCATAAATGATTTAATTGATTTCCTTCCTGGAGGAGTTGACTTTGCGGGAGAGCGTATTAAAGCATTGATGTTCGCAGATGATATAGTCTTGTTTGCATACTCCCCAGAAACACTTCAACTTATGATTAACAGGATTTACAATTACTGTCGTTTATGGAATTTAGTTGTTAACATTCAAAAATCTAAGGTGATGATTTTTAAAAGAGGAGGTGGACGAAATGCATCGAACGAAAAGTGGGTGTTTAACGGAGAAGTCATCGAATGTGTCAACGAGTACAAATACCTAGGAGTCATATTTTCCAGCAACTTAAGCATGGAAAAGCATCTAGTAGAAAAACTACAAAAAGCAAAAACAGCCATAAATATAGCTTGGAAAAGAGTTTTTATGAACTTCAACATAGCACATAGCAGCAAATTTAAAGTGTTTGAAGCTGCAGCGGAGAGTATCCTATTATATGGTGCCCAAGTTTGGGGATGTAAAAAGTATCTCACAGTGGACAAACTACTAACTCACTACGTGAAAAGAGTATTTCGTCTCCCAAGTAACACACCAAACTACGTCATTATGCTAGAGACAGGACTTTCACCACTATTCGTCAAAACCCTTAAATTGCAAGCAGACTATCTACTGAAAGTCTTTAAGATGAATGAATCTCGACTGGTCAAGAAAGTAGCTCTTAAGGCAGTACAAAATCAAAATAGCTGGTACAGGCAGTGGAATTGCCTAGCGGAAGGATGTAACGTGGTGTTCAATTTAAACGTTGGAAACATATCAAGTTGTAAGGATATATTATATGACGTGATTGCGAAAGTAGATGATAAATGTAGAGAAGATTATATATCTGAAGCTTCAGAGTCCTTATTCAGAACAGTTTATAGAAGGCTGAACCACAATCTTGCAGAAAGAAATTACTTCAGTGATGCAAATAGTGTGAACGAGATTTCAACAATGGTTAGACTCCGAAGCGAACTTATAAGCCTGAATTTCATACCGCACAGACCCGAACTACCATTGGAGTGCAGTATGTGCAATCTTAGAGAAAGAGAGGACGTTCTTCATTTCGTTGGAAAATGCCCTACTCTTAGGGAAACAAGAAGGAGCTTTTTCGGAAGTGACTTCTTATCGGATGAGCAAGTTGTTGACATTCTAAATGAGATGAATGTCGGCAATTTGTACAAATTTTGCAAAATTGCGCTAAAATATAGATCCAGAATTATGAACGAAGATTTCTGATTTATTACAAAATATTCTACTTAAATGAATTCAAACTTAAAAATTGTGAAAATAACTTCTTTTTTAAATCCATATCCAATAATTATAAAAGCTTATTACAATACTTGTATAATTTATGTTTATTGTCAATCTGGCAGACGGCAAATGCCATGTCATAATGATTTTTTGTATTATGTATTACATATATATGTAAAACCATGATTTAAAAATGTATTTATAATAGTCTAATAAAAAAAATCTATCTAATCTAATCTAAAAATCTACTAATAACTAGATTGCACCTTAATTTACTTTTATAATACTCTCAAAGGAAAAAAATGATTTTTGAGATCTTTTAGCTCCAGCACCAGATGAAAAGGAAATTATGCTAACGCGACCACAGTCCGAAAGAGAATGAATGTAAAACGTAGATAGGAGTTGAAATTTACACTGTATTACATTTGTTTCTTAATAGTTCAATGTAGTACCCACTACAGGCCCCCAATTCCGTCTGTATGTCTGTCTGTCCTCGAGTCTGCAACCTAAACGGTTGGATGGATTTGCTTCAAACTTGGTTCATATTGGTTTTTCGGTAATATGCCATACGTTTTTTTCATTTTTCATTAATGAAGGGAAAGGGTACCTTTTGATAATTTTTTTTTGGAAAAAAATTGTTATTTTTGGTACCTCTAGTACAACAATTTTTTTGGTTTTCGATTTTCTGGGAAACGGTTAATTTGATTTTTTTTATTTTTTACGCAGAAGCTCCTAGAAAGTTTAAACACTATTGTAAATCAAAATTTAAAAAAACAATTTTTTTTTTTGGAAATTAATTTTTGTTTTTGAACACTCAAAATTTCCAAAACGACTTAATAGATTTTTTCGAAATAGTTAAAAAAATTATTTTCCTAAAATAAAAAACAAGGGTACCTCCCATACAAATTAAAAAAAAAATCGTTAAGAAAAAAATGTATTTCTCAAAAACGGCTCCAAGAATTTTTATAAAAAAATGTGTGTATTCTTAAATTAGTACAGTCCACTTTTAATTATAAAAACATGTTTTTTGCGTACTTATTAACGGTACTTCCCATAAAACCTCTTTTCATATTTTCGATTTCTCAATATTGGATGAACTGATTAAAATATTTTTTTTTATACAAATGCTCCCTAAAATTGTTAATAAAACTGCATACGAAAATTTTCAAAAAAAAAGTTTTTCGATTAAAAAAAAAAACAAATACATCTTTTAAAAACCAGTCACAGAATTTTTTTTTAATTTGAATTTTATATGTATATTAATAATATCTTCAAAATGACGTTTAAATTTTTTTTTGGAAAAAAGTTTCAAAATTGTAAACATAAAAAATTAAAATACTAAAAAATCGCTCCAACGATTTTTGAATTTTTTTTTGATATACATATTCATATTTATCCATGAATTCAAATTGCATCTTTGTTTTCCCTCAAACTATAACGACTAAGCAATATAAAAGCATTTAATTATGTGTATTATCCATTTATCTCTACCTTATTATTATTCCCTTTTTATGATTTTTTGCGTATGTCACTGAATACTAAACACAATTTAGGCCCTCATACATTTATTTATACATATGCGTCTTTAAAAATCACATGAATCTTATGAATGTACAATATTGTATATTGCACCTAAATTATTAAGTTATGTGCATATAGCTATACCTACCCACCTACATTCGTCATTTTCATTATTATATGTACATGTTTTACATACTGCATCTATATATAAATATCAAGATCTTGTAGTGTTGTTGTAATGCATGCAAAGCTCTGACCTATATAGGTCTTCGTGCGTAATAAAACGCGGCTACTATCCCCTTAAACATATCAAAAAATCAGCTTTCATAAAATAACATAGTTGTGTATGCTTTGAAAATTCGGAATGTCAGTTTGTTCTTATCTACTTTGGTATCTATTCACAGAAAAAAATTCACCTATGATAAAATGACGTTTGGCACAGTGGATTTGAGAACCAAATTCTTTAACTTGCACTTTCCTCTCACAAAAGTACATTACGCATAAAACTAGGGTTTGAGGGCTTGAAGTTTTATCTTTTATGTATATAGAGATACCACTGTAAACCCAAATAACTCAGGAAAAAAATCGTATAAATAATATCACCGCTGAACTATACCAAAGTAAGATTATGCAACTGTTTTCATCTTGGTCTATTTGTGCTACTCTTATAATTTTTAATATACAGCAAACGCAAGTATCAACAGATCGAATTAACCATGTCCTTATTTCATCACATCAACTAAATCATGAAGTGGATAAAAAAAAACACCTGCCACTTAGTCTCCGTATTCCATTTTTTTTTTTAAATTTAACTATATACCTGTCAGACCTAAGGTCTTTTACATGCAACCTGAATTGCACGGCACTAGTTTGGCAGAGTGGATTTGAGAACCAGGTATTGACTGTCTCATTTTAATCCATGGGTGGCATCCAATTAAAATTGGAGGTATAATGTTTAGTATGATAATTGTAAGTATTGAATAATATAAATTTAAAAACTGAATTTCAAAAAAAAAAATCGTACACCCGTTTCCAAAATATTCAATTTTTTTTTTTCAAAAATCCAAACAAATATTTCTCGAAAATTTTGGGATACAGTATTATTTAGAATTCGAAAAACCTTCTAAGTAAACATTTGGATCGAAATCCGCCGAGCCGTTTGTGAGAAAGTCGAATATCAAAAAAAAAAAAAAAATGGTTGTATGGCAGGTACCGTTAATAGCAAAATGTACTGTTTGTAAAAAGAAAAATTGGACCAAAATTTACTCTATACCTAATGTATTGCACACTGCACACACTTTTTTAATGAAAATCGTTAAAGCCGTTTTCGAGATAATTAAGATGGTAGAAAAAATTGTATGTCAAGTACCGTTATTTTTGGGGCTAAAAAACTATTCAAAAATCTATTTCAGACAATACCCTAAAACATTTAAGTACCAAGTTTGAAGAAAGTCGCTTCGGTCGTTTAGGCTTTATATCTATCTACAGACAGACGGAATTGCGGTACCCATTTTTTTTGGTGTTCTCTATCATCTTAATGACAAGTTTGATTAAAATCTCCAGTTCGATTTTTTTTCCAAATGCAAAACGTAATGAAATTACGCAAGTTTGCTGCCCCCTCGGTTTTCATGGAGGGAAATTTGCGAGATGAGATCTCATTTTTCTGAAGTGGCCAACTGTGTTCTATTCTGTCTATGTTGGAACCATATGCAAACAATAAATAGAAAAAGGTGGACCTGGACAGTACTAATAGTGTTTATGTAGCAGTTTTTGTGGGCCAAACTTGAAATAATAGGTGTTTGGTAACGTAAAAATTCGTACGAATTTGTACACATTTTACTGTCAAAGCCCATGGGAAAAAAATTAGGAAATTTTGTGAAAATTTCTAGTTACCAAACAACCATAATAATTCAATAAACCAATTAAAAAGAAACTAGATTTTTTTGCTGAAAAAGTTATAGAAGGAAACACAAAAATAAAACAAACAAAAAAATTCAAAATTGTCATGTCATCATGCAAATATTATAAACTAATCCTATTTATTACATACCTGCTGCTTATTCGATTTCAGTACTGGCGGGTCATTCCAGCCTGGGGGTGGAGTTGGATTTCTTTGAATATGAGCGTGTGGGTTTACCAACGGCATGGTTTCTATTGGAGCAATCCCCGGTAAATAACTAGTTTGGGGAGGTTGCATGGTATTCATTGGCATATAATTATTTTGCATTGGATTTATTGCATGCAGCTGAGAAGGATACATTGTTGGATTTGGTGTAATTGGCATGGTATTAACATTAGTTTGAGTTAATGCGGATGTTTGATTATAACTTCCTCCATAATGTGAAGAACCATATTGAGGACCACTGGATACCGATCGATCTAAAAGGTATTTCGAACGTGATGTCAATGGAATAGACCCCTGAGAGCTAACGCTTGACGGTCTTGGTGGAGTCATAACATTTTCATTGATTTGAGCCGTTGTAGGTGGTTTAAATGCCTGAGATGCTAGCGTTTGTGGTAGAAGTTGGTTGGGGTTATTTAAATTGTGTAACTGCGGATTGTACAAGTTCACTGGAGCAGGAACTTGCGGAGTCATTTGTGTAGCTGGTGCAGCAAGGTTCCATTGATTTCCAACAGGTAATGAGGAATTATAAGTATTTTGCATTGATGTTGGTTGAGAAAAATTCGATGAAATTGATACCCTTTGCTGAGGCTTGTTATTTGTTTGTTTATCGTTTAAGAAATCCGGTCGATTTATATCAGTTATATCAATAGTTCCATCAATTGATTTGTGATTAATTATTTTATTGAAACGACTGCGCAAGTCATTTAGATTTTCATGAGATGATGGACCTAGTGCAGAAACATATGAATTTGCTATGTTTATAGCTCCCTGTTCAGCAAGTATTGTACAGTATATGAATGTAAATTCAGCAAATATTCCTACAGGTTCTACAATGATTCCTTGTTTTTCAAGAGATTTACTTAATACTATTACTATTTCGGCTAGTTCTTGCAATTCATTAATGTCCAGCTCATATTCTGTATTATCTTTTTCTAAGCATTTCAACTGATGCCATGCATCTATGACTTTGTCAACATTTCCGGCACATATATAGCACAACACTGAACTTTTGATATAGTCGACTTGAGAGTTATCTGCAAGTAGCCGATCTCCCAATTTTTCACATATATTAACTACTTTCCGATCGCCATGCTTAAGTATAGCTACTAGCGCTTTCTTCCATGAATCTAAAGAACAGCGGGAAACGAAGTCCATCCAGTCCCGTGTTATTAAAGCTAATATTACGTTTGACAAATCGCAATTACATTTTTTCAAGAACCTCTCTTGCGTTTTTGTTAAGAATTCTATGCCTGCAGTAGATGCAATTGCAAGAGCCTCGGCAACCCGGCCCGTTTCAAAGCAAAGTTCGACTGCAGCTTCAATGTTTCCAGTTATAATAGCTTCAGAAATTAGGCTTTCTAAATCTTAATAAGAATTCTTTTTAGTAGGTCCAATTAAAATAAAAAATTGTGGTTTACCATCGCTTAAAATGTTATCACTTTTTTTTCCCATTAATTCATCACATTTGTTACTTTCAGAGTCTGAATTAAGGTCCTTATTCTCAGTTTTCTAGAAAAAAAAAAAACAATAAATACTAATTACACAAAATGTTAAATGTTGTTTGAATTAGCCTTAGTTTAAGATGTTTACTCACCAAATTTGACAAATTAACTGAGGTTCAATGAAATTACAAGCATATAATTGTTTATTATCACATACTTGATCCCTGAACATCATTTAATCCGCTTAAATCGATAAGTGAACATCTTTAACACTGGCTGACCCACGAAATTAAATATTTGTACAACTGTCCCTGAGATTATGGTGATTTCTTGTGAGTGTACTGCAAGTGAAAGTCCCATGTTAAAATATCTTTTTTGATTTTATTTCTGTTTCTCTGTTAATAGAAGCAACTCATAAAGTCAAACAAAAAATATAAAAAAAGCAAAAGATTTTGTATAGGTAAACTACATATTTACATGAACAAGTTACATGTACTAGTACTTATATGGATACTAACCTACCTTAGATAGACTATCGTACTGAAATCTGAATGTACTCATTAATTGGACTGCTTATAATTATAGTTAATAAGAACTGTGAAAAATACTTTGCTGGTTTTAAACCAAAATGGATTTCAGCCAACTTCGGTAGGGCCGGTGGTGGGTGTTTGTTTGGATACAAGAAAATAATCGAACCTGTCTATGAAGTTAAGTTTGTAAGTTTGATTATTCTTCCAGGTTATTTTTTAGGAGTTAATTTGAATTTAGTTCAATTTTATTTGAATTGTAGCCATTGGAAAAGAGATTTCGCAGTTCTTAAAAACTTTTTCTGAAATTACATCCACTAATTCAATTAAAAACCGGTACAAAAGGAACAGTCGATTCCAATTCGGTTCCTTTATCGTCTGTTATGTAAACGAGATGCTCTTAAATTTAAATATTCAACCTGTAGACAATTTTTAGAATTCGTTGAGGACATTGGTGCATATATTCTAAATGGCAGAGGATTTAGTGACATGAATGGTGAATACACTTTTGTAAGCAGCAGATGCTCGTCGCTGATTGACCACTTTTCCATTTACTTTTCATACTCATCTTCAAATATGGTAAAAGACTCAAGTATTGGTTGTGCAACAATCTCAGACCATATGCCATTAATATGTTCCTTAAAATCCACAGTAAGAACAACAAATTCCAGCCACAAAAGATTTCCTCGAATTAAATGGTATGAAACCCGATGTATCGCCTATAATACTAAGCTCGATTCACTTGTACTTTCCAAAATAATACCAACAGAATCTATTGATGATCGTTGCAAATGAATTAAAAGTTGTATCTATGAAGCTAGTGGAGCGCCTATCCGACAAACTATAAAGTCTGAGCCTAAAAAGCCTTGGTTGTTCTATGTATTTGACCAATTATTTTATATGATATTTTAGATGACAGGATTAGTCTTTTTTGGTATATTTTTTTTTTTTTTGAATGCGAATAAAAAGACTTTATTCCACACTTTACCCAACGCAACGTTTCGTAGGATTTCCTTACTTCATTGGGTGTTTTGTTTTATTTATTTTTTTAACAAATTTACAATGATACTACTTTTTTTCAATAATGAATTTAACTTTTTCTTACTTTTGTAATAAATCACATCATACCCATTACAAACTCCCAGTATTGCATCCTCCCGTTGACGGTATTTACACAAATCGAAAGTAAATAATAAATATAATAACGATATAAAACAAAAATAAAAACGAACTAATTAGACAATAATGACATTTATATAACAGCTCAGGATTTCAGGTTCTTTAAAGTGATATAGGATAGCTTTGTTTTATGCAATCGATGTCTTCTTTTGTATCATTGTCCTTTTTATTTGTTGGTGAATTCGCAAGCTTTCCAATGTCAGCCTTGTATTACATTTTCTCTCCCTGTCTTTAATTTGTACCCCTTCGCCGAATTTGATTAAGCTTGTTCTTAGCTCAAAAAACAGCTTTTAAGCACCTCAAAGCATTTTAAAAATTAAACCTTGACGTCAGCAGAAAAGACTATAATGCTGCCAACAAAAAGTGCAGGAGCTTATGTAAAATAAAAAAGCAAGCTTATTTCCAAGACATTACAAAAAGTCCACAATTTGTGTTTCTTCCGCCAAAGATTGGTGGAAAATTGCCAAGGAGATACGTGGTAACAATTTTAATACTCCAAGACGGGTTGTTAAATTCAGTGAATTTAAAATGCATTTCAAAAAGTTACTTACGCAGGCAACTGATATAGCTACTACCTCATATGCTCATTCTCAAAAACAAGTTCCTGAGTTGGATTCCCTCATAGCCATTGGCGAGATGTATTCTGATACATCTGTCGCGAAAGATCACAAAACTCCTGGTTTGGACGGAATACCTTATGAATTATATAAAAATGCGAACCCGTCTCCTCTGGTTATAAAACCAATACGTTATTTAAGGAATTTTTTGAAACTGCAGCTATACATTCGTCTTGTAAAAAATCAGTAATATACCCGCTTTTTAAGAAAGGAGATGCTGGTGTTCCCGGACACGGTTTATAAGTTATTTACTACTGTTCTATTAAATAGACTTACTTCTTGGCTGGAAATAATCAAAATCATAAACGAGTTTCAAGCTGCTTACAGGAGGAACTACTCTAGTGTGGACCAAGTTTACAATATTTAATGTATTACACAGCTTTTTGTCTTTTTTTCTAATTGGTCAATAAATGAAACAAAAGTTTATTAGTTTTCACCACGTTTCGTCAATGTCTATGGACATCATCAGGTGAAATCACAATGTTCTATATTTGCATTGAAAAGTTACAAATTAAAATTGATAACACATTAAGAATAACAATAAATTAATAACTTACGCTAATTACATTTATATCGTACAAATACAACAAAAAGGCTCTATAGCTTAACACTCTAAAGTGAGGCTGACAAGTAACATGTTGTGTTCATAAAAGTTTATAAGCATCTCCATGGAGATGCATTGGTTTTTTTCTTTTCAAGAAGATGTTTATAATCCGGACTAACGTTCTCCGGGTCCGTTCATCTATTCATTGTATTGTGTGTGTCTATTATGTGAAGTGTTTCAATTATGTATCTCTTGTTTCGGTTCTCTTCTCTTTGTAATATTTTAGTGCCGTCAAGATTAAGAGTGTGGCCGTGTAGAAGGCAATGCGCTGCCAGTGCTGTCTTCTGTGATGCGTAATTTTTGATGTCCGATTTATGTCCTGCAAGTCTCTTTTTTAGTTTTTGTTTTGTTGTCCCAATAAATATTTGGTTACATTCCTTGTTGTCTTTGCCTTTGCAATTTTATTATAATATATTTATAAGAATTGGGAGAGGCTAAAGAAATACTCGTTCGATTTTGCATCATCGACAACAACTACGTGGTACGATAAAGTTTTATGGTCGTATGAAAAGGCAATATACTGACACAGTATTTCGATAAATATTGTTCCAGTATAGTGTGCCGAGATGGCATGTCAAAAGGTTCGGAATGGTTTACCGATGCGGTTTGATGTTTTGTTTTTATAATTTACCTGTTACTGATTGTTTGGAACGGAGAGAGTGAATGCATGATGGCTGAAAACGATAAATGTATCTGTATCAAATTATGCGTTTCGCCCAGGTACTACAGTTGGGCTCATCAGTTAGATGCTGTAGTACCCTTCTAAGACGCATATTAGTCGATGGCCACCGACACAAATAAAATGTACAGCTTTCAAACACTGTGAATTATATTTTTCTAGGGGGATTCGGTCTGGCTTGTTTAATTTAAAGAAGAAATGTAAAAACAATACAAACGCATGTACGTTCTTTTTTTGTGGACTCTGCTTTTAAATTTAATTTTTGTTTTTTTTGTGACCTTTAGGAAATGATTAAAGATAATATTCAAAATAGTATCCCATGAGTTGTAGGACAGAAACATTTTTAAATAATCGTCCATTTTCACTTCAACTACTTTTTTTTTTAATTTTGGACAGCCCCACACCGGCATACATGGTGTGTAAATGTCCATACAGAATCGGATTGCTTTGCCGGTAAGGTGTTTCGATACTGGCGTGTAATAGGGGTAATAGACACACACAATACCATGAATAGAAGAACGGACCCGGAGAACGTTAGTCCGCATTATAAACATCTTTTTGAAAAGAAAAAACAAATACATCTCCATGGAGATGTTTATAAACTTCTATAAACATAACATGTTACTTGTCAGCCTCACTTTAAAGTGTTAAGCTATAGAGCCTTTTTGTTGTATTTGTACGATATAAATGTAATTAGCGTAAGTTATTAATTTATTGTTATTCTTAATGTGTTATCAATTTTAATTTGTAACTTTTCAATGCAAATATAGAACATTGTGATTTCACCTGATGATGTCCATAGACATTGACGAAACGTCGTGAAAACAAATAAACTCTTGCCCAATTAGAAAAAACAAAACTCTACGTTCATAAAAGGTCACTCATGATTCACATTGTATTACACAGCTTCAACTTTGCCAAAAAAAGAAACTGCATTTTTCAGGTGGAAGAAAAAACAGGCGCCAAGCAGCGCTGCGAGGGTAGGAGGTCGACATTGGAAGAAGCCATTATTGAAGAGGTTTCCCCAGGGTGGAAACACAAACTGAAGTTGAATGGCTTGCACTTCAGATCGGGGCTTGAGCTGGTTGACTGTGCAGGGCAAGAGACAGCTAGCTGAATGAAGGAGAGCTTCCCAGCTAAGCATTTGGAAAAGCCCGGAGTTGGTAACGTGCAGGGGGTCGTCTACCCAAAATTCATATTATCAACGTGTTCCTTCCAAGAAACACAGGCCAAGAAGAAAAGAGGTCGTTGGCACTAATTGAAGCCCAAAATGAAGGGACCCACAGCTCATATCACGTAACAAAACCAATAGAAGGAGAAAGATGTTATTGACCTCTCTCCTTATGGAATCGACGTTGACATGGAAAAGCCTCCAACGTTAAAAGAGGAAGAAGATCTGCTGACAGGTGAAATTTAAAATCATGACTGGACGAGAAATCAGTACCAGGGTAGCCCAAATTAATGTACACCAAGCTGAAGTGGCATCTGCCATTATAGCAAGAATGTTAGCCGCCAACAACCATGGACGAGTGCTGATCCAAGAGCAAGAGGGTCAACCCTGATGGTAATGGTAATATATCACAGTAAGATGTAAAGGACCTGGTGGACTACTGCAGCCTAAAACGATTACCCCTTATAGGCTCAGCATAAACGACAAATAGTACCTTGGATTTGGAAAACTCTTAAATTTTGCATATGTATTTGCTTGCACATATGCAGTGTCTGGCTTGACGAAACTCTTGATGTTTTCGTGGTTAGTGTGAAATTCCAACCACGCCTGCAACCTTTTTTGCTGGTACTCTGCTGTTTTTCCGTCGGGCCGTCCTTTCTGATGTTCGTCTTAAGCCTCAGTAGATCGTCTGAAATGGCCTTCTGAATAGCCACGATGGGAATAGCGCCAATTCATCCATTGAAGCGATGAAATCAGTTGTGTTGGAAATAAATGGAAATTCAGACGCATGATTATTGTTTGATGTATCAGTGTTTAAAAGTGCGGCTAAAAATTGCAGGTTTATTTATAAACTGGCGTTAAGTCCTTGGGTATTGCTTATGGTTGATCTAATGTGTCAAAAATCACGTTACGCCCAAAGTGTTTCACTCTGACGACAAGAGATAGTTCAGGCGAAACACCAGAATGTCTCCAAGTAGACTTTATCGCATAGAAACTTTAATTTAAAAATTGTTGTCTTTTACGGCGGGTAAGGGAAAGCAATAAGAAAAATTACCTGGAAGACCAATCAATAAGCCAAAACTCTGAGTGGTTAATGACAACTATTTTATTCCTTATGTGGGATTTATACGAGTGACAAATTACCATTAATTCATGCCATTAAACTGGCAAAATAATGGTAAAATCAAATGAATAATGATAAGCATTTACACGGGGTAAAATAATGACTTTTTGATTGATAATGGCAATCTGCCATTAAAGAATGAGCAAGTTCATTCTTCCTCGCGGTGTGCCATAATTTTCAAAATGGCATCATTTTGGATTTACATGACTCCATTATAATGACAATATTTAATGTCAGTCTTCCCTGCTATTTTTTTAATAACGAAAACAATGACAAACTTTCAAACCATTTACACGATTTTGTCAGTAATGTCAATAAAATGGAAGAAATAATGGCAATTTGTCACTCGTGTAAATTCGGCATTACAAACTATTTATGCTTAAAATCATATACATTTTGCTGATGATTTATTATTGAAGCCATTGGAAATTAAATGTAAAATTCAGCTGACGAATGCATTTAGTTGTGTGAATAATTTGTGACTTGAAACCAAAAGTAACATATATATGAATAGCAAAGCAATCGTGTTTTAAATAAAATATAACATACAGTGAAGCTGTATGTTGGTTACTTGTTGTGAATTTATACATGATATTATATGTAAATATAAAAAATATACAATGCAGCTATAAATTTATACACTTAGTATTTATTTAAAGTTCTTTTCCATTGGTACGTATTTCAGCTCTTACATTAGATTTTACTTTTTCATTACTTTAGATGATTTGGGGACGTTTTTATTAAGGATAATTAAGTTATTGACTATATCTGAAGTATTATTTTTGAACAGAATTTTAGGGTGTCATCACCGATTATTCCATCGAATGACTAAGCTTGGGAGAATAAAAAAGGTTATTTCTAAGTCACAACCAACAAATGCAAACAATTTTCCACATACCTTGTTTTCTAGCAAGATCTTCCCTGCAGGACTAATAATATGGAAGGGTTTTTTTTTTAACATGATAAGATACGGGTGCAGAGGTTCCTCTAATAAAAGTCTTATTCGCATCCGTATCATCAAGGAAATATAGAATTTTCCCGTCTCGCGTACCATACTCTATGTATGGTACGCTTGCTGGTACTGTAGAATTTCTTCAGCTCTGCTGGTGCTGTAGAATTTGAAGAACATGGTTCCTCTACAGTTTTAGGAACATTCGTAAATATGAGGTTCAGACGTTGTTATTTGCCGTATTAGTTATCAGAACTGTATCTTCGCTTAAATGAATTGTTGGGCCATGATCCACGTTCCTTGTTTGTGCAGACCCCGGTTTAATCTTGACGGGTTTCGGTCCTATTGGGGGTTGGACCTAATGCATTTTGCCATTGTCCAAATTGTGCTGATCCGCCTCTACCCTTACCAATTTGTTAGGATACCTATTGAAGTTTTTCCTTGGCAGAGGAGGTTTCCTATCTACACTAAAATCGTAGGACACGGGCGCGGAAATTATGTTAGGTGCCTGGATGTAGACTGAATTACTTCTTAAGTTGATATTCTGCATGTTTAGGCACGAGTTATGTTGCTTACTTATTTTCGGCAGAGTTAGGCTTACTAAGTTTCGGCAGCGAGAAAATAAAAAACAACGTTTACTTATATAACAACCTTTTTATTTGCATCTCCAATTCTAACTAACTAAGATAGTACATACTGTCCCAAAGCTTGGCTTGGTTTCTTATCAATCTACTTATCAATAGTTACACAGCTGATAGTACTCGTAATGAGTATTGTATACATTATTACAATGATGCTTATTGCGGTTGTAATCTTTAATTGTTGCTATGCTCTGTACAATGAGCATCTAAGATTATATTGTATAGTCTGGCAGCTTCAGTTGTAAACATATGTTCTATGTAATATATTATGTTATATGTAGTATAATGTAATATAACTCTTCCCCCTTAGGTATAAATTTAGGAATGAATTTCAAAATTGTTTCTTAATTTTTTTGTTCGGTGTTTAAGTTGATATGTATTAACATAGGTAAAGGTAGTAATCGAACTAACAAATTGTTTGAATTTCTATACATTTTGTTCATTAAGGTTAAAGGACAAATTGAGTTCATATAAACACATTGTTCTAGTTAATAAGTTTGTCATTAAATGTATACTATACTCTGTTTTGATTATCTTATGATACGTTTAATATAATTTTAATTATATAGAACTGAAGCAAGAAACATTAAGTTGGATTTACATAAATATTTATTGAAATAAGAGATTCTGGTTAAGCAATTAAAAAAATAAGTACATAGATTCATAGTAAACAAAAACAGAAAATCATTCGTTTAAGCTAAGCTACCGGGTTATATATTATGTTTTTTTATATGTTTTAAATAACTAAAGAAAATTAAATCCCTTTTTTTGTTATAATTGTATAGTTTTTAAGTTATTCAATTTAGACTAATTCATTTTAACTTTTTTTTTCTTTTTATTTTTTGTTTATGAACCTTTCTCTTGTTTGTGTCCACAGTAATTTTATTATTCTGAGTGACAATGTGGTCATTAAATCTTGGAGCCAATTTATTGCGTCTATCGTCCATTTCAAATATTTTTTCATTAGGGTCATAACTAGGGGGATCTTTACGTGTCTGATTGATTTTGCTTATTCTTTTCGGTTGAGACTTTGATCATGTATTAGTTTAGATAAATTCTCGTAATTCTTCTTATGTTGATCTAGGTACTCTTGCTCTGTATTAAAATTTGGTTTAGATGGAAATGGTTGCCTTGTATGTATGTGTCCCGAAAGAAGCTCGAAAGGTGATAATTTCGTTGTCGAGTGTATAGAATTGTTGTATGTTAATACAGCATCGTCAACCACTTCTTCAATGGTTATTTCTTTCTTTTGAGCCTTAATAATACGAATTAGTTCGGTCAATGTTGAATGAAAACGCTCTACCGGAGAATTACCAGTCGACGTTTTAGCACAAATGTTATGAAATTTAATATCGTAGATTTCTAAAAATTCCCTAAATAAAGTACATACAAATTCACTTCCGTTATCAGATACTATCTTTTTAGGAATGCCGTGATGTGAAAAGTAGTGTCGAAGGCATTTAATTAGATTGATGCTTGTTCGTGCATTTAGTGCGTAAGCACTCGCAAATTTGCTAAACTTATCGATTATAGTAAGAAAATTTGTTTTATGTACTGAGTAGATATCAATATGAATTATTTCGAGTCGCTTTGATGGAGTTTCGGTAATTTCAAACTTTAGTTTTTCTCTATTGCGATCATATTTATACTTTTGGCAGACATCGCAACTGTTTATAACCTTTGAAATAACATGTTTCATGGTAGGAAAATAAATATCTCTTTTTAGATGCTGTAAGCACTCTGTCATGCCTCTGTGATTAGAGTTTGTGTGGTAGTCTCTTACTATTCTTTCTTGTTCATCCCTTTCTGTAATGTCTTTTAACAAAATTGTGGATCTAACCAGCTTTGTACGTGATCTATGGAAGAATTTCGTAAGAACATCTTGAACTATCGAAAAGGTTTTATCATCTGTTAAAATCGCGGTCTGTCGTTTTGTATTTAGGTAGTCTTTTAAAATTGAGGATATAACAGTTTCATTTGCAGGATTACAATGTTCTATAATGTATCTCTTTTTTCTTTTGAATAAAATTTGAAATTTAGAAGATATTTTTAATTTTGAAGGATTTTGCCGAATTGTAATTTGATGCGAAAACTCATTAATTGCACGTTCGGATATTGGAATACTGGTATCGAAATTTTCTTCCGCTGAGTGTATTGTAGATGCATTTGAATAAGCATCCACATTATTTTGCATCGACATCGATTCTAAATTTTCAAATTCTGTTTCATTGACGTTTACCTCGATACGTGAAAGTGCATCGGCATTAGAGTTTTGAGAACCCTTCTTATAGATAACCTCATAATCATATTCTTCGAGACGCAATCTCCACCGAATAAGCTTTGAGCAAGGATCTTTGATTGAAAAAAGCCAGGTCAGAGGTTTGTGGTCAGTCACTATTTTAAATCTTCTGCCAAACACATATGGCCGGAAATACTTTGTTGCCCAAACAATGCCCAAAAGTTCCTTCTCTATTGTGCTGTAATGTTGTTCGCTTTTTGATAGCGTCCGACTTGCATAACAAATCGGCCTATCCGAACCCAAAGGTCCTTGTGAAAGCACAGCACCTAAAGCAACATTACTAGCGTCTGTAGTAATGATGAAAGGTTTGTGAAAGTCTGGATATTGTAGGATTGGATCATTACACAGAAGATTTTTACAGTGTTCAAAACAACTTATAAACCTAGAGTCGGGTACAATTTTATTTCCTTTTCGGAGACATTCTGTCAAAGGTTTTGTCAGGTTAGCGAAATCCCTTATGAATTTCCTATAATAGCCAAGGAGACCAAGGAAAGATTTTATTTGTTTCTGTGTGGTTGGGAGCGGAAACTTTCTGACTGCACTAATTTTATCGGGATTTGGTTTAATTCCATCAGGCGTAACTACATGTCCTAAGAACGATACCTCCTTACGTAAAAACTCGGATTTAGTTATTTTAATCTTTAAGTTCGCTTCTTTTAGTTTTTGGAAGACGGCATTTAAACTCTCTAAATGTTCCTGTAGGGAGGTGGAATACACTATAATGTCATCCATATACACTAAACAGATCTTGCCTTGAAGTTCCCTTAAAACATTGTCCATAACACGCTGGAAAGTTGAAGGTGCGTTTTTAAGGCCAAAAGGCATTCGGACAAACTCATAATGACCGTTGTCAACTGAGAACGCTGTTTTAGGGATGTCTTCTTTTTTGATTTCTATCTGATGAAACCCTGAGGCAAGATCAAGTGTAGTAAAGTAAACACTTTTACCTAGCTTATCGAGAATATCCGTTATATTGGGGATAGGATAACGGTCATAAATAGTTTTCTCATTCAATTTTCGGTAATCGATTACCAACCTCCATTTATCCTTTCCACTGGCATCTCTTCTCTTGGGAACAATCCAAATCGGAGAGGACCAGGGTGAAAAACTAGGACGAATAATGCCTTGACGGAGTAAATCATTGATCTGTCTGTGAACTTCATTTTTATGAACATAAGGGTATCGATAGGATTTTGAGTAAATTGGGACTTCATCGGTGGTCTTAATTTCATGTTTGATGGAGTTGGAAAACGTTAAGTTTTCACCCTCCTGGAAGAATATACATTTATATTTATGGTAAAGTTGCTTAATTGCATTCTCTTCTTCTTTATTCAAATGATCTGTCCTAATACTTGGTGTTATACTTTCAGATTCAAGGCTTCGTAAGTTTTGTATGGTATAGTTATGAACTTCTATAAAATTCTCTACTGGCTGTGTTCGAATTGGCTGCTCAACTACAAAGGTCTGTTGAGAATTCGATTCATTTACAACCTCAATTAAGCAATACCAATTTCGAGCCTCATACAACCCCTCTGAAATCATTAAATTAGATGTAATATATGTTGGTTTTATATAAACGCTTCCAGATTCGACATCAACTGGCAATAGGCAAATGGATTTACTAAGCTCTGGAAGAATATAAGGTTTTGACATAAGGTTTGGTTTGAAACTTATAGGAATACTTATATTTCTTATTTTTAAAGTTGAGTTTCTTATATCGATTGTTAATCCAAGGTCTCTTATGATATCGATTCCTATTAAACCATCGAAATAATTATGGAATTTAAAAATCAGGAAAGTTAAGTGATTATTTGTATATAGCTCAGGCAACCCTGTTATAACGATTTCTTTGTCAACAAATTTGGTTTCAAAAATTGTTTTTATCCCAATTGGTTTAATAGTTCTTGAATTAAGAAAATTAGCTACACTTGGGCATATAAATGACCTATTGCCACCAGTGTCTATTAAAAACTTTAAGGGTTTGTTGCTAATGCTATTAATATTCAAATAAGGTAAAAGATTTGAGTTATAGTTATTTATGTCTATGTAACCTATAGATTGTCCGAGGCAGGTAAGTGAAAATTTGCATCATCTACTACAGCTTCATATGAAAGATTCGACCTTAGGGGGTCATCTAAATACTGGTAGTAGTTTTGATTATAAAGATTTTGTTGGGGCTCAGGAGCTAAATGTATGTTTTCAACTGGATAGAAACTTGTTTCTGCATAATTTTCTTGTTCTAAAGGTGGGTTTTCACTTGTATAGTAATTTGATTCGATATTATGTAACTGTTGAGTTTTAGGTTGGGGATGGTATGCAGACTGCTTTTGAGTGTAAGCATTGGACACTGACATAGGCTCAGGTGGCGGGTAAGATCCGTAACTAGTGTTCGGCTTAACATAAGGAGTATATGTGTTATTATTGAAAACCTTAGGAGTATTATAATTTTGTGTACTTGGAGTAAATTGTCTATTGTAATTTTGTTTAGATGGTGTAAAGTTTATGTTAGAAAAATTTTGGGTTGGTCTGGGTGTTGGAAGAGAATATCTATAGTCAGCTCTAAATGGCACCTGAGGAGTTCTAACGGTTGGTCGTGGATGTGAAAAAGACTCGTTAATACGATTTTGTTTGATTTGAGGAATTCTTTGAAAATGTTGTTGACCATGGAAATAAAACCGATTTTGTTCTTCAAGGCAAAAAGAGAGAGCTTCTGTTAATTTCGACGGTCTCATTGCACGTATTGTTGAACCAAAAGGTTCCCTTAGCCCTGACAAAAATGAATTTAGGCACATTTCTTCGTAAAGTGTCTTTTTTGCTACAACTACAGATTCCTCTTTTTCATGCAATCTCACATGGTTCATAATAGTGGAGAAGATTTCAATAATTTTGGCATAAAATATTTCCACATTGTCTACTCCTTGTCTTATCTGATGCAAATCCCGAATAAGACTTGTTTCGTTTCTCTTGTCAGCGTAATGAACTACTAAATTGTTTTTGATCTCATTCCAATTTGTGGAAGTACCATACATATTTAGCACTTCATTCGCTGGACCAATTACTTTGTTCCGAATTGCTCTTAAAATAATATTTGCATAATTTGTACCGTTAATTTGTGGCATTAAACTCAAAATCTCTTCAACATTATTAATAAAATCAAATAGTAAACGCGGATTTCCATCAAAAGACGGGACATCTTTCACTGCGTCTGGAATTCGAAGTGAATTAAAGACTTCTTAAGCAGGGTTTGAAGTCATAATTGGAGCTATATTTTCTTCTTTTATTTCTACAGAAGGCTTGTCGTTGTTATGACTGTCGTCGCTTTGACTGTCGTCGTTATCAGTATCGTTGTTAATACTATCAAACTTAACAAGATTGTAATTTTTTATTTTTTCCAAATCTACCTTAAAGGATTTATTTTTCTTGTTTCGATTTTTTATTTTATTAAACATAACCCAATAAGAAAGCTTAAAATAATGACTTACCTTACAAAGATATTATGTTTAAATTTTGATTTTTTTTTTTTCACTATTAATCTACTTAACTACAAAACACTTATTCTAATTATTGTGATTGAAAATTTTAAATTTATTGTTTTTGTTTCTGTATTCTCTTAGTATTTTTTGTATATAATTTTCTTTTACTTTTGTTTATATAACTTTCAGTATTTATTAATAAGAAGATATATATGGGTGAACAAGTATATGAAACTTTCTGATAAGAACGATGAATTGTTATTTTTTGTTTAGCTTGAAAACGAGGTTCTTTGCATCAAAATCTTGGACTTTTAAGAAGCTACTTTTATTTGAATTTTTCACTTTTAAATCCGATTCAAAACTGCACCGACTGCGCCAGTTACGTTGCTTACTTATTTTCGGCAGAGTTAGGCTTACTAAGTTTCGGCAGCGAGAAAATAAAAAAACAACGTTTACTTATATAACAACCTTTTTATTTGCATCTCCAATTCTAACTAACTACGATAGTACATACTGTACCAAAGCTTGGCTTGGTTTCTTATCAATCTACTTATCAATAGTTACACAGCTGATAGTACTCGTAATGAGTATTGTATACATTATTACAATGATGCTTATTGCGGTTGTAATCTTTAATTGTTGCTATGCTCTGTACAATGAGCATCTAAGATAATATTGTATAGTCTGGCAGCTTCAGTTGTAAACATATGTTATATGTAATATATTATGTTATATGTAGTATAATGTAATATAACTCACGCAGTGTATGCTTCAGGCTGAGATTTCGGTTTCTGTATTAAGAGAAGCCGCGATACATCTCCACTCAGGCCCCTGAGGAACAGATCTAGGGCCCTATCGCGGTACGTACCTATGAGAGCATCTGAATTTTCCGCCGAATAGTTTCCAGTACGGATCTTAGTAATAATTAGCGAGAATTGATGAATTTGCATAGAAATCATCAGCTCTCTGGCTGCCTTGTCTGAGTTGGTTTCGCTAATGTTCAAGAGTACGAAACTCCTGAACAACGTTTGCAAATCGTGAAAATTTATTACCAAGCGAGATGACCACCGATCCCCATTTTCACAAGAAAATTTTGTTCAGCGATGAAGCTCACTTTTGGTTAAATGGGTGATAACCAAAATTATCGTATTTGTGATCATAATCCACAAGCCATTGTTGAGACGACGTTACATTCCGAAAAATATACTGTTTGGTGTGCTATATGGGCAGATGGCAAAAATGAAGCCGGCCATAATGTAACAGTTATGGGGAACGTTATAGAGCCATGATTAATGACTTTGGTGTCTGAATTATATGATATTGATGTGGACGACCTTTCTTTTCAACAAGCGGCGCTATATGCTATACATCCAGCGAAACAATCTATTTATTGAATGAGACTTTTGGTGAGCACGTCGTGGGCCTGTGGCGCGGCGCGGCCTCCAAGATCATGCGATTTAACACCGCTGGACGATTTTTTGTGGGATTTTGTAAAGTCGCTTAATTAGAATTTATTTCCACACCTCCATCTTGCGAAAGTTCAATCCAGTTTTTAAACCATTCTGCCTTGGAATGCATAGCATGAAGAGCCGCTTTTTTTGGAAGCCGATTATTTAGCATATTAATTACTTTGTCTATGTAGTCGACTTGCAGTTTTAATGTTTTAATAAATAGTGGATATAAACCCGTTTCCAGAAAAATCATATAATTCGGAGTTCCAGGGGGCAATCGAAATATTTGTTTAATATAATATCAGAGGAGTTTTTCCACTGGTTGATATTTTTTACCACCCCACATTTGCGCTGCATAGAAAAGAATCGATTGTGATACTGCTTCGAACACTTTATATTTATTGCTATGTGCCTTGTTATTAAAACACTCCCGGCCATGCTACATTAATAGCTGTCTTAGCTTTCGAAAGCTCATCGGTGAGATGCCTTTTCATGTTAAGGTTATTGGTGAAATAGACGCCCAAGTATTTCTAATCTTTCACAACTTCAATTTGATGATTATTGAAACACCAATGTTCGTTAGCACTGGACTTGCCTCTACCTTTTTTAAATATCATAACCATCGACTTGTTCAGGTTGATGAAGAACTCCATCGCATACAATATTCGGCCAGTTTATTTATCATTAGCTGGAGGGATTCTGGTGAGCTAGCAAACAGTACAATGGTATCTGCTTTAATTATCACTCCAGTGTACTTCACGCCACCTGGTAGTGCTTCAGTTAGGTCATCGATGAATAGCGCGAACAAACTTGGACTTAGCGCACAACCTTGTCTTACCCCTGACTCTGTCTAAAACCAATCAGTTATAGTTTTGCCATTCCAAACCGCCACTCTGTTATCCATGTACAAGTTGCGCTGTACTCTGCCAAACTTAAACGACATTCCTAATCCATATAGCTTGAACATCAATGCATTTCTTTCCACGGTGTCGAAGGCTCCTTTCAAATCAACAAAAAATATGTAAAGTTTTTTACTTCTCGAAATAAACCAGTCGGCAACGCCATTGAGCACAAATATATGGTCTATTGTAGAGTAACCTGTTCTGAACCCAGCTTGAAACTCACTAAGTAGCTTATTCGAATCAATCCAAGCGTTCAATCATTTTAGTGGTAGCGTGGTAAAAATTTTGTAAGATGAGTTCAAAAACGAGATGCCTCTATAATTTGACCGATCCTCTATGTTGCCTTTTTTATGAATCGGAAAGATCATGGCATCTTTGAACTATTGAGGAATAACCCCAGTTTCCAGTATTTGGTTAAATACTCCTGTTAATTGCTGCGTTAGCTCTTCCTTTCCACATCTATAGAATTCCGTTAGTATTCTATCAGAGCCTGCTGTCTTTCTCCTTGGGATATTGACATTTCCAAAAATGTCATGGAATCCCGGTGGGACATACTGTATCATGCACGGGTTTATGGCGTTTGAGTTTACCAGTTGATTGAAGTGAATTTTAAATCTATTAGAATCTAGCTTGGGACTGCTGATGTATTTTGTTCCATTAAATTTCCTGACCAAGTTCCAAAATACACATTGATTATTGCACATGGCAAGTTTTTGTGCTTCAGCTTCATAATAAATTTTCTTTTTATCCTTGCACAGAATTTTGAATCTTTGGCTATATACAAGCTTACAAGGACTGATTACATCGTCTGTACTCATTTAGCCAGACATATGATAAGTGTCTTGCCTGCTGTTATAACTGTCATTGTATTAATTGTCAAACTTACTTAGTTTAAAACAAAGAGAAAGCAGTCAGTCAATAGCCGTCCTTCAGTTCACTTCGTTTAAGTCTTAATAATTGGCGACGAGGAAAGCCAAACTACACGTGTGCAAAAGATTTAATTAGGCTTTTTACAGTACAAGTATAGAATTAAATCAAGCAAACCATTATTTATGGCACAAGGTACTTCTAACCAAGGAGCTAAAACTCCTCTGCTGAGTCTACATTACATGGGAGCTGAGACATATGATGCCTTATGCGATAAACTTCTTCCTAAGACACCCGAAGACATCGAGTATGATGAAATCGTTAAAACTTTGGATGCTCACTCCGATCCAAAGCCGAACGAGATTCTCGAGAATTATAGATTTTAAATGCGCAAGCAAAAATCTGACGAAACTTGTGGACAATTTCTAACCGCCCTTCGTAGACTTTCCGTTGGATGTAATTTTGGAACATATATAGATACCGCCAGTAGGAATCAATTTGTATTTGGATTACGAAACCAAAGAATTCAAAGCAGGTTTTTGGAACAAAAGACGCTAAGGTAGGAAGATGCGGTAAATACGGCAAATACGTATGAAAGTGCTGAAAGGGAGGGAGTAGAACTTCATTAGTACGGAGGAGAGAACGAGAAAACTAGCGTCAACAAATTTGACGAAAAGGTTAAACGGAATAAAAAAAAGTACGGTAAAAAGAATAGAAATTATGGTAAGAACAACGAAACGAAAAAATGTTTCCGTTGTGGCGCGACCGTTTGTTATTTTTGTAAGATGAAAGGCCACTTGCGGGAAGTTTGTTTTAAAGCAAATATGCAATTAAATCAAATTGAAGACGAAGAAACAAACAGGTGCGGTAATGGTGGAAGAGCTTTTCCATATTCGAGACGCAGGCAGCGGAGTAAATGATAGAGCCAAGATACGTTGTAAGTTAGAAATTAACAAGAATTAGCTTGATGGATGCTAAAAAGTTTTTTTCCAAACTAAAGGTTAACGCAAGTTACACCGAGCTGTACAGTTACCGCAAAACGCCATTGGATTGCGTGGGTTTTGTTTGGGTCAACGTGAAAACCGATACCCCTAGTGATCCAGTGAAGATTTATATTGTTTGAAAGCAACCGGTGAAGTCAACCAAATTCAAGGTGACACAACGCTTGTCCTTGATCCAAAGAAGTTGGTAAGTAAATTTCCAAATTTATTTGCACTATGCATCGACGGGAAAGATTACGGGGGCTTAGGCTCGAATGAACACCAAGGTTCATTAAGGCTAGACGAATCGCGTTCCCATTATGGCACGCAGTTAAGCGTGAACTTGAAAATCAAGTTTCGGAAGGTTTTTTGGTTAAGGTGGACCAGAGCGAATGGGGAATACCTCCAACTCGAAATACATCCCGATGACAAGACACATTTTAACTTTAAGCACTCATAGGGGTCTATTTCAGCCAAGGCGAATGATGTATGGGATTGCATGTGCCCCGGCGAAGTGGTAGCGTTTCATGGAGCAACTAGTGGGTGATTTACCGGGTGTATCGGTTTTCTTAGACGACATCAAAATAACGGCAGTTTACGACTCCACTCATATTAGTCTCGTAGAGGAAGTCTTAGCTAGATTGGAAAAACATAATATGAGAGTTAACTTGTCAAAAACCGAATGTATGAAGGACCGCATTGAGTACTGCGGTTATGTTATAGATCGAAATGGGATTCATAGAATAACCAGTAAAATCGAAGCTATACAGGAATTGAAACAACCAACTACAAAAGATGAAGTACGCGCGTTTTTGGGGCTCATCAATTATTATCGACGTTTTATTAAGAATTTAAATTATATTCTTTATCCACTTAATAGATTACTCCAAAATGATGTCCCTAATAACGCTTGTAAAAATGCTTTTGAAGAGATCAAAAAGCAAATTCAATCCGATACCGTCCTGGCTTTCTTCGATACTCAACTGCATGTTGTTCTTGCGGTGGATGCTAGCCCAGTTGGAGTTGGAGCTGTATTGAGCCACGTTTACACAAATGGTGCAGAGAAGCCTCTGCAATCCTCTTCTCAGACGTTAAATGCAAGACAACAACGTTACAGCCAAGTAGATAAAGAAGCATATGCTTTCATATTCGGGGTGAACAAATTTTATCAGTACCTGTATGGAAAGAGGTTTACCTTGGTGACTGATAATAAAGCTATATCCCAAATGTTCTCTCCGCAGAAAGGGTTGCCAACACTATAAGACACGAGAATGCAGCACTATGGGATTTTTCTAGAGCACTTCAATTACGACATCAAATTAAGGAAATCAAAAGATAACGCCAATGCCGATGCGATGTCACGCTTGCCGACTGCAAATACATACAAGAAGATTGAAGAGGTCGACGTCTTAGAAGTTGAGGCCATCGAAAACTTGCCAGTGACAGTCGCTAAACTCGGTAAACAAACAAAGTTGGACAAAGAAGTAAGTTTCCCAATCGAATGCCTTTTGTATGTACGAGACCGGGTACTCCTCGAATTGCATACGGGCCATTTTGGGATATCAACGATGAACAGCTTAGCAAAAGCTTATTGTTGGTGGAACCAAATCGATAGAGACATTGAGGACTTGGTGTTGAATTGTCATTTTTGTCAAGGTTCTCGTCCGGATCTAAAAAATTAAGTTCCAGTTCATTGTTGGGTGCGCCCAAGAAAGGTTTTTAAAAGGGTGCAGGGCCATTCATGAGCAATTATTTATTCGTTCTTGTTGATGCCTTTAGCAAATGGCCAGAAGTGCACTTATTCCCAATTTAACCACGCGAACTACCGTTCAGATATGTGAACAAATTTTTGCAGGTTTTGGAATACCGAATGTGCTTGTGAGTGATCATGGAACCCAATTCAACTCAAACGAATTCCAGCTATTTTTAAGACAACATGGTATAATCCATAAACATTGGGCTCCATATCATCCAGCAACAAATGGGCTTGCTGAACGATTCATTCAAACCTTCAAAAATAAAATTCGAACAGCAAAATGTAGCCCCGATTCTATGAACACATATTTAAATACAATTTTGTTTGCTTACAGACACATGATTCATCCATCTACAGGTAAATCGCCTTCGATGCTTATGCTGGGTCGTCAAATTCAATCAAAACTGGATCTACTCCTTCCAGTTGATCGCAAACTTCCGACGAAAACATTTTCTGTGGGAAAAATGCAAGGGACTACATGTCAAGCAACAAATGGCAATTCGGAACAATCGTATCAATCTTGGGTGACCTTCATTACAGAATCAAGTTGGATGACAATCGATTCTGGAAAAGACATGTGGACCAGATAAGAGAGATTGGCCAGAAGACAGGTGGATCAGCCGAAAATAACGTATTAACTAATGATACAAAGAATCTTAATGACGTACAAATTCCCTTGGTAAGAGACTCGTCACCTACCATTATTAATTCTTCGCGAAATTCTCCACAATCGAATATCTACTCGCAAACAAGTGCTAACAAAACTAGTGATACGACAGTAACAAACAATGAGAAGAAGTCTTTAAGTGCAGCGGAGGCGGAGGTGCCAAAGGAATCAGCCTAATGACGTCAGTCTTCGGCGATCAACGAGAGTAATGAAAGCTCCCGAACGATGACTTATGAGCACAAATCATAATTACCGAAAACATTTGAATTCGTAAATCTATATATGTACATACATACTATTTGTATGTAATTATTTATGTACCTTATTTTTGCTTATTTAAATACAATTTTAAAACCTGAACTCTACTTTTGAATTACTTCTAACTTAAATTAATTACATGATTTTGACTTATTTTATATTAAAATAATAATGATTACGTTAGGTAATACAAATTTAAATATTATTATTTTAAATAGTCAGGCAGAACTATTATAACTGTCATCTTGCTTCACTACATTGTATTAATTGTCAAACTTACTTGGTTCACTTCGTTTAAGTCACAATACTACCTGCATACACTCTTTATCAAACCATGATTCTTTATAGGTTTTCCTTTTCTGCAAATTATTATCCTTTATACTGCTCTCGATTTGGATAGGCTACATTCATATTCGTGTGCCAGCAGAAGTGTATTTCACTGCCATCCATATATTGCGGCAGTTGAATTTGACCAATGCAATTAGTTCTAAATATATTCTTTCATCATTTCCCTCTTTCCGCATTTAAATGACACAATAATCGGCATATGATCTGAATAAGTTTTTCTTTCCCAATGTTATAATCGATGACTGAACTACCCTGCTTCCCCACAAATGTGTATTCACCCAGCTCATCTCCTTAACTCGTACCATTTTGAATTCTAAGCCCAAACGAGTTGCACAGTTAAAGTATTTTCGCACCTCTTGCATTTTTGGTTGAATCCTTAGTTTTCTTGTACCCCCATCCGTTCATTTTCAGACCCACCTTCGTTTCCAACTCTCGCATTTAGATCACCATCAAACAAACATTACGCTATCGCTGTCCTCACATGCCAAAAACTCTGAGTCATTCAAAATCTGTATCCCAGTGGTTACAATTGATATGCGTTGGTACTCTCCGAAATCTCTTCTGACATTATCAAGTCCAAGCAAGTAATATAATATAAACCAAGTGAAGGGAGTAAAATTCAGTTTTTTCCAAATTACTCGAAATCAATAGGTATTTTTTTTTTTCAAAAAAAATCTACACATTATAGATCATTTCATTCTACAGAAAAAAAATTAAGACACTTTATCGCACACTCGATAGATTTGGAGGAAAATGGTCGATAACATTGGGGTGTAGTACATTAAAAAAAATTTTTTTAATTTATGTTTTTAAGTGGGGAAATTTTTTGTTTTTCGTTATGTTTGGAAAAACATGTTCTATTAAAAAATAACCAAGTTTTAAGTGTGGAACCGGAAGGGAAATGCTGCCATCATAAAAATAATTATTTTATTTTATGTGCTAAGAGCAACTTATATTCAGTAAAATTATCTACAAAATCCACATATTAACGACTTATGTAAATCAATTTGTTCTTAGGTTAGAGCGTACCAAAGTGTAGCCATCCTCTAAAAAAGTGTTGTCGTAAGTATGTCAATAAATGCATCAGAAAAAGTGTAAGGAGGTTTTAGGTTGTTGAATGTCAAGACGGTATCCAATGGACACATTATGTATGGATGTAAATTATGTATGTATGTAAATGTTTAGATCTTTACAAATGGAGTTGGCATTTTCAATATGATGGGTAGGTTTTCTAGCATATATGTATGTATGTACATAGTTAAATTTTACCTACTTGATGTTGGTTTTCAGGTACTATAGTATATCTTAAATTGGCTATCGTACCAACATTTGAATGATGCACCCAATAATTGCAGTGCCTATGAGTATTAACTTTATGGCTATGATTTTTTTGTTAGTTTATGATAGCATCTACGTCAATATCATACAAAAATCAGTTTTTCCAAAATGAGGCATATTTGCAACATTAAATGTAAATTTAGGACCCCTTCGTGTTAGCGGCCAAAAACCCCTCTTCAGGAGTAATCCTATTCATTTTTTTTGCCTATCTAACTAGAAACTGCAATAATTGTATCTTATGACAAACAATTAGAATCTAGCATTCATTAAGTTAATGTTTACTTGCAATAATTAATAAAATAATAGGATGTATTATTTAGGAGATTTAATTATAATGTGTGTTGAATGAGGCTGTTCGGAACAGATTAGAACACTAGAACAGAAAAGTACAGGATTTTGCTGTTTAATGAGAAATTTTCTGTTCTAAACTGTTCTGGTTTTGTGTTCAATGAGTCTGTTTGGAACAGTTTGGAACATTTTAGAACAGGATTTTCCGCACTTGCTTTTTATGTAGAACAGGTTAGAACTGATTTGTGAGAACTGGCAAAACCAATTGTTGTTGTTAAAAAAAACATTGCGGTGTTAGATTTAGTTGATAAATAATTTTTCGTGTCGGAATCATCTTAATTTCATGAAAAATATTTTTTTAAATAAATTCAACTCCATTTCAGATTATTTTTAAGAACGTTTCTGCAAAAATAAACGAACTTTAAATGTAGGTAAACAACAATAATTTTTTTTTATAAAATCTGTCAGATGACTGACTAAGTTGTTCTATCTTGTTTTGAAGTTTCTCACGAATCTGTTCTGTCCTATTCTGTTCAATTCTGTTTTAACTTTTTCGTCACTGAACAATCTTAGAATGTGCCAAGCCTTAACGACTTTCATAATCATTATTAAAAAACATAAGATATCTGAGATCCATCCATCCATTATTATGTATAAATGCATTATTGTTAAAAAACACAATTTTAAAAAGCATTGATAAGTCAATTTTTTTAAATTATCATATTTTTTTTTTTAGTTAAGTGTAAGAAAAATATTTTGGTGCAACAGAATTTGATAATTAGGGTATTATTCGATAAACAAATCAATTTCTAATCGGTAATTTTTAGACTCAATTAATTCTTGTTTGGCCAATACTTATCTAATAAGTTGAGTTTTTTTTACTTTTCAAACTCAAATTAATGTTAATCAAATCTCTTGTTGGTGCAACGAAAACTTTTTAAAATGTATGATAAGTTGTTAAAAGATAAGTGATAAGTTGTTGGTAGGGCCCTGCTATATTGTATGATAACATTTTATCAATCTTTAAATTTTCTCCACGATAGATATTTTTATTTTCGACATTAGTTCTTGTGCTATTAATTGATGGGCAGACGGCATTACAACTAAAAGTTTTGTTGTGACATCAGAGATCTCGTGTGTGAACAGCTGTTGTCATAATGGTTTTTTTCTGCCCTGGAACGCTTTCATCAGTAATGTCATTCACCAACTGGTCTAACAATGACATTTCGCACCTTCCGTCAGATCTAAATGACTATTTACATGAGAGCGACCAACGTCCGACGAATAAACGAATAAATTCCATTTAAAACAATTTACCAACCTAAATTCTTCACGAATTCTAAACAAAATTGTAGAAATTTAATTGATATTAATGTTTACGACAGAAAAATTTACTCTTTAATCGCAAAAATAAGATAAATTTGAGAAAACAATATTGGTCGTCGCGAATTGCATCTGATTGCTACGAACAGTCAAACTCTATTCGCGTTCCACATATCATCCACAGTTCAACGAGTAATTTTTTCGCTCGCGTCTAACCTCAAAATCAGATTTTCAAGCTATATTCGTGACGAATAAAATTAAAGCCATGTGAACGAAATGTCAAAATGAACGAATATTCGTTAATTCGTTCGTCGTTATTCACTCTCATGTGCTTAGTAGTAGTTACGATTATTAATAGGTCTGAGCCACACTCTGCCAATTGGGACAAATTGACACCAATTTCTGCCAAATCCTATTCCAGACTTACAAATTTGGTACTTTTTGGCGTAAGAGAGCGCTCTTGAGAGAGCAAAATATTTCCCCTTCCTCACAATTTCTTGCCAATTCCTGCCCAATAAATTTTTGTAGGCAGCAATTTGTGGGCAGAAAATTTACAATTGTCAGGCTGACGTTTGTCATAAACGAAAAAACGTTTCGTAGTTGTTGTGGGAAAATATTTGTTGAACAAATAAATTAATTTAGAAACAGTAAAATACAAAATAAATTAGTTTGAAGAGAAAAAAATGTGAATTTACAGCAAATAAAGACATAAAAAAACAAATGTGTTGACGTTTAAAAATTGGCAGAAAATTGTGCTCAAGCTGTTCCAGACTTTTTCGGACTTTATTTCTCAATGAGAGAATTTCATCCCCTCTCTTTAAAATCTTATAAGCTGGCAATTTCTGCCCAAAAAATGTCTGGATCAGACTTAATAGGTCCGTTCCCGTATTCCCCAAAACTGGGAAATCTACTCAAGAGAGCGCTCATGAGAGAGTAAAATATTTCCCCATGCTGCGAATTTTAGTCCAAGAAATTTCTTTGGACAAAATTAGGAAGAAAAAAACAATGCACAAGCTGTCACTTGCCATATGTGTATCGTTACAAAAGTTGAAAATAATGGAATTTATAGTCTGGCCTGGCTTATTCGTGCAATAAATTAAAATTTCTGATATCAAATTGGTTATTTTAAGAAATACATGAAATCCTTAATAAACATTTTCAAAAATACACTTTTATGTTGACGTTTAAAAAATGGCTAAAATTGTTGTTCAAAGTTTTCCCGTGATTTTGTAAAACTTTCTTGCTCTCTGAGAGATTTTTCCACCCACTCTTGCAAAAATGACATTCTTCACATTTTTGTGCACAAAGTACGGGAACACGCTTACTGCTGTCAAAGTAAAATGATGTTTGTCCGCGTATTTACATTTTTAAATGTTTGTTTTTTCAGAAACATTTCAGTTCTCAGCTATATAAATTAACCTCTTCGGATTCGTGCAGCTTTAGGTAAATCTCTGTGAATCGAAATTCCGGTATTACGTAGTTTAATCGTAGATTTTAATATATTGCCAACATTTTCCCTTCCGTTCAATCTAACGACTACGTTAGCTGTGTTATTGTTAGTCGAGCGCAAGACTCTTGTTGTGCAATAACATTTTCCTCCTGTGTTTGCAAAAGAAATCCATGCAACATTTTTGCGCCTCTCCCCTGCATCTTCGTCCCTATGTAGGTATGTGAACCACCGTTGGCCCTGGTTTCAAGGAATTCTACTTGCCGCTCTAGGTACTTACAACGGGCTTCGAATTTCTCCACTTGGACCTGCAAAGAAAAGTTGCTGTCTTGAAGGTTGCTGATATTTTTGTGAATGACGTCTAAATCGGCTCTTGTCGGTATGCCCTTCATTTTTACATCCAATATTAGCGACATAGTTTCTTCAAGTCAGAAATTTCCATCGCTCCAACAGCAGACGTATTTGGGCTACTCCCAGCTGAATGGTTTGCTGGCGATTCCGAAAAAATATCTTTATGGGGTCTTTTAAGTGGTTGGTTGTCACGATTGGTAGGTTTAGGTGGTGGTGTGTGTTTCACATCGGAAGTTTGAAAGCAGTTGTACGTGCACCGTTCAACTTTTTCTAATTTAATTTAATTCGAAGTGAAAGTCGATTAAATTCACCACAATTTTATTAGACTAGTGTGCAGCTATTATTGTAGAACAACTTTAATAATTCAATCAAATTAAAATAGTTTTTAAAATGGCAAAACAAAAAACAAAATTAATAAGAGTGGCCGTAAATTACTGAACTTAATGCTGCGATCCAGAGTTGCAAATCCATATGGGTTTAGTATGATACTAAAAAGATAGAATAGCCTTTTGGTGATTTTAACTTCAGTAAAATGTTAAACAAAAATTCGATATAATCTCGTTTAAAATTAGGAAAAGTCTCTTTTTATACTTGTATATAATATATATCATACTAAAAATATCTTAACATCATACTAAATCGTCTAAAACTATGTTATTTTGTTATTAGATTAAAGACAACCGTCGTGCGGATAAAATATCCGCTGGCCCGCAATCATATATTTTGGAAGGTGTTACATGGGATGAAGCGAATCGCATCAAAGATGCAACAGTGTCTTCGGCTGGTGATCATGTTGTTCTTATGGGTGCTGCATCGAAGGGAATTATTCAACGTGGTTTCCAACACAATGCTACCGTCTATAAGGCGCCATATTCTAAAAATCCATTCGATAATGTTACGGATGACGAGCTTAATGAATATAAACGAACCGTAGAAAAGAAAAAGAATATTCACGGTGAATGTAAGTTTGATTATGATAGTTCAACTCAAATTTTTTTACTTTTCATTTTGTGCCTTAAATTTGTTTTTATGTTGTTTTGTTTGTTTTAGATACCGACACTGATTTTTCAGAGTCGGAGTGTCTGAGCTCGCTGCAAACTTCTGGGGCACAACAACAAACCTCTTCTAAAACTGCCGTTGTTAGCCAATCAGAAATTGAAGATGCATCAGGTAATGCGTTTTTTATAATGTGCATTTATGAAAACACTAATTGCGTGTTTATATTTCAGATCACCAAGTAATGAGAATAGAAATGACACAAGCGCCACTCCCTAGCCAACCGGAAGTAGTATTAAGTGATGGTAAGTTAACAACTCAATTTTTTTTTTTTTTTAATCGTATTTTTTTTAACTACTGAGTTTTTTAAGTGTTTTATGGAAAACATCACAATATATAAATATAGGCTGAGTTCGTAATTGCAGACTTTGTTGCCCATGCCTGCATAAATACTTTTTTTTTTAAATGAGTTCATAATAGCAAACGTTGATAAAATCAGAAATAGAAATTATTTGTTAGAAGCTTTTGATTTGATTTGTAGTAGATATGTATGTGCATACATTTAAAAAATGGTAATCAACAAAAATATTTGAAAACTTTTGTTCTAAGCTTTGCGGAAGAAACCGTTTTGAAAACATGCGACTAAAATTGGCAGAAATAAGAAAATTAAAAACCGAAGAAGAAGGAAAATGTTTTTGAATATGCAAACATTTAGAACTATATATGTTATTATTATTATTATTATTATTATTATTATTATTATAACTTTATTAAAGTGTAAGTAAATTAGAAATTTAATAATATCTTAGGACCAGAATTAGCTGCGAGGGCTTACTACTAGATAGAATAAAAATTTAAAGTAATGCTTATATAGTACACTAGCAAACCCGGCGAACTCCGTTTCGCCACCAGATGGCTTCGTTTTATGTAACATTCGTTTGGTGATTAAAAGATGAAGAAAATATTTTTTTTGTTTTATATTTGAAAAGGAAAAATTTTATTTCATTTCACAACAGTAATGAATTAATTTCGATTACAAAAATGAGGTGTTATTTTGTTGAACTTCTCTAAGTAAATGAAAGTGAATCCAAAGTAAATACTGAATCGAAGCGTTATACGTGTCCGCAAATTATCCGTTTCATTGAAGTGCTCTTTGGTAAACCACATTTTTTGTTTTTTTGGTCTGACGTTAACACAAACAAAGCGGATGGTTTCCCAACTCGTGAACACGCAACGTATAACTGCCCATGTGAAAAACAATGATTTTCTAAATTTATCCCGCAAACAGTAAGCGACTGGCCTTGCGACTTGTTAATTGTCATTGCGAACTGGAAATTGCAATCGTTTGAAGTCAAACGGCAGATCAGTCGGAATCATTGGTATTCGAGGAATACATACATTTTCACCTGCGTACTTTCCGTTAATAATGGTTGCCTTAATCAATCAAATTCGGCATAAGTCTTTTTACCGAAAGTCGAGTACCGTTGCAAAGTCGCGGTGGATTCAAATTACGCAATATCATAATAACTGTACCAACTTTGAGTTGCAAGTTATTTGGTGGAAATCCTGGTAACTCCAGAGAGTTCAAAAACACTCCGTTGGATAATTTACTACATCATCGGGATTTGTTATGAAATGAACGGATTTGTATGCCACCAAATCGCCAGCAATTTTTGATTGAATGGTGAAATTCAGTGCGTGTACATAATTATTCTTTGCGGCAAGAATTGCTCGTTGACTTAACCAAGCATAATTCTGATAATTCTCACTAATGGTTGGGAAAACATTTTCAATAAGAGCTAATTGAGAGTCTACAAATCGGCAAAAGTCGTTGGTAAGAGTAATTAATCCAGATGTCGCATCAACTGGGACTTTTCCATTTCCAACAGCTAACAATTGTTTGGAAAATTGTGCAGCACTTTGATCATTTTGAAGTTGAACTCTCATATTAGTGGTTAGCGACAATGTTTTGACGTTATTCCATAAAGGTGATGCCTTCAGGCAAGCATTCAATTCATCTGCAGGCGTTCCACGGGGAATTACTGGCAACGTCTGCCTGAAATCGCCTGCCAACAATATCATCAAGCCGCCAAAGATGTTGTTATTTCGCCGTAGATCCTTCAGTGTGAAGTTAAGTGCTTCAAGTGATTTCTTATGTGCCATTGTGCACTCATCCCAAACAATGAGCTTGCATTGCATCAACAATGTTGGAGTATCAATTGTGTTTAAATTGAGTGGCAACTTAAGCGCAGAATGTGCAGTACGACCGCCATCTAGAAAAGTCGCCGCAATTCCAGATGATGCTAACGCCAAAGCTATGTCACATCTTGATCGAATAGTGGCCAAAATCAATGAAATGACAAATGTTTTCCCTGTTCCTCCAGGTGCGTCCAGGAAGAATAGACCACCAGTATTATTGTCCACCGCTTGCATTAATGTTTCGTATACTTGTTTTTGCTGTTCATTCAGCAACGGCACATTATTTCGAACGAATTCCTGCAATGTATCAACATTGTATTGCAGCTCTCGATTTAATTCTTGGTTGAATGCATCGTGCATCGATCGATTTGGCGCAATCATTCCTACTTCAATCAGTAGCTTGTTTGCAATAGTCAAGCATTGATCCTCAATCAGAATCAATCCTTCATTGTAGATTTCATCGGTTATTTGGATGTCAGGATTATTCGTTCGAATTCGCAAGCGATGCAAGATATCTTCACATATGTCGTCTTTGTATTTGTTCCATAACTGAATTGGTTGTGAAGGAAAACATGTGGTGATGATAATTGCGAACAGCGTTCGTATTTGGTACGCATTTGATGAAACAACTGAATCCGCAAGTGTTAAATCCCAATGAGAATCGTTCTCCAGCAAACCCAATAGTTGACATGTTTCTCGATATGTTTGGCATTGTTGGCCATTCACAGTTTTCAAATGCGCAAATGATTTTGGTCCACGTACATTTACCAACAGCAGTCGCAAATAAAAACATTCATCATTTCTAGGATGAACAGTATACATGCGACCTAGTGCATCAGTGGAAAACATCTGTGGCCAATCTGGAACTGGGGTTCCTTGTTTGCGACGTTGGAATTTCTTTGTTGATTGATTCCAAGTGTAATACTTGGGCATTTCAACGTACATCAGCGTCGCTGCGAATGGATCTGCTTCACACATTGCAAAGAAGCTAGTCAATGTTGTGGTGCTCTCTCAGCTCGTTGTGCCGCATTAGCCTCTTTGGCCATTTTCCAAATGCACTGCTAAATGTACAACTGTGGGATATCTTTTATGAATTTGAAATGACAATAATCGCCACAGTGCTTCATTAGTGCTGACGTATCTGCCCATTTGGAAGTTTCTGATTTCGTCATTCGCATTTTCCGACGCAATACCAAACAGCCATGTCGCTGCCTTTTGTGACGTACTTGCACAAATATTTGATTGATTTGGCCGAATGACAACTCTCAACGTTTGCATGTGTTTCGAAAATTCGTGATAGCAGCGGGCAATATGGTACAATGAATTCATTTCCGATCTCAATCTCTTGATTTTGAACTTTAAGTTTGATAGTTCGACCATTATCTTCTTTTGAATTCCGACGATAAACTGGATATCCATCGTTCCCTGTGACTGTTTCAGCAACTAACGGTCGCGGATATCGTTTTGTGCACTTTCCATCAGCCATGCAAGGCGATAATGGATTTAATGCACCGCACGGTCCATGCACCATCTGTGTCGTCACAATGTCGTGTAGATGGGGATCAGTGACTGGATCAGGAATTTCAGCTGATATGATGTCATCCACTTCATTTGAATGTAATTTGTTCAGCAACCAAATAAGGATATGAGCATGCCGTAGTCCACGCTTCTGCCATTCCACCGAGTACATATATCAACGTGTGTCACAAAAAACTCGATACTTAGTAAGCACATCCATCATAACCTTGAGTTTTTGCTGAAATACTCTGGCGATTATGTCATGGCGATCTTGCGGTTTTTGGCCCGGTTCCAACTAACGTTAAATTTCCGCCCACTTCGGATTGCATGTGAATGTAATAAATAAATCCGGAGTTCCATAATTTCGCACGTACGTCATAGCGTCTTGAGCGTATTCGTGCATGTGGCCTGGGCTTCCGATATAAGATGATGGGAGAATCGTCTGACGTCCAATATTCTGAACATCACCATCTGAACGAATAGCATCAGATCGTAGCTTTGCCTGATTGAATCGGATGAACGCTAAACGTTCGGTCTCGACTTTGACATACATGTCGACAGCGAATTGCTGGAATAGCCGACGGCACTTCAGAATGACATTCTCCTCATGTGTATGAATCATCATACGATACGCATAGTAATTGATTGCGCTTAGATTTTTATTCGTTGATACGCCTGAAAATGCAAAATTAAATGAATTGTTAATGGAAACCAATAATAGCAATAATAGCAAGAATTAGTGTGTGAATATTGTACCTGTAATTGGATCGACCATCTTCAACGTGATGTCGTATCCGTCTTGCCCTTGCCAATAAATAATTGGATATTGTAACGCATCGTACAAACGATGTGTCTCGTTTACACGATGCATGATATTGCTTCTTCGCTGAAAGACAATGTCTCGCGATTTAGTTGGATCGCCAACAATAATTGCAGCAACATCATTAACGGTGGGTGCATTGAATCTTCGCACATGTTCACCTGTTGGGGTACAATCCGCTCTTATGACAAATTTGTGCGTATCCGATGGCATTCGTTCCAATGCTGTTTTGAACATATTAACCACAGCATTATTAGCGTGAAAAAATGCTTGCAACTGTTCAATAATTCGTCTCTTTAACTGTTGTGTTCCCTGTATATTGCACCGCACATTCAGCTGATCCACCATCGACGAAATGAAATATATTTGCAGAAATTGATGCGGTTCATCTGGTGTTGGCACCATTGAACAATGCAAATGATATGTCCTTGTATCTGTAATTGCAAACAATCATTTGTTGAAGAATACGGTGTAACTTCTGATCGTATGATGGTGTAGTGTGTGGTGTATATGTAGTTGTTATGTGTTGCAATTCATTGTGTTGGTGTGAGTGATTGGTTATGTGTGTTGTATCTTTTACCTTGCAAGTCGGCATGAAGCCGCCTTCTCGAATGATATTAGTTCCAAAGGAAGTCATGCGAAAGCAGTTATTGTATTCAAGGATGTGTTGAAGAAAATGGCTGGAATCGGGATCACTTCCAGCGAACAATGGTTTCAGTGGCTGTGGTGGTGTAAGTAATGGATCCAGTTTGACTTTTCCACTTGCGCAGCACAATCCAGCCGTTTCTCTTTTGAACTTTAACGCATTGCAATATCGGCATATAGATGTCATTGGTCCAATATCTAAATTTTCATCGTCACTGTAGTTCGCAGTGGGATCATATTGGAATGCCAAGCGATTGTATGATTGTATGATACCAATGATCTTCGTGTGCTCACGCGTTGTCTCAATCGGGCATTTTCTCTTATTATATTTTGTCTTTCTTCGCTTAAGTTCTGTGAATACACTTGTTGCTGGCTTGCATGTCTTGTGCGGTGGCCGATGTTCGCACGTCGTCCTCTAGGCATTTTGGACTATGGACAGAGTGGTGAATTTAACCTCAAATGCACGATCCACATAATTTACACAGTTCAACTTACCACCTTAAAGACAAATGCCTACTGTTGAAATTTAATAAAAAATTGCACAATACACCTGATTGATTTGATGGTTTCCAATTGAAATGTTAGGAAACGAATAACTTATTTTTTTTACTTTTTTTCACAATTTCACAGTGAACACAATACCGGTTTGTCACATGAAATTAACTGAGCAGAGAACTATGAGTAGCTGTCAAACAATGTATCACGCACCGGCGCCATCTACTTAAAATATTGGTCGGCGCCATCTACTTAAAATATTGGTTTGTAGTACATGCTATGTATCAGAGATGGCGCTGTATCTGAAAAATGATTTTTCCGCTTTTCTGTTGAAATTTTTCCTGGATTTTCTTTGCTATAAACCTCACTGAGCCCGAGACCTTTCCAACGAATGCAATACCGTGGAAGTCGGTTATTTTTATGTAGTAGATATACATTAAGAACTAGATACAATTTTATAATATTGTTGATATAATATTAAATACAGTATTAATGTTATCGAGATTGACATTGGATAGTAGGTGTGGGAGGTTATGTTCGGAGATGCTATTGGTAGTTGAGGTAGTTTTATTGCAGGAAAGGAGATGATGTAAGGAAAGTGGGGTATTTTCATCGCAAAGGTGACATGCTGTAGGCGATTCCTTTTTGAATAAATGTTTGTGTGAGATATGTGTGGCCGAGTCTAAGTCTTATGTAAATCCTCAGTTTCTTGTGAGAGACGTTATACGGGTATATTGGTTTAGTAACGTTAGGATTAATGGTTTTGCAGGCGTGGGTGTAATTATCCCAGGATATTTTTCTTCTAAATTTCCAATTGTCGAGGATGATATTTTTGATGTCCTTTTTATTGCATTGATAAAACATAGTGGCAGATCTGGCTTCACTATCAGCTGCGTCATTGCCACTGATTCCGAAGTGCCCAGGAATCCAAACTATTTTTAAAGTTTCGCTGTTGGTTATTAGAAGGTTACGTATCTTTTCGGCAATACCAAATAAGTTGGATATGTTTTTAACCGCGGAGATTGTGGAAAGACTGTCAGAGAATATGACAGTTTTTTTTTTTTTTTTAGCGTATTGGATTGCTTTGAATACCGCGAAAGCTTCTGCGGTGAAGATTGAGGAGAAGTCTGGTAGTAAACCTTTGGAGACAACGAAACCATTATCGCCAACTACAGCAAATGACGTGTGGCTTTCAGTCTTAGAAGCATCAGTGAAAAGAAAGTTCCAACCCAGGGATTTGTAGTTCTCTGCGATGTCCAGGAATAATGTTTTGTAAGTGTTATTATTGGTTGCTGATTTGGAGTACTTCTATAGACTTGTGTTGATGATATCGCTTGGAAGTTTTCAGGGGGGCCTGCTGCTTTGGTTAGTATGTTTTATTAAAATTGGGATATTTTATTCTTTGGCAGATGTAATAGCTTTGGATAAGGGTGATTGAAGTCTCGGCGTTTTTTTCCAATACAAGATCTTCTTGGCTTAATTTTGGATAGGAGTACGAATTGGTGACTTGACATTGTAAATAAAGCTTGAAGTTAAGTACCAAATTCTATCGTTTACATTTGGTAAGCCTGCCTCGGTAAAGATGTTTATAATAGGTGTTGATCGGATGGCTTTCAGACTTGTTCATACTGCAACATGATACGGAGTTTTGATGAGCTGCTGCGAGGATTGGGAACAATTACCGTAAATTGGGAGACCGTAGTCAATTTATATCGATTAAATAACTAATTTTACGATATTGATAAGACTATTTACATTGGAATAACTACTCTTAGATGATAAGTATTTGATTAAATTAACCTGGCAGTAAGGCTTTTTCTGGTGTAGGTACATTGGTATTTAAAATTATATTTAGAGTCAAATATAAGACCAAGAATTTTAATGAAATTTACATTTTTATAAGATTATTATTTAAGTTTACATTAATAGTTTTATTCCAATTATATTTCTTATAAACATCAGGGCTTGAGAAATGTGGGAAAAAGTATCCTTTAATATATTAAGGTCTTTGCATATTGAAAAAAAAGATTAGGTCATCTGCATACAGAACATGACCTATGTTATTGAAATTGTCTATAATTTTGTTGATTTCGTTAAAGGCTACCGTAAATAATACTACTGACAGCGGTTAGTATCCCTAAGGGATACCATTTTTAAGCTTATAGATTTTCGAGTGTGTGTCAGAGTATTTAATGCGAAAACATATGTTGGAAAGGAAAGATTTGACAAAACCGAATACTTTAGGGCCAATATTCCAATTTAAAAGTTTTTTTTAGGACAACGCGTGCCCCAATTGTCGAATGCTTTATTGAAATCTAAACTCAGAATAGATACATGGTTTTTCTCAGAGAGAGTAGAGGCGATAAAATAGTCAAGATGTCGGAGTGCATATAATGTAGATTTGCCTTTTTGGCAAATGTGTTTTACCTCTTACTGAATGCAAACAAGAGATAAACTCTTATTATATTTATAGGTGATTCAATGCAAAGAGCGGAAGGGCTGGGATCTAAAGGTATGTTGGTGTCGTTAAGGATTTTGAATTTTTCATTTACAAATGCAGAGTTAAAATTCGAATCATCGGCAAGCTGCTCCCAATTTTGACCGAAATGCTCAGTAATGTCTATTGGGCGGTTAATTGTTTTAGAAGCAGTAACTATTGTGCCGATAGTGTTCGGTGTATAAGAACCTGTTAATAATTTGATATTGCCCATAACTTTTGGGATGCGCAATTAGGGTTAATGGTCGCGGTGAAGTTTTCAAAACACTTAATTTTTTTAGCTTTAACAGTTTCACGGAATTTAGCGTTCAGCTTCCGGTATAAGATAAAATTAGAGTCAGTGAGCTATGCGTTAAAAGTATGCCAAGCCTTTGCTTAAGATTGCGGAGTATACTAATTTATTTGTTCCATCAGGGAACTGTTTTTGAATGATAATTGTAGCTAGTTTGCGGAATGGCTATATTTGCTGTAGCGCGTATGTATTTGTCGATAACTGATGCTTCCTTGTTGATATTGAAAGTATCTTTTCTTGCGACTAATTGCTCTATCCAACAGAAATTTTTTAGGGCATTTTTGTTTTTGATTGAAAGAGTTGTATGTGAGGATTATAAGTATGGGAAAATGACCACTGCCAAACAGATTGTCGGATATGTTCCATGAACATAAGGGGAGAAGAGAGGGTGAAATAAGAGAGGTCGATGTGGGTAAATGTTTTATGAGTCGAAAAGTGGGTGGGTCGACCGTCATTAAGAATCGCTAGCCCTGAGTTAGCGATGAAATGATCCACAAGTTTGCCGCGTTTATTAAGTTTGTCTGGGCCCCAGGACCGACTCCATGAATTGAAGTCGCTTGTTAATATAACTGGGGTGTTTATTCCACATATAACATCTTCTAGGTATTTACGTGAAAATGTTTGTTCGGGATGTATGTAGAGGGAAATGACAGTGATTTTTATATTTAATTTGATAACGACACCTACTGCTGATATATTTGAATTTATTAAAATTTGTGTATGAGGGACAGATTTCTTGATTAATAGGCATACACCTTGCTTAGAGTTTGAGATGGAATCAAAATTATGAAAAAAATGAGGAATATTGTTTGGGAGAGAATGGCTGGAAGTTGAATGGGATATGTGTCTCTTGTAGGGAAATAATGGTTGGTTTTAAGTCATTCATTGTAGAACACTAAGAGGCTGGTGAAGAATTATTATACGCGAGATGGTTGTTATGTTGAAATTAATTACTTATGGTGGAAATTTTTGGGTGTTTATGATCATGGCTCCGCGACCCAGATGTTGAACCAAACATGCCCCGAGAGGAGCCCGCCGGATTCAATCCCTGCGCCGCCGCAGAGTCTTTATTTTGGTTAATATTGCTGATATTACATTGAGTCTCAGAGTTCAGAGTATTTGAAATATTTGAGATTCGTGATGGATGAATCGGTTGTGTGTAATGTAGGTTCGTAGGTAGAGTTTGTGTGGGTGTATAAGGTGTTGTAGAAGATAGTAGTGGTAATTTTGTAGAGCGAGATGGGCTATGAAATTTAGAATATGTAACGAAGTTGCGGGATGTGGTGGAGGTGGGAGGGGGAGATGGTGAATTTGATATTTTCAGCCATATCACAAATTCCATCGTAATAATTCCCGCACGGACAGTTACGCCCCGATCTACGACAAACAGCTTTCACAAAATCCGAGTGGAATATTCTTATTTTCGAAATCAGCGGTGTATGTCAAAATGAAAAGATAAATAGCAATACCGTGCTATTTTAAATTTTAATTAAGCCTACACATGATTATGTGAACATTTAAACCAATATTGTAGTCCAAGGTTGCCTTCTACAATTTCCCAGAAATTTTCAATTTCTTATTTTGCCAGTTTCTTACAGCCTTGGGAGGCCAGGTCGCCTATCTCGATCATTAGAGACTCATATATTTTTTTTTTTTTTTAAATTGAACTGGAAGACCTAAGGTCCTTTAAATGCAACCTGAATTGCACGGCACTAGTTTGGCACAGTGGATTTGAGAACCAGGTATTGACTGTCTCATTTTAACCCATGTGCGGCATCCAATTAAAATTGGAGGTATAGAAAAGAATGCGCCTAGCGTGGGGATCGAACCCACACGTCCTAGTTAGCAATCAAGCACTTTATCCACTGCCACCCACAATATTGAAATTTAAAGTCAAATATTATTCATAAAGCCATAGAATTTGTAAAATTACTTACATTTTTCTTTAAAATAACTGTTAACGACGCATTACTTTCAGTGTCCGACACAAATGGTTTGTCGTAGAAAAAGTCTGTTTCATTTCATTCCATTCGAATTCAGTGATACCAATTTCTACGAACTTCGAAAATCGTAAGCGAATTTATCACTCCTAATCCACTACGATGGAATTTGTGATAGATTTATCTGGAAACGTAGCATAATTTCGATTACGATGGAATTTGTGATAGGGCTGATTGCTTTGAGTAACCGTACCGCAAATAGCTGGCGTCGCGGGCAAGTTTTGTGATAATGTATTGGTTTTTTGAATTGGAGATGTTGTTGGAGGGGAATAGTTTAAAGTTGGTTGTATTTGTGAGGACTGTGTTATTGTTTTGGTTTAAGTGGTTAATGTTTGAGAGTATGCACGAGAAGGTAGAGGGGAAGTTTGAACAGTTGATTCGGTTTGCAAAGAAGTGCCTTTTGCAACTGTAGAATATGTTATCAAAATTGAAGAAAACGGATTTTGTTCTTTGAATTTTTTTTTGCGTCGGCCATGGTACATTTGTGTATTGTTTTCATTTTAAGTTCTTCTTTGGCATTCAGATAACGTTTGCACGTTTTTGAAGACGATGGATATTCTTCATGACAGTTAGCGCATGAAGTACGTGTCCATTTTGCGGGATGGTGAGGGACAAGGGTGTCACAACTAGGTGATAAGTTATAATAATAATAATGTTTATTGAACTGATATATATACAATTGGCTCTTAATTCTATTTTACATTACTTATATTACATTGATATTTTAATTTGTGTTAGCTCTTAAGGGGCTAATATTATACATTGTTTTAATTTTTTTTGTTAAAATTATTAAAAAAATTTTCCTTGAATTTGTTGTTCTACTACTTACTGGTAGTTTGACGCTGCATCCTCGTTGAATTGGATTGCTTCGTCGTCGTTGGTATAAATTAGTCCTTCGTCAGTAGCGCTGTCACATCTAGATATCTTGGCTCGGGGTATCTCTTCGCTGGTCATGCTATTCACTAGGGAGTTTGGGTGGTTGATTAGATTACTCGTCAGTCTTTTGGCAGCACTGATCATGTACTTGTCGAGGGGTGTTATTCCGGACGCCTCTAAAAGTCGTTTGTTGCTGAAGTGCTTTTGTCGTCGCTGGTCAAAGTGGAGTCCCGTGCAGATACGGAGGATTTTCCTCTCAAACATTCCAAGCCTTCTCATGCTGGTTTTGGATACAGTAAACCATGCAGGAAAACAATATGTGATAATGGGCCTGAGAAGTTGCTTATAGGTAAGCAGTTTCGTCTTCTGGCTGAGTCCATTCCTTTTCCGCATTAGGGGGTGGATTCGGTGAAAAAGCGAAATTTGTCTTTATTAGGGTAGCTGTCACTTGCGGGTTGAAACGGAACTTCTCTTCGAAATTGATACCCAGATATTTCACAGTTGGTTTGGATCTTAGTTGTGACCCGTCGGGCAGATTGATAATAATACTTCGGCAACTTGTGGCTGACGGCGTGTTCCGATGCCCCGCTGGTCTTCTGAAGCAAACCAGCTCGGATTTGGCTGAGTTGGCTTTGATGCCCCATTTTGTGAGAATTCCCACAGGCGTCTCACATGTTCTTCTACGCTTCGGGCTGCAATAACTGGATACATAGATTTGGCATATGTTAGCGAGTCGTCTGCATAGAGCAAATTAATAGAATTGTTTGGTTGGGGCTGATGCGATGTGAAAATGTTGTAGAGGTATGGTCCTAGCTTCGATCCTTGGGCAACTCCTGCTCTGATGCTTTTGGTTGTTTACTTGCTGTTTTCTATTTGAACAAAGAACGATCTGGAATTAAGAAAGCTAAAAATTATTTTAACTAGTGTACTTGGAAAATTAAAAATGGTTAGTTTGTGTATAAGCCCCTGTATCCATATGCTGTCGAATGCTTTCTCAATATCCAAGAAGCAGCCAACAGCAACCTGGTAGTTGTTGAGGGTATTAATAATATCCTTCTGGAATCTCAAGAGTGGATGTAAGGTTGAATGCTGCTCCCGAAATCCGAACTGCATATCCGGAATGATCCGGTTAGCGGTGCAGAATGTCTTCAACCTCCAAAGAATAAGTGCCTTTGCTGGTGTTGCTTAGTAGAGATATGGGACGATATCCTGATACGCTACCCCTATCTACTTTCTTCGGTATCGGCACTATCTTCGCTGTCTTCCATCTTTTCGGAAAATAGCAGTTGTTCATGCAGTTGTTGAATAGGATCGTGAGAAATAGTATCATGACATTAGGGAATTTCGTTATGATATAGTTGGAAATCATGTCTGGTCCTGAAGATTTCTTGGGTCGTCCACTAACGATTAGCTCGGCGACTTCTTCGGGGTTGGTGAAGCTTCCGATCATCTCTGGATCGCTTGCTGGATTTTCATCAGTAAAAGTAGTTATTTCATTGTTCATCTGCTGCAACTGCTCTATTGTTGAATCCACTTCATGTAATAATGCAGATTCGTTGCGCGGGTTTGGCGCGAAATTTTTTTCAAAATATTGGGCAAATGCTTCGCCTTGTCCTCAGTGGTCATTGCATCCCCTTGTCTGGTGCTAATTATTTCTGGAATTTGTTGTCTTTTTCCGGTGATTTTGTTGATTTCCCTGAACGCATCGGGCCCCGGTTTGATGGATTGTAGCCTCTTTTGGAACTGGTTGTTGTTGAAATGTTGAAAACCATTTCTTAACATAATTTGCGTACATTGGAGTTCACTCTTCAACATTTGATAGTTGCTGCCAATCGTGTTCCAATCCCTTTGATGAATTCTTTGAAGTTGCTTTCTCAATCGCTGCCGATGATGGTAAAGTCGAACAATCCCTTCTGTGAGATGCTGGTATCTGTCCTGCGAGTTCTTCGGTCTCTTTTGCTTATCCAGAGCGTTGGCAATTGTGACCTCCATGGCTTCGATGGCTTTCTCGATTTCGGTGTTAGAGAGGTTTCTGTTGGCATCAGGCATAACTATTGCTTCCTCGATTTCTCTTTGAAATCGTCCAATGTCCAGTCGGTTGTAGTTTATGTATTCCTCATTTTGTGGCTGTGTTGTTAAAATCGACTGACCCAGATTAATGTGGAGTTCAACTGATTCGTGGTCTCCGTCTTCATTAAGGGTCCTACATGAGTAATTCTGAAACTCAGGAACGATGTTGATAAAGTTGGACGAAACCAGGAAGAAGTCCAGCCAGGACGGTGTTCTTGGGAATGTCGGCCTTGGTTGAGAAACCACTAGGAAAGAATGGTCCTCAAAATTTGCATCTAACCAGTTCACCAGATAGTTTCCTGCTTCGGATGATGTTGTATCGTACCATCTTGGGTTCGGACATTAAAATCACCTCCAATGAGTCCATAGGTGTGCTGAGCAGCCAAGTTCCTGAAAATAGAAAGATCGTGATTAATTTCGGATTGTCTTGCACTGCATTTGTTGTATATGCTGAAGATAATTAGTGTTGCGTCATCTTCGACTTCTATGACGATGGATGTGGCTTCGAGTGATCTTAGGCTGGGGATAACGACTTGAGAGGCTTTAATATTATTCTTAACGAACAGTGCTGTGCCTTTATTGCCTTCATCCTTGTCTGTTCGGACTGTGTTGTATCCTTTAAAGTCAATATTGTTTCGCTTGGTGACGTTGGTTTCACTGATTAGGGCTAGGTCCAGTGAGTACTTCTTCATAAAGAGGTGGAATGTCGTTCTCTTTAAAACGATGTACAATGAATTAACATTGTACGCGATTATCTTTAGCCGGTTTATGCGCATTACGGTCTGTGCATAGCTCAAGTATGAAGGTGACCAAAGCCACGGACTTCTTTTCCTTGCTCAGCGAAGAGTAGTTACTGGGCACTGCAGAGCGAGCTTTCTTCATCTAGACGAGTAAAGGTGCAGACTGATTTGGCCTTGAAGTCTTGCTGGGCTTTCTTTATGATTTCAGCTTTTTTCTTTTCTTCCTTCTTCTTCAGGAGAACCTTACATCCAAGGTAGTTTGCCAGATGTCCAAACTCTGCAGTTGGCACAATAAACTCGTTTGTTCTTTTCCTTCCGCTTGCATTCTCCTGGGTTGTGGTCTTCGTTACACTTAACACAGACGTACTTCATACCACAATTGGTCGCCACATGACCAAATCTTTGGCAGTTCCTGCACTGCACTATGTCCGTATTTTGGAGGCGTTCCCAGTGGACTTTCTGGTTGATGATCATAGTTTTGGTGTATATGTCAGCAACTTCACAAGACTTGCTTACTTCAACCAAAGGAGTTGTAGCTCTTATTTTTGGCTTTCCTCGATCTAAATAGTGCCACGTTGATTACTGGTTCACCTTCCATTTGGAGCTCGTCTTTGACTTCTATTGGTGAAAACGTACTGTGCACTCCTTTTAGAAGAAGAAGTATTTTCCTGTCTTCTCGGCTGGCGAAGCTGCGGTTCTCAATCTTCTTCATTGTGTTAAGACCCTCCTTTGTTGTTGTGTTAATTATGGTTTTTGTGGTGTTCAGATTTTTCAAGGTGATTGGGATATTCACTTCCTTTGCGTTATTGCTGATTTCCTTGATGTTTCCAGAAAAGACTATAATTGGAGGCATGCCTGGCTTATTCGTCTTCATGGTTGTAGGCTCTGCTATTGGCACTTTACTTAATGTTGTTGCTGAAGTTGATAGCTTTACTAATCTTTCTAGTGTTAATGATGTTGCTGGTGTTATTGTAGGTCCTATTGGCGTCTGGTTGTTGATTGGCTGTAGCTGGTTGAACGGTACGGCAGTGTGGGTATTGAGTTGCTGACTTGGTGAAGGCATGATGCTCTCCTTGAGCTTTTTATTTCACTTCTTTGATGTCTTCTTCTGTCTCTTGCCCTTGGTAGTTGCTTCTTCTTCCACACTTGTTTCACTTTCCGATGTTGATATGGCTTCGTCTCCGGTAAGAGTTACCGTATCTTCATCCATGATTTCCTTCTTGTCTTCCTTCTGCTCATTAACGGATGTGGCATGGATTAGTCCGCTTATTTGTTGCATGTGCTCAGCAGGTAGGTCCTCTTTCATCCGGAGTAATAAAGCCATTATTGCAGCCAATGCAGTTTCGAGGGTGAAAGGTTTATCCATTGATAAGCCTCTACCTGCTTTGGGCATTTACTTAATTACTCCAAATTACGGGTACGCACGACACTTATTTTGAAAAAAACTTTTGTTTTGCTGGGATTATCCCTTTTTAAGTGTTTGTGGGGAAACTCAGGTAGCCCGCGGGTATACCTTTGTCTGTCCTTTAATTAGGGGCAAAATTTTGTTATTTTTAGATTTTAAATTCTTCCGCACTACGTTGTTTACTGTTTCAATGCACAATGCGAACTGTCACAACTAGATGAACTGGAGCATCTTTTGGTGGTATGGCCAAGCAGTTGGCAGTTGCGACAACGCATGGAGGAAGGGAAATATTCTTCCACTTAAATATTGTGCCAACCAATATTTAATGTGGACGAAGCGGTCGAATGTAAAAAGCATGAGGCGGTGTAACGGGGTTTGTTTTCAGGTTGTTTCTTGGAATTTGTGGATTTGAGTGACTCCTTGATCACTCATTTCTTTTATTATTTCATCTTCAAGAACTTGTATTAGGCATGGGGCGTAAACAGTACCTATGCATGAGTTTAGATTAGGGTGAAGATAGACGGAGATAGGGCATAGATTTGCTAATGATTTTTGATTCAGGAATAGTTTAGCTATTTTTGAGGATTTCACAAGTAGAAGGAGGCTACCATCACGTAGTTCCGTTACACTTTCATACCCAGAGCTAATGCCATCAATAGCTTTTTTATGTAAAAATAAGCTTATAGAGGAAAGGGTTTTTTTCGGCACTAGCAGAGATTACTATGAACTTTGGGTCATTCGAATCAGAACTTATTGGGAGTGATTATTAATTTCACTGTTGGAGTTTTTTTTTCTTTTTTTTAAAGTGGGGCTCAGATCGCAGCTCCTTATAGAGCATGCTAAACCTCACAAATAAGCCAACATAAGATTGGAAACTTTCGTACGTTTCACCCCCCAAAACCCATTTGTTTACATTGTTGTATTTGTAGCTTTGAAACTCTATCCATGAATAGATGGGAAATCGAAAAACAAAACAAAAACAAATTACTAGGTCTGTGTTGTCTATGTGTCTATAATAAGAGAAACAGAAAAGATTCTTGTGTGCGTTTTTATCAATGTGTCTATTGAAAGAGGAACAGAAAAGTTACTTCTGTGCGTGTTTTGGCTTGTAGGCAAATGTCAAATGAAAGCAGAAGTTTCTGGTCTTTACGTTATTAGTTTATGCTAAACCTGAACAGCAGAACATTAAAGGAAGTATACCGGGAAAAAGAGATGAAAAAAAAATACCGGTGAAAGTATGTAACTGTTGATAGCGAAAAAACTACATTGAGCAAACAGAGAGACAATTGATGTTGTCGGGTTGAATGTCAGGCGGTGACTGTAGAACTATGTTAATAAGCCATATTCCAAAAAATTAAAATTTCATTAAACCGGTCAAGGAATTTGACATTTTTCAAAACCATTTTTTCGGATGACCATGTCTACATTTCAAATAAACCACTTTGTATTCTTAACTGTTTGTTACGGAAATATCACAGAACTTCCAACACTTTGTTTTGACGGACTTAAGCTATTTTGAAAAAAAATTCAAAGTGCGGACGGCCGAATATAATAGATATGAAGCTGGCAGTCTACCTCTAGGAAGCTGTTTATTCAATATTGCTAAACGATTCCATTCCGATTCCATTCCTAACCGAATGGAAATGACTTGTTTGGTGTCAGAATCACACTCAGATTCAGTTCTGTGAAAGAAAAATAATTAATTTCATATTATAAGAAGAAAACAAAATAATCTTACGATTATAAATAAATTTAATTTAAAAAAATCTCACATTTGCTACTGCCATTTTCGTGCAAATTCAGCAACATAATAAAAACAAATGCCAATTTGACCGCAAATTGATTCGTTTTACTTTTATTAACACAAGTGTTGCCATGCTCATGTAGAGCTTATGCTTTGTTTACATTTATGAACGCCATTTTGGCAGTACTGCGGAAGTCTTACAAGTACGATCTCAGCCATAGTTTCTGTTAAAATTTAAATTACAAAATCTACCTACTCAAAACAAACAAAGCCTCCAACCAATATGTATTTTGAACTTTGTCTAAAAATTACTTGATTTGTATCAATTGTATATTAAATGTCGTTGCTATGTCTTAAAAAATGTAGTTTTGTGAAGAAAATGTTCGCTATTTTCGTTGTTTTTAAGCAAACTGAGGTGAAATGGTAAAAAAACTTGAAAATTCGTTACCTGAAAGGAACAAAGTGTGGTGCAGACGAAAATGCTATAATGAAGATGAACATGTTCATCTTCACTATAATCTGCAATCTTAAGATTCATACTTCCTATAATCTTCATACGTAAAGATGATCTGCATTTTGCTGTGAAGTATGCACATTATGTCGGTAGGTAGCTATATGAACATAACTTTATAACTTAAGTGCAATATACATAATATTCATGTGATTTTAAAGATTATTATTATTATTATTATAAGCTTTATTCACTATTAATGTTTATAATTCAGAATATATATAAATACAAGTTTAATAAAAAGTTTGATGAGCATAAGCCCCCCCTTTATTTTCCAACTTCTTCTATCTGTTGCTTCTTGCCGGTAGTTAGAGCAAAAGGAATTGATGTCATCTCTCCATCTTTTGTATTGTCCTCCAACATTTCGCTTCCTGTCTAATGGTATCCATTCTGTTGTCGTCTTGGTCCATCGTTCATCCCTTGTGCGAACTATGTGCCCAGCCCAGTCCCATTTTAATTTTCTAATTCTTTGCAATACGTCTTCGAAATTAGTTTGACTTCATATTGTGTTGTGGTTTATTCTTTGGGAGATCCGCATCATTAATATTGATCTTTCCATCCATCTTTGGCACGACTTTAATTTGTTCTCATGGTATCTTGTAAGTTGCCACGTTTGGCACCCATATGTGAGAACTGGAAGATATATATATATATGTATATACAAATCAATTGCTGTTCGTTTGGCTTTTTTTTAATTTAACGCGCACTAAAGGGGTTTTAGCTAGCCTTAATATGTTTAACCACAGTGTGAGCATTAGGAAAATAGGAAGGGATTTAAAAGGAGATACCGATGTACATTGGTCAAAATATCAAATAGAAAATAGAGCCGGGCAAAGCATTCCACATTCGTGTTGTTCGACTGAAGAAAGAATCTCTGTACTTGACAGTACGGCCGAAGTTGGGCTCAAGGGTAAACTGATGAGTATTCCTAGAAGTGCGATTATTACGGTTGAATAGTTTAAAGTGAGGAATGCAACTGGCTACTTCGCTAGAACATGTTACTGCAGCCCTGTAGCAGCGAGACTACTCGACTTGGTCGCGCACATGACTCGCCCTGGGGCGCCCTCTTTCGTACATAAGATACTGTGGCAGGAGCAACCACCGGCTGTAAGCATCAGCGTAGCTGATATGTTTAACCACACACAAAAAAACTCATTAAAACAAAAGCAAATTAAAGGTTTCTAACTTACAGTTTTTTCGTGGGGCACTTTTGGCTCATGAGACGCACCACCGTTCGTGATTCGCGTGATGTCAGTATGTCATGCCGGAAATTGCATCTGCGATCACACCTTGTTGCCAGCTGCCAATGAGGTGCTATGCGTCGGCCTATCCAAGGATCTCGCCAATATAAATATCCCCTGAGGCCTGACCGACGACCCGCTTGGCGGATGCAGCATTTTCGATGCCGTTCGTCGATTGGGATGGCTAATCATGTGGGTTGCGGGAAATTCATCGGGTTCCTGTAAGTGGATGGTAAAGCGTGAAGTCCGATCTGATGTTATTTTTTGTTGCTTTGTAGGTACTCACTATTGTTTAAATAAGGAAAAAAGGTAAAAAAAAAACATTAGGCAAATGCCGGCCAAATCTCGAACGCCAAAACCAAAATAATAATATTTTTGTTGGCATTTGATTTGGTGTTATCAAAAAATGAGTGACAAGTAATTGCAATGAGAGCAGCGGCTTTCAGCCGATTTTCGAAAGGTTTGGTAATGAGTGTGTTCTACCCGATTGGGGTAGAACACACTGTGGGGAAAATAATTTTAATAATATTATGATGAAAAGGGGGGATCGACCTAAAGACAAAGCTGCTCCACACTGGTGCTGCTATCCCCAAACGGGTCTCATATATCTTACCTGAACAACGGATAGTGGTTTTACTTTGTCCGAATAATTTCGAAAATCGGTTGGTTGGTTATGTAGTTTATAGAAGGGGAACAAAGTCTTTTTGGTTTCCAAAGAAATAGTGGTGTCTTCGGTTGGCGGGAGTTAAAAAAAAAAACGAAAATAAAAGAACAACATATTTATTGCGTGGTAAAGTCCTTTGTTTAATTGTGCGAAATATGGTGACGGTTACCTTAAATTTTTTTTTGGTGATAGGTTTTTTGTACGCAAGGAGGTGGATTTTTCTGTATCTTTGGAGTTTTTTTTGAATATTTTCGGATATTTGTGGTTAAGATGACGGTACGAGTGACGGTACATTTTTTCTCGCAACTTAGCTCTTAATTTTTTTTTAGATTCTGGGCGAAAATTCGGCGAAACATCGACAAGAACAAAGTCGGTGCCGCCATTATAAGTATTTTTATTTTTCTTGGATAAAAAGCTGCGCCACGTGAAATCCGACTGGCCAACAGTCGAACCAAAAAGACAGTGTACCAACTACCGCCAGCGTGGATTTTTAAACAAACCGAGGAAGTGGATAACTACCACCTTTTAATTTCCTTTGTTCAAATAAACGAAAATATATTTTACGTCACCATTGTGACTTAAACACAAAACCCTAAACGCAAACCACAAATTATCACGAGCCAGAACCCTTAATTTATACGAATACAATCCATTTTTCGAACTTTGTGGAACATAGAAATTGTGGGAACTACAATATTTATTCCGGGTCCCAACCAACCTTATTGAAGCGGCGAACCACAAGATTACCTACATCTGGCGGTTACTTTTTTTGGTCGTTCGCAAACTTTTAAATAATTTTCAGTTTAAATATTGTTTTTTTTTATTGTTCTTACAATTAATTTTGGGGAAGTAGTCGATCGTGTGGACATCACTGGACGTCGTCGAAGCACAAAGTCGACCGGTCTAGTCCAGTATTCTCCGAGTCTGTTGTTTTTTTTTTAATTTAATTATTTTGTTGCCACAAAGGCATTTGTGTAAGCTACTACCCCCTAAAGAGCGCTCTATAGGCAGGTTACCGGCCAAGGACAACGGAGTCCGCAAGTTAAATACCGGAGAAGGCTGAGTTCGGCCCAAACATTAACGGTCGAGTTGGTGCTTGAGGGTAGTAGGGATCTCCTTAGGCCCAAACATCCAAAGCGGCCCTGCACGAGTGTGGCACAAAGGTCGGCCGATGATAACCGACCATACCATCGGTTACGTCTCTCCTTTTTTTGTTTCATTATATTATTAGTCTTGTTTTGGGGGTATATTTGACCTTTTCGTTTATAAATTTGTATTCCTGTTATATTGTCATAATACCTACCATAATTTTTTTTACCTTTTATTTATATATTATACCATCTTGTTTTTATCGTGCTACGATAGCCACTTCATAGAAACTTTTATATTGCGTTAATATTCATTTTATTCAATTTTGGTTTTTTTTGTTTTTTTTTATTCCTTTGTTTAAATAAATAATCATGTTTCTAAGCCACGCCAACGTACCGACTTTCTATGGACCGTGAAAAGTCCTAAAAATGTATTAAGGGTTTTAGTATTTCAGGGGGTGCGGAGGACAGCCAGGACATGAACAAAGCGGATTAAACTCTACAGCAGGCGTAAGCGATAGTGCAGTCTGATGCGAAATCGGCCTCCAGACTCCAGGAGTGGAGAGGGTAAGCCATTGGTTTAAAAACACCTTAAACCGTGTCGATGAGTGGTATCCAAACTAAAAGGGGTTGAGTCGAACGAATTGGCATGAATATATTTTTTGTGACGAGGTGAGGTCTGACGGAGGGACAAGATCCCCCCCTATATCCGGCGAGCTAAGCCGTGCGACGCCAGCATGCCACTGTTCTGACCGTTGGACATTCGGACCCTTCCTTTTCCCATCCTATCCCCATCCCTGTATCCTACCCAAACCACGCCCGGTCATCCAGTTGCCTCATTTTTGTAATATTTATAAAAATAACGAAATACATGAAACATTTCGACGATGTGCGAGAGATGTGATTGCATCCGTTATAGCTCTATCGTCTATCATTTTTAAATCTCTTTTGAATTCTATCCAGAAGATTCAAGTAAGTTTTGGGAGCTCCTGCCCAATTGTGTGACTTATAATCCAGCTTTGGACGAATGAAAGCTTTATAGATATAGTCGGGTCAGTCGGGGAAGAGAATTTCTTGTATTTGCGAAGGAAGCCCAAACACTTTGCAGCGTTTTTGGCAACATCAAATATGTGTTCGTTCCACAATAGGTTGTACTCTAACGACAGAAGACAGCACTGAGTTTTTGAAGCATTAAATTCTACGCGGTTTTTTATCCCCCCGTGGACGATGCTGTGGAGATCAGAATTTAATGATCTTATCATACGCTGCCGTTCTAGTTCCACACCCGAAAAGCAAGGAGGTGAATCTGAAAACGAATATGAAAAGCTGAGAGGTCTATCGTCAGGAAAACAATTAAGTGGATTAGAAGTTCCAGACATGAGATCATTAACAAAAATGAGAAAAAGGGTCGGAGACAACACGGAGCCCTGGGGCACACCAGCATTTATTTAGTTAATATCAGACTTGAAACCGTCCAATACAACTTGTATTGAGCGGTCTGAAAGGTAATTTCTAATCCAACGAATAAGAGATTCATCGGTACCAAATGCACGCGTTTTCTATAAGAGAGCTTGATGCCAAACTCTATCAAATGCTTTTGAAATATCAAGTGCAATAATCTTATTTTATCCAAAACGATGTAAAGATTTGTGCCACTGTTCGGTGAGATATACCATCAGATCACCAGTGGGCCTATAGCTACGAAAGCCATACTGCCGGTCATTAAGGAGCTTTCGTTTTTCAAGATATTTCTTAAGCTGACAATGAATCAGCGTTTCCATGACCTTGGAAAGAAGGGACGTTAGTGCAATTGGACGGTAATTAGAGGGTGAGAAAGATTCGCCTTTCTTAGGGACAAGCTGAACAAATGCTGTTTTTCATCTACTCGGAAAGAGACCTGTAGAATAGGACAGATGGAAAAGCTTACACAGTGGTTTTGCCAGCGTTGAAGAACACCTCTTCACAAGGATGGGAGGGATACAATCCGGGCCAGCGGATTTGTATATATCAAGGTCTTTGAGGACTCTAGCAACTGCACGATTGCGAAAGAAGATTCGTCCCATAAAATCGTTTACGCTCTCAAGTACTGGAGGAGTCATAACACTTTCTGGCAGCGTCGAATTAACAGCGAACTGCGCTGCAAGCAAATTGGCTTTTTCTCGAGAACTGACAAAAGGGGAGTCATTATAAACGAGCGTTGGTACCGAAGACGAAGTTGAATTTTGAATGTTTCACAAATGACCAAACATTCTTACTACCTTTGGGACATTGTAGTATTTTTTGCCTTAATTTTTGGTCATGCAAAAATTTGGTTCTACGAATGTGAACGTTGCAAGTCTTTCTAGCTTGTTGAAACTTTTTTCGGTTTTCCGGCTCGCTAAAGCTCGAGAATGGTTTTACGGTTTTTTATAATTTTGATCTTGAAATATTGCCAAATATTTATGGGTGCGTTCTGAAATTTGTCTGTTTCATAGTTCTTGTATGAGATCCGGTCTTTTTGGTCTGTTTTGTTGGAACACAAAACAGTTCTGTTTCAGAAATAAATAGCTAAGTGTGAAAATGTAATAGTAGATGCGTTTTATTACCTACAAAAACAACACGAGATCCAGGTTTCTATTGGGGTTTCTATCTGGGTTTGCAAATATTAGTATTAAATTCGGCGAACAGAGGGTACATAGCAGTACATAACCCATATCGTTTTATTTTTACGGGGTGAACCATATTCGTTATTGTCGATAGTAAAACACGGCTAGTGTATAGGGGTGGCCGTGGCGCGATAGTTGTGTGCTCGCCTGTCAACCTCATGGTCACAGGTTCGATCCCTGCCGTAGTCTGTGTCGTCTTATTTTTCCATTAAAAGCCAATTCTAAAAATAAATGTCATACCTACAATGAGTGCTGCGATTGAGTAAAACTAGTATACCGATAAATATGACAACGAATAAAAAATAATAATGCGAATTATAAGGGACATATACATATAAATAAGACACGGAAATTTCTCTGCATTAGTTCAACCGCCATCAATGGAGATAAAATCTGAGACAACAACCACCTCCAGTCTCAGAACATTGCGCCACACATCTTGCCTATCCTTCTTTCTCTTCCTTAGCCTTACGACCGCACTGTGTTAAAACATTTAAAGGGTAGTATAACAGCTTGAGCGCGTGTAGATTATAAAGAAAAAGTGTCGGTTGTCTAAAAAATAAATAATTTCAAGACGATAATTAAAATTTATCATCAGTTTGTGAGTGCGCGAGAACTTTATTAATTAAAATGTTAAGGAGGGCATAAAAGCACCCAATAGTCCTATGCGCGATGCATTTAACCACGAGTTGCAAGGAGAACAACAATACGCTACTAAATTATTGGCCGAATCCGTTCATTCAAATGCAATTGAATGAACAACAAAGAACTGTAGTGGAATCAGCTAAGGTGATTTGTGATCGTCACATTTACGACGGTCACGTGTGATCAAATTATATTTTACGTCTGTGTAAGGTGATAACCAAAAATTAACCAAAGCTTGGCACCACTTTGAGAGAAGTACTAAGTGTTGACTTAAATCCATATACATATGTTTGATTTTGTTTCTCTGCAAACTGTTTTATTTGTTTGTCCAAACGTTATTAACCTTTTAATATTAAAAATAAATGTTATAATTATCTCACAATCCAAAAAAAAAAATAAAATTTAGTAATTGAGTTCGCGAGACAGGGCATTTCCAATTTTTTCTACAAACTGCGAAGATAAAAATGTTTCGTTTGTTTCCCAAAAGTTTTTTATATTATACATTTATTCTAAATACCAATTAATAACAAAATAAATTTAAAGTTGAAATAATGTGTGAGAAAAACAATGCCTTTACCTAATTACATGTATGTACTTCGGTTTATAAGAAGATTGGTTTTGGTAGATAGAATATACTTTGTTGTATGTACTGTATTATATTTGTGTTTACACATGTATACAATTTCTTTTTTTCGGAATTTGTGAAATAATGAAAACAATTTTACAAATTTACAAAATGAGAAAACAAATCAATTCTATATGAAAATGACAACAAAAAAGCTGTCACAAGAAAAAGTCATAAAAATGTGAAAATCACCTTACGCTGATCAAATTTATTTTTTGTGACTGTCAAAAAAATCACCTTAGCCGATTCCACCCCTGGGCACGATACTTTGATGGAAGCTGTGAACAGTGTATCTGGTGTAATTTACTTCCTTCCGGGGCACTGGAAACATCAGTTCTCAAAATGAATTAGACATATAATTGACTTTGGCATCTGGAAGAAACAGCAATGTTTAAAACTAGTCTAGTTATCAATAACTTACAACTAATTTACTGGCCCTTTACGGGCGCTCTAAACTAAACAATAGCTCTTAGAACTAATGTCTTTCGACTTAAAAACACAGTTTTGCATCTGACGTGGTAGATGAGCGGAATCGCCCCTCCATACTGTATCAGCCCTCGACTGTCTAAATAGAGAAATGCCTCGGGAGGGATGTAGCCACTTAACCGCGGATTGTCAAAATATTCGTTATTGGGGTAATACGCCCCAAGAATTAAGATGCTATTTGACGACATCGCTCTTGCAACGTGCCCCCGAATCAGCTTAAACAAATCAGCTCGGTTGTATAGAACCTGGTTGGAATAATATCGTTTGTACCCCGACTCTGGTGTTCTGTTTAATGCAAGACAACGTCGAAGACACTGTTTCTCAAACACCCGAATCTTTTCCATTTGAGATGGGGCAACGTTGAACCACACCGGGCATCCGTAGGCAATCATCGGCCAGATGAGGGTCATGTAACAAATCACCTTCACCCTGCTGTCAAGACGACTGCTATAAAACAATCGTTTTGTCAGGGCAAAGGCTCCCCTAGCCCTGGCCAGAGCAGCACCTATATGTCTGTCGAAATACAAGTACTGATCCAACCAGATGCCAAGGTACTTCACTACACTTTAACTCGCCAGTGGATGTCCATGTGGCCCTACCAGCTTACGCCAGTTCTTTCTCGTATCCCTTGAGTCGCTAGACAACGGAGTCCTAAACAAAATAGTTTCTGATTTCTGGAAGTTGATTTTCAACTTCCAGTCATCACAATATCGCTGAATCTTGTCGAAGTCACTCTGCAAAAGGGTTTTGATGACCTGAACTGTATTAGCTGTTCTGTACGCAATTAGATCATCGGCGTACGCAATTGCCTGAGTTAGACTACCTATCAGATCGCTGGTGTAAATGTTGAATAGAATCGACGAGTTAACCATTATTAATATTAAAAATTGCGGTAGAAGTTACATTGCCACTCTTGACAACAGACAGGCGCCCGTACACTGCTTTTTAGTTTTGTCCCATTGGATATAAGAAACCAGTTTAGACGCAGCATGAATTGTGTCATGCCCCGCCTTAAAACCGAACTGATTATCCGGGATGATATTTTTGACCTCCGCCCACTTGAACAGGGTTCTATTAATAACCTTTTCAAATACTTTTCTGATACTTGGAAGAAGACTTATCGACCATAGATTCACCGGATTGGAGTTGTCCTTTCCCTTTTTTGGGAGAGGGTGCACCACAGCTGTCTTCCACCGCACTGGATAATATGCATTATTCAGCGCATTGTTAAACAGTGTGGTATAAATGTCAACTGCTTCTTGAGGCAAATGTCGTAGTACAACGTTGGATATACGATCGACTCCTGCTGACTTCTTTTTCTTTAATGAATCGAATATGAGCTAGAGCTCATTCTTCGAAATTAACATTGGACTGGGCCAATTTCAGTCGGCATTTATGGCGTTTGCCAAATCTTCATCATTAAACCCGGCAAAACCAAGGTTCTCAGATCGCCAGTCGGTTATATCGTTCCGGAGCCATAAGTGATGAAGCAGAGCTCTGTTCTCCTGGTCATGATTTGGGCGAATGTTAGCATTCACCTTGTATACTGGCAGGAAAGCAGCCTCCACTTTCTCCCTCGGATCTTCGATTATATAGAGGTCATCGTCCAATACGGCATCCTCTGGGTCTATGCCTGCTGTCAGAAGTACGTCGCTGTTCTCTGTCGTCCTATGGAGCTTAAGACACGGACGATCGTTTTGATCCTTTCTTCTAAAAATCTTATTAATTTTTGGGAACATACTTGGGTGCTAGAGTTAACGGCACGAATTTCATTGTCCCAAAACAAATTAATAGACAACCTATAATTTTCTTTAATCAATTGGTTGATGTTTTTGATGGACGACTTCAGTGTTCTAATCTCCAGATCTCGTGTATCGGTAAACCGTCTGTACCAGCGTTTTAGTCTTGTCAGTAGACCACTTTTTTGTCTGTGTAGTGCGTCAATCGTCGTGTTGCGGTACATTTCCGTTGCATTATGTTCTTTGTATTTCGGTATTGTTCTGTTGATTGTTCGTAGAATCGTTTCGTCCATTTGTTCTAAGTATCTGTCGATTTCTGTATTTGTCAGGTTCCTGTCGTTTGACCGTGATTCGCTCAATAAGGGGTTGGAGAAGCGTGGCCAGCGCACCTTACTGTAGTTATAAGTATGCACAAGCACATACTCCTCCAACTCCATAAGATCATTTGGAAGTTGTATTACGGCGGCGAGTCCGCAGTGGTCACTGTCGTACTCGATCGTTCGTAAACAATTTCTTGGTCGTTGACCCACAGTGTCAGTAAGTGTTAGTCTTGCGTCTTTCAGCAATAGATCCTGATAGGCACCGCTTTTTGGAAATGATGGCCTCTCTGTGGCTAGAAGATCGAGGCGATACTCAAGGTTGTATCGACCCATCCAATTATACAAATGGTTACCTCGAGGATTTTGTATTCGATTTCCCCAATTTATGTGTTTAGCGTTTAAATCACCGGCTAATATGTAAAAGTTTTCTTCCGAGCTCAATCTGAAGCATTCGAAAAGCTTTTCAAGCTCTGTTGTAAACTGGGTGGGCTGAGGTGTTTCCGGTGCCTAGGCAGCGATCACATACATTCGCTTCCCCTATTGGAAATGAATGCATATGATTGATGCCTCTAACGTCCGAAATTTTCGCACATCACTATTATATATTACCTTATGACTAATGCCTTTACGTATAAAGATTGTGTCGCCTCCTCCTTGAGTGTAGTTGGGTCGGTCTCTTCTTACGATATTGTAATTGTTGTTAGTCAATTTATGTTTCTGGTTAAGCTTAGTTTTGCTAGCCATAAACACATCTGGACTTATGTCTTTAAGCAATTGGAATAAATTCGCTCTACGTTCGGTCCTAATCAGTGAATTTACATTCACAGCTAGGTTCTTAAAGGGCCTCTCCGACAGCGCGCCCTTAACCTCAAAGTTGCGTTAAGCTTGGCAAAACAGAGTACAGATGATCCACCCTAGTCGTCTGCTCCCTGATCTGGTTTTTGGAGGTCAGTCAACTGGCTCTGGATGGCCAGCAGAATGCCCATAAAACCGCCTGCGCCGCCGGCGCCTTAAGCACGGGGGCCTTTTGGGCGACCTTTGGTGTAGGCTGTACCGTGCTTCCCCTTCCTGCCGCCATTTGGCGTAAGAAATTTGGTGGTTGACGGGCGTTGGTGTAGGAGTGCGCACTGTTGGACGCTTTTCTACCACTGTTTGCTTTGTTGCTTTATTGTTCTTAATAAGCTGATACGTCGGGCATCCCCGATAATTAGCGGGGTATCCGCCGCCTTGGCAGGGTACACATTTAAGCTGGGTCCTATCTTCGACCCGTTCCTTTCCTAACTTGCATTCATCTGCATTGTGGTTCTCTCTACACTTAACGCAGCGTGACTGCATTTCGCAGTTTGCTGCGGCGGGGGCGAACCTTTGGCAGCGCATGCATTGAGGCATGTCGCCGCGCCCTTTTAATTTGTCCCAAGTTACAACCTGGTAGTTGGGGACGGAGATACTCCGCAAACTATCCAGTTTGCTGCTTGGTGAGGGTTGGACAAGGAAGAAGGGAAGATGCCGCTTTTCCCGCTTAGCTCTAACTGTAGCGAACGGCTTGACCCCGATAAAGTCGAGATCGTCATTCGCTTTTTGGCGGGATCTATGCCCTTCAAAAGGACCGTTTGAAACTTTTCGGTCTTAGGGGTGAAACTAAAGAATTCAGGAGTGGATTCTTTTAGCAACGCTTTAATTTTTTTGTGCTGTTCCAGTGTGAAGCAATGGATATCATGCCTATCATTATTTAATCTTTTTATAGTAAAGCCGACTTACACAGATTTATGGTATCCCGTAACTCCATTTTATAAGTATTTAATGGGTGGCACCTTTTCTTTTTTCGTAATCGGCGGCTGTGGCTGCTGCTGCTGACACTGATTTTGCTGCTGCTGTTGATTCTGCTGCTGCTGTTTTTGTTGCGGTTGTTTCTGGGATTGTGTCTGCTGTTATTGCTGTTGTTTTTGCCGTTGTTGTTTTGGCTGCTGCTGTGGCTGTTGTTCTTGCAATTGTTCTTTTTGCTGTTGTAGTTGTTGTTCCTCGAACCCTTTCCGTTCTTTCGCTCGGCGCGCTTCTGTCCTTAACTGCGAGAACTAGAAGATCCTGTTGGCTTTTCAGGCTTTGGTTTCTGCCTGCATTGCTCCAATTCGAACGATCGTTCTTTGTTCCTCGTTGTCGTCCTCCTCAGATGAGGTTCACAAAGGCATTGCTTTCGCCTGTAGTGAAGTGACCTTCTCCACCCTCTGACATGTAGTCAATACCCTCTTCGGGTGACGTGTCTATTTGGGGTTGTCTTGCTGCCTCTGACGTCTCGACTATATCCGACGTCTTCACCCCAGCTGGCAGCTTTGCTGAGGTGGCGGTGGGTTTCCTCTTTACCAAATTTGGTGCGTACTCGATCCTCTTCCTGCGCTTCGGATTTACATCGGATGATGTTGCCGTTGTTGTTATTGCTTTTGATGTTGTTGCTGCAGAATCACTGCTTGTAAGTGGAACATTCATCGATGTTCCCTCAGCTGATGCCACCGTTGGGCTCATTGGCCCTAGGACACCTTTCAATAAAGTTTTCTACTTCACGGTTGTGAAAAACAGCTTGCAAAGTTCTGATGCCCGGCTGGGAATCGAACTGGCGACCCTTGGATTCGCGGTCGGCCACTCTACTACTGTGCTACTGCACCACGTGAGAAATGTTGATTTAACGTTAAGCTTAAACTCACACACGATATTTAATTTGCAAGAACTGGGAAGCCGAAAACGTGTTAACACCTCCACAGTACGAGATCGACTGTGATATGCAAATTGATTGTTTGGGATGAATGTACGATGACCCACAAAAGGTCACTGGAGGAGCCATGATTCTGTTTTCAAGTTATTTTCGTCAGGCTCTTCTAATTATTCTCCGATCACCTGTACTAGACGAACTAAGTGCATGCTTAAGATCATCTAATTTGTGACGACATGTAAGTTAATTCCAATTTACAAATAATATGCGAGTGTTTTACTGCGTTATGTTTTCGCTGAAGTTTTTAGATATTGGAAATAATAACGTCGCAGTTGACACCTCGACTTGGAGCTTTTCTGTTTCACGCATGACGAATCATACGCCGCGTGTTCGCGAGTCGGAAAACAATCATCTTTATACATATATCACCGCAAAAAAAGAAACAAAATATAGTAGTTACATCAGAAAGCCTTAAATTGATTAAGTTTATAACTGTGTTGTATTTAATATAGATACAAATTTTGTATTAATTTTTGAACATATTTTTCAAAAATATATGTATACAGGGTATAGGAAGTTCACCGGGTCCTCCGATACGCCTTGCTCGCATCTCAGTGGTCTTCAGGGGTTAAGCTATCCCTTCTTTTGCATTTAATGACTGCTGATATTATTATTGCAATTGTTAAAAGTAATGTTGTTGTTGGTGGTGTTGGTGTTGGTGTTGGTGTTGGGTTAGATGCAATGCCCTGTTTTAGGGAACTTATGGTGTCAATGTTTTCCAACATTCAATCTTTAAAATATTCGTCAATCTTGTAATTTGATGTTGACTTGATTACTTAATTTCATATGAAGCATTTCAATAAATTGTATCTTCTATCACTGTTTGATTTTCGAATGTCACAATCGTTCCTCTGTATATTGTGCCATCAATAGTGTGTTCATCGGATACAAGTATTGATCCTTCTAGGATGATTTCCAATGCGTAATTCTTCTCTTTAAATTTGCTACATACCGCTTTTTATTGTTCAGTAAATTTGATATACAACTGTCGTTTTTAACTAACTTACAATAGTAATTGTTTAATTCATTTTTACAATATTTTATGTTGTTATAGATAGTATTGCAAAGTACAATCTGGTTTAGGGCTGTCAGCAGCACGAGACACCTCAGGAAGCACCCGAGACGAGAACGAGACGAGACCGTATTTTTGGTACCGAAATTCGACGAGAATCTCGCTGGTCTGGGTTGTTTGGTTTCGGTTTTCGCTAGAATTTTTTTCTCTTATTTAATTATTTTTTAGTACCACGTTGAATTGTTTTTAATCTTCACAATTTTTTTTTTGTGAAATATTCTATGCGCGTTAAAATATCTAACCATATATGTATGTGTGTACGTAGTTATACAGAGATAGGCGCACAACGAAAAACCAACCCAGAATAAGTAAGATTTATGTTTGCATGTCGTTCAAATAGAAATCGCTCATATTTCAGACTTCTTTTCCCCCTCCGAAAAAGTTGATTTTAAGAAGCCTTTGGGTGACACTTGAAAAAACTATTATCAAAACGTCAAAATATTATTGTAATATCGTTGTCTACCTGCCGAGCCATGAACTGTGCCAAAATCCATTGAAGGATGTCTCCGATGGATTAAAAAAACCTCTAAAAAATGAACATTTTACCTCAAAAATTTCGATTTTTTTATAATTTTATAATTTGCTCCATTTGATTGCGTTTTGGGTGACATTTGGGAAAAAATATTATCAAAACGTCAAAATATAGTTCTTTGTCTACCTGACAATATATGAACTGAAAAAACCTCTAAAAATTCAATTTTTTCGAAAAATTCGAATTTTTTACTCCTGAAAAGGTTGATTTTACGCCTTTTAGGAGACATTTGGAAAAAAATATAATCTGAACAACAAACAAAATATTATGTTGCCTTATTGCCAAGCCAGGAACTGTCAAAATCCATTGAAGGTGCTCCGAATGGATTAAAAAAACCTCTACAAAATTCAAATTTTATCTTGCAAATACTGTTCTTCAAAGGTGTCTGATTCAGATAACGTTACTTTGCAGCTTATTTTTTTACGTTATCACACATCTTTGAAAACTAAATTCGCACAAAATTTGCGCTTTTATACGCAGCTAATAAATGTCAAATTTAAAGTTATCGTCTAAATTCGAAATTGTAACAGAAATTCTAAATTGTTATACTTTCATCCCTGTTTTCGCTTTATTTTGGGTCTATCTGCCTATTTGGAGAGCGAGCTTTTGTCTACTAGGGAACTTTCGAATTTGCCATGAAAATGTTATGTTATTAAATTCCGTATTGTATGTATTCCAATACCTAGTAGATATTTGTAGACATTTATTCATACTCTTTTATTGTAAATTTAAATATATTTTATGCCTACAAGTCAGTTAGAAATAGGTACAATTTTTGAATAAAATGTAAGTACAATTTAAATAAAGTGGTCGAAGCATTGTGTGAATTTAACTACGTATATTTTTTCCTCGTTCATAAAACTAAACTGTAAAAATTTCATCAAAATCTTTAGAGCCGTTTCCGAGAAACCTATATGTATACATGTATATAGTTTATTTTTGTTTAGGTACATATAATTACACAAGGGGTTAGCGTGTTAAGTAATAGTATTCTGTCATCTAAGTAAATGATTTTAAAAAATATATTTTTTAGGGACCGCGGCACTGGTCCCAAATGAAAATTCAAAAGTTGAACGTTATAAATTGTCTTAATTAATCCGCAGTTAATTATCGAAAGAATATAAAATACAATGATTGTCTCTGCTCCAGCTTAACAGAACATAATTGTCGTGATTGCACTTTTAGGTTCCCATGCAACCCCGAGACATTTACCTGGAATCGGATTACTCGGTGGGAACGCAATGTCCACGTCGTCGAACGGAAGCTTGTGTGCTTCGTTGGCATTTTTTATATGCTGAAGCAATGTCCGATCGTGTTAACTGCCGCCCATTTAATTATGTGCGTCCCGGAGATCACAACATGAGCGAGGTGAAACACTTGGGTTTCCGTGGGGGTCATTGGTCTTCTGAGCGTGTGTTGGAATTGAAATTGGTCTTCGGCGGAACGATAGGTGAAGTTGTGGAATGTCGACCTTCCCGTAAATCTTTATCCAGAACAGGTATATGATGACCATGATTATTATCACTATAAAGACCTCTGTGAAAATAGAAAAATTAAGATTTCTATGTAGGGTGTTAATTAGTTTAATGTTTTCTGCGCTGAGACGGAGCACAAGTTCCAGATTGGGAATCGTCCTTAGGCTAGTGATGTTGGATAACACAGGGGGCAGTGCTTGTTGAATGGTAGCAACTCTGCTGCGGTACGTCTTACCTTGATCTGCACCGTGTCGTTAGCCATTTGTAAAAAGAAGGTACCTTCTAAAGAAATAGATGAGGTAGTAGTAGTAGTAAAGTGTGATTTTATTGACATACGAGTATAAATACATAATTATAGATTAAGTTACATTGTGCTTTGATAACAATATTCACAAATAGACATTGGCTTATGCCGTCAGCCGAAAGAAGAGTTATTTTATAAAGTTCTTTGTTGATTTAGTTACCGCGAAATAAAAATACATAAGTAAAAATACAAAAGTGCAATATCAAAATGATTCGTTAATAATTTGTTGTCTATATTTTAGAGCGGATTTCAGGTAGTTGTAGAGGATATTCCAATTTTCCCCATTTAATATGTTAATAATTTCATTTGGTGAAAGAGTATTCATTCCCCATGATGACCTTCGGATCGAGTTCAGGAAGGGCAGATTCCCATGAAGTGATATATATCTTCTCTGCATCGCAGGTTGCACAGAGTGCATTGTGGATTTCTATCGTTTCTATATGGCAAGTAGTTAAGGTTGATGAGTTCTCCCCTGGCCTTAAAGATTGTTGATATAAAGTCTAGACTGTTTCGGTCATCGAAATAATTTTTAACACCTAAATCATGATTCAACAATTTATTGGTACTTCTTGTTTGGCTTTGCTTACTTTACTTTGTTCTTTGAACGCATTCCTTATTGATTCTTCAATTTTCACTAAGAGCATCTGGAGGGTGCCGCCGAAAAATCTACCACTGAGTTGGTGAAGTTGAATGCCATGGATATCGCCCAATCTCGTCGATTCTGTAAAAAATTGAAGATTTCTGCCTTTGAGACACAAAGCTGTCTTATTGGTAAGTCGATGACTTGGTTAATCTATGATTTCCCGAATATATGAGAAATGCAGCTGAAGTGTGTGTGTAGACCAGTTTCGAGGTGCACCATGTAGGTTGGTGTATTTTCCGGTAATCTAAAGGTTTCCTTGATGAAATATCTAAGAAGCTTTTCTACTTCATCAAACTCATAGATACCCCAAACTTGTGCTGCGTAGCCCATAATTGATGTCACGACTGCTTCAAAGACTTTATACTTTGCACTAGGTGCAATGTTTTGTTTGCTTAGAACGTTTTTCCAGGTGCTGTTTATTGCTCGCTTTGACTCTTTTAGTTTTTTGTGCAGATGTTTCTTATAGGACATCGTTGAAGTGATAAAGACTCCAAGGTACCTGTATTCTTTTACCGTTTCAAGTATTTCATTTTGCCATGTCCAAAATTCGTCTCTTGCGTGGCGACCCCTTCCATTTCGGAAAATCATGATTTTGGATTTGTTTGTGTTTAGTTGCAGTTTATTTATCATTATTTGCAGCATGTTTGGGGTTTCAGCTAATATGACAATGACATCAGCATAAAGTAAGAGATTTATTTGGAGTCCATCGAATGTTATTCCTCCTGGTAGGTATGTACTCAAGTAATCCAAATAAATTGAAAAGAGAAGTGGGCTCAACAGACATCCTTGTTTTACGCCAGTTGTTGATTCGAACAGATTTGATAAAATGTTTCCATCCCAAACTGCAGACTTATTTTCTTCATATAGTTTTTGCAGAATATTTAACATTTTAGTTGAAACTCCAAGGTTGCTTACTTTATAAAATAAGGCTTTTCTGTCGACACAATCGAAGGCTGCCTTGAAATCTACGAAAAACGCATACATTTTTTTTCCTTTATCCAGGTACATTCGAGCGATGCTCGTCAGAGAAAAGATGTTATCCACTGTGATATTCCTTTCGAAAGCCAGCTTGGAATTCGCTTAAGAGGTTGTTTTCGTTTACCCAATCTGAAAGGCGTTCAAGTAAAATTCCTGTGAAGATTTTCGTAATACTGTTGAGGAATAATATGCCCCTGTAGTTACTGGTTTCATTCGGATTTCCTTTCTTGAAGATTGGCAGAATAACACTTGTCTTGAAGCTTGCTGGTAATTCTTTTGTATCCCATATATAATTATATGCCAGTGTTAGTTTTTGCGGATAGTCAATTGTAGCGATTCATATGAGATTCGATCCTCTCCTGGAGGTTTATTAGATATACATCGATTATTAGATCGACATCGATCCACTATTGGTCGATCTAATTACATAACTTCTTGGTATGGGAGAACATATTGGATTGAGTTTTGATTGAATTGCGGGTTGAGTAGTTGTTTAAAAAGTTCAGCTAAGATACATGATTCCACTTTAATCCCTTTTGTGAAAAGTGCCTTGTTGAGCATTTTCGCGGTCTTCCAGAAAGACCCACTATCTTTGATGTTCGCCAGCATTGTTGAGAAGTTTAGAGTATATACTCTATGTTTGTCGCACATATGGACTTATAGTTTTTATTTGCTTCTTGATAAATGGGTTCTGCTTGGTTTGAGTTGCTTCTTCTTACAAGACGAAGACAGGCAAACGATTTTTTTCTCGCTGCTTCGCAATCCCAATCATACCAAGGTTGTTTACCCTTCTTGCTGTCATTGTTTGTAGAGGTCTTGCTGATTCCGTAATAGCTGCGGTTAGTATATCCGAACCTCTAATGGATTTTAGCTCATTTTCATTTATGAGGTTGGTAACGAGATTCAGGTTTGCAGTGTACTTCCCGATATCGTTCTGTCTCCACCGAAGTTTTGGTAGCAAACACTGCTGTGTCGGAGTTACATGTTGCACCACCATATTCACCTGCACGGATATTGGGAAGTGATCCGAATGTGTCAGCTCATCCACCCTGAAATCAGCTATATATTCAAGACACTTTCTTTTTACAAAACAATAGTCGATTGATCGCCCATTTAAGACCGTAAATCCCATTAAATCACACATTTCAATCAGCTTCTTTCCATTTCCATCGATTATTTCATCCGTTGAATGTCTAAGTTCTTTAATTGGTTCCATTAAATGCTCCGGCTCCTCATTAAGAATTTGTGTTGCTCCTACTCTTCCATTAAAATCTCCTATAACCATAATATCTTCTTTTCCAAATTCAAAAATAAAATTATATAAATATGACAATTCCTGAATCCACTTGTTGCAGTTTATATAAACGGGTATAATGTATAGTCTTCTGTGCTCCAATTTTAACTCTATCAAATCTCTTTCGAGTACTTTTACAAAACAGCAATCATTTAAAATTTTTTTCTTGATCCCATAAAGACTTCCTCCACTTGCCTTTCTATGCGTAGACCCTCTTTTTGCAGGTATCCATAAGAGTTTATGGTTTTCAAAAATATTTTCAAATTCTTCCATTTTTTTATCAACGAAAGTTTCACATAGACCAAAAACATCAAAATTATTAATGTGTTTAAAAAAAATCATTAAAAAGTAATTTATTTCCTAATCCCGCTACATTATATGAAATAATACTTAAAGAAAAAAGATTAAAATTAAAATTTTTTATATTTTGATTTTGAAGGCTTACGGCATTATGATCAAAAGTGCTGTATGCGTTCATTTCTCACTACAATTTGAGAGCCGCTGGGGCCAGCTCCATCGATGGTACTGTCAATTGGTGGCATTGCACTTCTGCCGCTTGTATTTCGCAATTGCTCCATATATGACATTCCACCTTCATCATCGCTGGTTTGTTGTTGGCATCGAAATAAAATGTTTTATTTTGAATTTTAAGAGTTTCTCCTCGTAATTGTGTTTTTAATTTAGGATTTTTTGTTATTAATTCGTTTCTTAGTTGCACTACCCGTCTTCGTTTCAAACGCGCCGCTGCTGGATAATCCCTATGCATCGAGATGCCCGTGTTTCTTAACGTTGTCGTAGATTGTAGGATTCGACCGACGTCTTCCCTACCTCGTAACTCTACTATTATGTTTTCGATCTTAGGATTTCGAGATTGAAGATCTTACTGATGTAATGACAGCAAGTCTAAGCACAGCATTATTGCTCTTTCAGCAGCTACTATTCCACTTTCAGCGGGGACATGAACGAAGATATTTTTTTCATTTGCCTTCTTTGACAGCCATTCAACTTGCCGTTCTATAGAGATGCAGCGGGATTCCATTTTTGCATTTGGTGTTGTAGGGAAACTTTTTTTTGTTGCAGTATGTGTAATTCCGCTACGATTCCTTCCAAGTCGGTTTTTGAGGGCATGTCTTTTAGTTTTTCATCCAACAAAGTTGAGATTGAGTCCTTTGTTAAATTTCCCAGAGATGCCACTGACATACTACCGACAGACAATTTAATTTCATCATCCGCAATCATTTTGTTTGGAGGGAAGTCGGGGGAGGTCTCAAGTAAGCTACGTTTGGAGAACAGTGCATTGGTCTTAGTGCCTTAATCACAGCTATTTTGTATTTTTGAAGGTGTTCGCTGCATATTTCTTTTTAATTTTGATTTAATACTTAAAAATATTAGAGATTCCTGATGTTTTATCGACTCACCCTTCGGTTTTTGTATAAATTTAATTTCTAATGTACTTTGATTATTTTATTTAGATTTAAAAGCAGTTTTATTTAAAATTTTATGGAAGTCAACCAAGAAAACAACTGATCTACTCACATACAACTTAACAATTGAAATTGAAATAAATGAATTTTTATTTAAAACTGTTCCATTAAAGTTTGATACAAAAATCGTATTTTCGCCAATTAGTTCAACTATTTCGTCAGTATTTGTCTTAAGGTCACAAGAGCGTCTCCGCCATTCAGTATTCTAGGTAAGCATGAGTCCTCACATGAGTTTTTTGAGTTCACTTTCTCGACATACATAGCTATTACCAATATTAATGCAATGTCCGATCAACCCGTATGTTTCGTCATGAGATATGAGGAGTTTTGAAAACTCTAAGTCAATTTGTCTGGTCTCTCTAATCGCCGCACAGGCAGTCACAAGATGATAGGTTTTTGGATCAATTTTAGGTAAATATAATACATAAAGCCTCAATGTCCCGTTGCAATAGATCGAAGGTTGACCGTATTCAACAGCCTCCACAACAATCTGGTAAGGCAATGTCTCGAGTTCGTTAATGATAGTATTAACTTCCTCTGAATCTAATAGATTGCTATTTACCAAGCCAAGCGCTCACTAGTTCGTTTATTCCCTCTTTTAGGATAAGTACGTCTTGGCTAACCTTGTCCGTTTCCCCCTTTTGTATGAAGTTGTTTTAACCGTCTATTGCACTGTTTAATTTGTCTGCAACCTCTTTATTCGTGTCGGAAAATTTTTTGATGATTAAGTATTGTCGATTGTTATTTCCAATTGAATGAATTTGTGACCTTTAGTCCAAAATGCGTTTCGCCCAGGTACTACAGCTGGGCTCATCAGTTAGATGCTGTAGTACCTTTCTAAGACGCATTATTTTTTGATCGATGTTTACCGACTTTAATAAAACTTACAGCGATTACTCATTGTAAATTATATTTTTCTAGGGGAATTTGGTTAGATTCATGCACCTAGAATTATGTTTTGCCCGTGGTCTGGCCAGTGAATTAATTGAAAAAAACGCAAACAATATGTTTATATTATTTTTGTTTTTGTTTTAGTGGACTGTGTGGATTTAAAGCCAATTGAATGAATTTGTGACCTTTAGTCCAAAATGCGTTTCGCCCAGATGAGCCCAGCTGTAGTACCTGGGCGAAACGCATTTTGGACTAAATGTCACAAATTCATTCAATTGGCTTTAAATCCACACAGTCCACTAAAACAAAAACAAAAATAATATAAACATATTGTTTGCGTTTTTTTCAATTAATTCACTGGCCAGACCACGGGCAAAACATAATTCTATATACATGAATCTAACCAAATTCCCCTAGAAAAATATAATGTACAGTGAGTAATCGCTGTAAGTTTTATTAAAGTCGGTAAACATCGATCAAAAAATAATGCGTCTTAGAAAGGTACTACAGCATCTAACTGATGAGCCCAGCTGTAGTACCTGGGCGAAACGCATTTTGGACTAAAGGTCACAAATTCATTCAATTGGCTTTAAATCCATACAGTCAACTAAAACAAAAAGAAAAATAATATAAACATATTGTTTGCGTTTTCTTCAACTAATTTACTAGTAGACCAAAGCTCGCTCTCCAAATAGGCAGATAGACCCAAAATAAAGCGAAAACAGGAATGAAAGTATAACAATTTTGAATTTTTGTTACGATTTCGAATTTAGACGATAACTTTAAATTTGACATTTATTAGCTGCGTATAAAAGCGCAAATTTTGTGCGAATTTAGTTTTCAAAGATGTGTGATAACGTAAAAAATAAGCTGCAAAGTAACGTTATCTGAATCAGCGCCTTTGAAGAACAGTATTTGCAAGATAAAATTTGAATTTTGTAGAGGTTTTTTTAATCCATTCGGAGCACCTTCAATGGATTTCGGCAGTTCCTGGCTTGGCAGGAAGGCAACATAATATTTTGTTTGTTGTTTTGATTATATTTTTTTCCAAATGTCTCCTAAAAGGCGTAAAATCAACTTTTTCTGGAGTAAAAAATTCGAATTTTTCGAAGTAAAATGTGAATTTTTAGAGGTTTTTTCAGTTTATATATTGTCAGGTAGACAACGAACTATATTTTGACGTTTTGATAATATTTTTCCCCAAATGTCACCCAAAAGGCAATCAAATGGAGCAAATTATAAAATCATAAGAAAATCAAAATTTTTGAGGTAAAATGTTCATTTTTTAGAGGTTTTTTTAATCCATCGGAGACATCCTTCAATGGATTTTGGCACAGTTCATGGCTCGCCAGGTAGGCAACGAACTATATTTTGACGTTTTGATAATAGTTTTTTCAAGTGTCACCCAAAGGCTTCTTAAAATCAACTTTTTTGGAGGGGGAAACGAAGTCTGAAATATGAGCGGTTTCTATTTGAACGACATGCAAACATAAATCGTACGTATTCTGGGTTGGTTTTACGTTGTGCGCCTAACTCTGTATAACTACGTACACACATACATATATGGTTAGATATTTTAACGCGTATAGAATATTTCACAAAAAAAAAATTGTGAAGATTAAAAACAATTCAATGTGGTACTAAAAAATAATTAAATAAGAAAAAAAAAATTCTAGCGAAAACCGAAACAACCCAGACCAGCGAGATTCTCGTCGAATTTCGGTACCAAAAATACGGTCTCGTCTCGTTCTCGTCTCGGGTGCTCTCTGAGGTGTCGCGTCCCGCTGACAGCCCTAAACCAGATTGCACTTTGCAATACTATCTATACCAACTTAAAATATTGTAAAAATGAATTAAACAATTACTATTGTAAGTTAGTTAGAAACGACAGTTGTATATCAAATTTACTGAACAATAAAAAGCGGTATGTAGCAAAATTAAAGAGAAGAATTACGCATTAGAAATCATCCTAGAAGGATCAATACTTGTATCCGATGAACACACTATTGATGGCACAATATACAGAGGAACAAACCTTGTGACATGAGGATGTGGACGAACTTTTGTTCCAACAAGAAGGGGCTACATGCCATACAGCCAACGAAACAATCAATTAATTGAAGGAAACTTTTGGTGCGCACATTATCTCGCGTCGTGGGCCTATGGATAGCCTCCAAGATCGTGCGATTTAACACGCTGAACTATTTTTTGTGGGGCTATTTGAAGTCTACGCAGATACGCCCGATACGATTGACGCTTTAGAAGAGAATATTCGGCGCGCTATTGCTGACATACGGCCCCAATTGCTGCAAAAAGTGGTCGGAAATTGGGCCCCTTGCCCGAAATCATTTTAAAACCATAATGGCTAACCTTTAAATTTAGAAAAAAGCAAAATTCTTGGCCATAACATTAAATTATTTGCCTTTTATTTCTTCCTGAAAACAAAACGCCTAAAAAAAACCAATTTCGAAGTTGAGTTTTTCTTAACCCTAGCCCTGGATGGTTATCCTTCGTCGAATCGACGAACACCTTTTATTTTCTATGATTTCTCTTTAATTTTTCATCCCTTTTGATTCTATCTTGGTACAGCATCTCATCGTGTAGATCTTTACCATTGAGCGCATTTATGGCATCCTGCGATCAATGTCATTACGTTTTTATTACAGGTGTGTTCGTTGAAACGATGAAGGGTAACTTTTGCGTGATTTTTTTTATGCTACAACAAGGAAGAAAATTAAAAATTTGTTGGCCAATGTTCAAGAAAAACTTCAAGACCACTGAATGTGGGAGAAACCGTTGTGAGAAAGAAAATAAAAAAATTGTGGATTTTTTCCATATTCCAAAAGAGGAATGAGGAAATGTATGTGCTACAAATGGAAAAAAGCGTATGTGGTGAACATAAAATTGAAGCTTGTGCCTCTTGTATATATATAAAGGGTGATTTTTTTGCTACTTGGTTTTTGACGTTTATATTTTTGACAGATCACACATGACAAATTCCACGAACATTTGACATTTCGATTCAGTATTGTTTGCCATTTCATCATGAATAGACTTACGCCTGAACAACGTTTGCAAATTATTGAAATTTATTATCAAAATTCGTGCTCTGTGAAAAATGTGTTTCGCAAGCTACGTCCGTTTTATGGTCGTCATAATCGAGGCTCATTTTTGGCTAAATGGATAAGTGAATAAGCAGAATTGCCGTATGTGGAGTGAAGAGCAGCCAGATGCAATTCAGCAGCTACCAATGCATCCCGAGAAATGCACTGTTTGGTGCGGTTTATGGGCAGGCGGCATCATTGGGCCGTACTTCTTCAAGGACGAGGAAGGCCGCAGGGTTACGGTCAATGGAGAAAGGTACCGTTCGATGATAACAGATTTTTTTTTGCCGAAAATGCAAGAATTGAACTCGGTCGACATGTGGTTCCAACAGGACGGTGTCACATGCCACACTGCACGCGAAACCATGCATCAATTGAGAGGCGAATTTGGTGAGCAGTTGATCTCACGTTTTGGCGCAGTCAATTGGCCACCAAGATCATGTGATTTGACCCCGTTAGACTATTTTTTGTGGGGCTATGTTAAGTCTATTGTCTATGGGGACAAGCCAAACACGATTGCTGCCTTGGAAGCCAACATTGAACGCGTCGTTGGTGAGATTCCGGCCGAAATGTGTGAAAAAGTTTGCCAAAATTGGACCTTCAGAATGGACCACCTGAAGCGTAGCAGTGGGCAACATTTAAATGAAATTATTTTAAAAAAGTAAATGGCAGAAATTGATTTATCGATGCAAATAAAAATTTCATTCACTTTTTACAAGTTTCTGTGTTTTTTTGAATTTTCAAAAACCAAGCTCTTAAAAAATCACCGTTTATATATTAATTTTTTTTTTTTAGTTTTTACAGTTGATATGAATTATTGCTTTAAGTTTTTGCAATTATTTCAAAATATTATATTAATTTATTATTTTTTTGTAATTTTTTTTAAACCAATGGCTGTTTGTAAAACAAAATGAAGTAATAATTTTAATTTTATTTTTAAGTGCAGAAAACATGTCGGTACTAATAAGAAATCGTATTTGTTATTTAAAAAAACATTATTAAGACCTTCAGTTAAAATTTTCAGGATCGAGGTTACACAAATTTAAGGATAATGTAGATTTAAAGGTGAACTTCGTCGATTCGACGAAGCATAATTTTAGTGTGTGTTAAATATGCATAACCATCCAGGGCTAAAAAGCTAACGTGTCTGGACTGCAATAAAAAGCTAATCATTCGACTTTTTGACGAACATTAAAAAAATAATTTTTTAATAAGTTATTACTTTTTATTAAAGGGAATGATATTTATACAAAAATCGGTTTTAAATAAAAGGAAATTAAAGTTAAAATAAATATTTACGTCAGTTTTTAATACTTAAATTATATTTTTAAAAGCACATGTTTTTTTTACATCAAAAAGTTACTGTCATACTAAGATTATAATGGCCTTTTCGATTGGCCGTCCGGAACACGTTCCCCCAATAAAACTGCCGTAAGCAATTTGACTGATTCTGAATTATATGTATCATTGTATTTGTGAAAATTAAATTAAAAGAAAATCACATCGGCTAAAAAGAATTTCCAAAACACTTGATTTAAATTTAGATACACATTTTCTTGTATCAATAATGATTATAGCTTGCTTCTTTTTATGTTATTTAACCAGAAAATGAATTCAATAAACACAACAAAATTACACAACAAATCAAGCCGATTAGTTTGACATTTTAATTGTGTAAGTGTATTAGTGATTCTGTTTTCGATTCTGAAATGAAATCCAGAATCGTTTTCTGTTCTGTTTAGAGTAACAACTGTCATTTTGTGGGGGTCAGAACAGTTCTGGACGGCCAATCGAAAAGGCCATAAGTTAGGAAATATTATTAAAAATGACAAGTAAATTGTACATATAAACAGTAACACTTACAAGAAAATAAATCGCATACACCACGCGAGACCAACCACCGGCGGCTAAGTTGGCGTGAAAGCACGATTATGTAAGTCAAACAATAAGGAAGGGAGAGGGAAACATTTGATCGATGTGTGCCATTCTGACGAAGGTTAGCTTTCTAGGGTTAAATGCTAATAACGCTGTTGTCGTATTGAATAACACAGAATATAATTTCTTTATATTCAATTTTATATAACCATTGAATCAATACTAACAAAATTCCGAAAGGGAATCACAATAATCAACATTTGGTCCTCAGTATTTTTTAAAACTAACTTTTTTTTTCATACAGTTAATCACTTTTAACTAACATTATTAAAAACTTGTTCATTTTCCAGCTCAAGAAAACAAAATTACTAACCCCATTAGCAAGCCGTTAGTTACTCAAGAAAATACTGCAGATCAGGAAGAAGATTTAACCATAAAAATATGTTCCGTTTTAGAAACGGTGTCCATGGATGAATATGTTTGTGAATACCTTACTTCTCCAACTTGCCAACCATTTTGTCACTCAAAAAATTGTATTTTAGAATTTCAAATTCCGTGCAAGAAAATCTTTCAAAAAGAGATAAAACCTTACCGAACTTACTCACATTTAGGATATAATTACTCAATTTATAATAATATTCCGAAACACTACCATATCCCGATGTCACAAAACAACTTCATACCCATTAAAAAGCCCTTGAGTTACAATGAGATATTTGCAAGCTCGCGTTATATTGAATTGTGTGATATGTGTTTTGAAAAAGTCGTTTGCATTCGCCCGGACTTTTTTAGGGCCAGAGTACCCAGCTCAGAAAATAATCATCTTCACGAATCATGGGACAATATGCCAGAGATTGATGGCAGTAGTGGTGACTACAACGATGGTGAAAGTGAAGGAGGTAAGTTTGATTCTCAAGAAGCCCCCAAAAACTGGTTTGATGTCAGTAGAATTCTTGAACCGGTTCAAGAAGTTGACGAAAATGATAACAGTCAGTCTTTAATACCTGCGATGTGTTATAAACCAAACGTGTTCGAGGTTAGTGAAAGTTTTAATTTTTGGGACAACATTACACGCATGAATTACTCGGAAGAGTCTACAAATATTTGCTTCCAACCTTCCAAAATGATAACTTCCGAAATATCAGTGGAAAACAACATCAACAACCTATCAAATGAAATAAATATTCTTGAAATTCAAACGGCCACCGAATCAAAGGAAGAGCTTTTGTATTCAATAGAAAAGCCACTACTTTATGAACGTAATAAAAATATAAACATTTTCACTGATATAGTTTCAAATAATTTGGTAACTATCACTCGTAAACTGATGAGTCGTGAAGAACGTAGCCAGCGCAAAATTGAATTCTCTGAACTCTGGGAAGAACATATTCAGTACTATAGTCCTAAGCGAAGTAGTGAATCAGACACCGAAACACAAAATGAATTTGAAACTTACGTTGGGGAAAGCTTCGAAACAATCTTGGAGTATAATAAATTTACAAATGATCAGTTTTTGCCAAAGAATATTACAACATATAATAGTATTAATTTATCGGACATGGACCAAGAAACTGTAATGGAAGAATATACTGATGAATTACAATCTGTTTCCGACTCAGAACCAATGGTTTCAGATTCTGAGTTAAATTCAATTGAACTAAAGATTATTGAAAAAATTGAAGTGAATGATCTTAAAAAACAAAAGATTTTTGACAGCATACAAAAAAATATTCGGCACAAAATGACTCCATCGAAGCTGGAAAAAAAAATTCTCTCAAAGCAGGAGGAAATAAACTCAAATGTAACGACTTCAACTCCCGAGCACACAAGCCTTCCAAAATTGAATACCTTTTATTCAATTGATGTATCCGAAGTGGAAAAAAAAATAATTGAAGAAAATCCTGGTGGTAAAAGCCATAATTCCTTGAAAAGTGATTCGACATTCATAAACGACATTCCGGGCGATCAAGCTTGCATACTTCCTACATCTTCATCGACTGATCACTCGCCTTCTGTAGGAAAAACTTTAGCTCCCAAAAAGCCATCTAAATTGCGAAAACATTCTTTGAGGTTTGATTGTGACGAATGTCGACAAGCGCGCAAGCGCGTCAAACGTAACTTTATCGCGGAAAACATTCGAAATGCTTTCGTTCCTCGACGCAAGAATATTATTGCGAGTTCCTCAAAACCGCATAGTGCAATGTCACCTCAATTTTCTTTTCAAAAGGAGGTTCCGACGGTTTACTCATTTCAAACAAAAATGGTTGGCGAATCACCAAGGTTGTGGGTATCATTATCTCCAATGGATAAGTCTACATTGCCGCGCACATTGAAATACAACCGAACAAATGGTCAAACAAGTGCAAGTGAGTTGGAATCAGTTCTCCTTAACAGAAATGACACAGATTTGTTTCAAAGCGAAACAATTGTGGATAAAGAAATCAATGCTTTAAGTCAACAAATAAGTGCTTTCGAACCATGTTTAGATCGGTACGGGACATTTTTTAACCATTTCGGGAAGCAGGTTTCCAAGGCTTCAAAATTAATGGGCGTCGTTGTTGAAACACAAACTGAAATTAAAGAATCTCATCATCAAATGCGCAAAGATATTGTTTGCAATCAGTGTATTGAAGAAATTAGCTGTGATGCTCAGAGCTTTTCTATTTTTGAAGCAGATGATTAATCAGTATTGAATTTATTTTCCAATGTCTTTATTAAACTTAGTGTATGAGAGTACCAATTTGTCGTATGATTTTTTTTTGTAAGGAATTATTGAAAAATGTACCGTGAGTTGAATATAATTTAAGCTTTTATTTTTCTGTACAGAGTATTTTGTAAGCGTGTGTACATGAATTTTGAGAGCTTATAAAGATGTTTATTGCTTAGAAAAAAAAATTCTTATAAGCAATAAATTACGTTTTAAATGCAAACATAAATGATTTTTTGTTTTCGTAAAAATAAAACTTATATTATTTAAAAATATAAACAAGATCTTAAAAGTTTATTAGAATAACTTTGCCACACTATTTTAAAATGTTTTTGCTTAAAGTTGTATTTTATTAACTTAATTAAACATCAATTAATATCAAGGAATCCATAGTTAGGTAGCATTATTTTTTTCTTACAATTACCAACAAAATACATATTAGCAACATTAAAAAAAGCATTCGCTGTGGCTTACTATATTACTGTAGTATTAACTTCTAAATTTATGGCAACCATTGTTTTTTAAATTGTTCAGATGTCTAGCCATTTTTAGAGGTTGGGGCCAAAACTCTGCCGGGGTCAAAATTCGTTTAACAAAATTCTGCTTTTAAAATCCTACTTTTTAAAATTCTGCTCACCAAAATTCTGCTGAACAAAATTCTGCATATAATAAAGAAAACAAAGCGCGCGCTCTTTAACATTTTCCAAGCCGTTGTTTTCTTATTCTCTTACTTTCTTAAAAGTTTAATAAAAAAAAATATTTATTTTGTCGATCAACTTCTTAAGGTCTTCTTATTGTCTATTAAAGTAAAAGTGTTTCGAAAAACATACAAATAAAAAAAATATAAAAGTGAACCGATCTAAGTCACATTGGCTATCTTAGGAATTCGGTCAAGATCTCAAATTTCCTTGCGTGTTGCATCCTATGGCATATATGGCATTGCTGGCAAACTGTTGGAAGGCGGTCGCAATGCACATTCCGCTTTGAAGCTGGCGATGAATCATCTCACGATTGACAAGCCAATAACGTGCACAATGATCAAGAACTCGGCGACAGCGAAATTGATGCGAGAATGCAAAATCATCATTCGGGATGAATGTACGATGGCGCATAAACGAGCTTTGGAGGCAGATGGCAGAACAATGAAGGACTTACGAGGTGATTCGAGATGATTTGATCGGACATTGATATTACTCTCCAGAGATTTTCATTAAACGCTTCCCGTCATCTCAAAATCTTATGCTTCCGATGAACTTAATGCATGCCTAAAATCGGGGTCTTTTTGGCGACATGTCAAGAAGTTGAAATTGTTCACGAACATGAGAGTCACATTGCAGAACGACTCATCGCTTGATGAACTCTTGAGACAACTACTGCGGGCGCTTGGCAATGGCCAAGTTCCTGTTGATACCTCGACTGTATAGTTATCATTCCTGTCAAATTTTTGCGAGTTAACAACGTCGAAGGAGAAACTCAGCACCAAAGTAAAGTGTTCCGCAGCATTGCAGAAAATTGTAAAAATCCCGTTTGTATTTGCGAACGGGCAATTCTAGCAGCGAAAAATAAGGACGTCGTCGATAGTATGCATTTCATTATTTAAAGTCAAATCGCTGGAGAACTATTCGTACAAATCCGTTGACAGCGTTGCCGACGAAGATGAAGCGACCAACTATATGACGAAATTCTTGAACTCGCTTGATCTGCCAGGAACTGCGAAGCATATTTTACAGCTGAAGGTGGGATCGATCATAATGAATCCAGCCATGACCATGAAGGACAAATTCAAAGAAGAAGAAGTCCTTATCCCACGAATTCCGATTATTCAAACTAATATTCCATTCCAATTCAAGCAGATTCAGGTCCACGTTCGATTGGCTTTTGCCATGACAATTAATAAACCGCAAGGCCAATCGTTGTAAGTCTATTCAATAAACGTTGCCTGTTCGCGTATTGCCAAACCATCTTCGTTGTTTGTTTTTGAGCCGGGAAACAAATCGAAAAACATTGTGTTACATATCACTCTACTGATTTTGATTCCATTAAAACAAATCACATTATAAAGGGTTATCCATTCAGCGGTTTGAAAAGTGTAGGGCTGGAATTCGGCATCTGTCAAAATAAGTTGTTAAACCAATTTGTTTTTCAGTTGAAAGTCTGACATGTACGAAAATGGATCGCTTAACTATCGCAATACGCATAAAAATTGTTAAAACCTACTACAAAAATTGTGATTCTGCCACAGCCACATCGTGCTTTAAGAGGAGATTATGGTTTACATAATCATCCAACTACGCAAGCAATTGTCAAAATTCGGAAGAAATTTGAAGAAACTGGATTAGTTTCAGATATTGTAAGGCCTGTGCATCATACGTATCACTGAAAATATCGCTGCTGTAAGTGAAAGTGTTACCGAAGACCCGAATGTGTCGATTCCTCGTCGTTCTCAGGAATTATGATTGTCTTACGGCACATTATGGCGTATTTGGCATTTCATCCACAAAAAGTCACTGTTTGGGGCGCTCTTTGGTCCGGAGGTGTGATTGGACATTACTTCTTCGAAAACGACGATGGAACGACTGTCACCGCCAATTCGGATAGTTATGGTCATATGATAACCGACTTTTTTTTTGCCTGCTATTGAAGAATACGACTTGGAGAGTATGTGGTTTCAACAAGACGGTGCCACATGCCACACAACTCGAGCGAATATGCCTTTATTACAAGAGACATTTCCTGGCCGCGTAATTTCTCGTCGTGGCGATATCAACTGGCCAACAAGATCATGCGATTTGATACCGCTGGACTTTTTTGTGCGCTACGCGAACGAACGTGTTTATGCAGATAAACCTTTAACTCTTGAGCACTTAAAAACCAACATTCGTCAAGTTATGGCTGAGATATCGCCCAATATGAGTCAAAAAGTGGTCGAAAATTACCTCAAAATAATCGATCCTTGCAACAATTCGCGTGGTGGTCATTTAAATGATGTAGTGTTTCACACATAATGTCAACGTTCAAACTTTATAATAAGAAAGAAATATCATGAACAAAAATATTTTATATGTGTTTTATTTACGTTTACTTTTGAAAACCCAAAATGGATAACCTTTTAGTTTGAAATCTGTGTTATATTATAGCTCTGGAGCTTATAGGAAGGCGTTAAATTGCCGCGAGACGAAGTTCGCTTTGTTCACTAGTTGAAATATAAATAACAACAACTCAGTTAATAATAAATAAGGATGGAATAGCAGAATAAATTAACATATAGGTACAACATGTATACATATATCCTGTACATTTTTAAAAACTCCTTCCTAGCTTTAACAGCTACAAACTGCCTAATAAATTCTTCAAAATTTATCTCTTGTGTTGCCTCGTGTTCGATCGCTAAAATTCCAAGATTGTTGAGCCTTAGGTAGTTAGGTATAGGGTTAGGCAGGTATTATGTCACCACTTATTTGTAATAATCTGTTGTAAACTACCTAAGTAACAATTTCAATCATAATGTTTGAGTCGCCTTGTTTTCAATTATAACAAAATATTTTTTTTTCGATGGCGATTGGCCTTAATTTTTTGTGATGGGTGACACCCGGGGCGGACCGACCCATCCGCCCCCCTCTAGCTACGCCACTGGTACAATAAAAGGCAACTTATGCATTCGTTAAAGCCTAGTACGCTGCTGATGCGAAACGAAATTTTTCGGTGGTCTCCACTAGGAGAGCGAAATGCTAACGAAAACCACAGCGGAAAAATATTTGCGGAGAGTTCTGTAAGCTGTCAAAAACAAACGACAAGTTGTAAAAAAAAAAGTAATTTTGTCACCAAATTATTTTTAGATTGAAAATTTTTTGTCGCCAAATTACTTTTAGATGTAATTTTCTTGAAATAAATCTTGGATTTAAAAATTGTTCTTGTTACACATAGAGGATTTAAAATAAAACTCAGAACCGTTTAAATGATGGAAATTAAGCAAATACTTTGGGACTTATTAACTGGTTTATCTGCCGATTTGATGAAATTTTTATCAATTTTAAGAAAATCAATTAAATAGGGAGGTAAACTACTCTATAATTCGAAAACTACGTCCTTCATTGGAATGTTGTAAACGGTTATGAGTTCTAATTTATGGTTTCTTACTAATTCCGGATACCATTTTCAAGTCCAAGAATTATTTCAAAAAAATTATATATAAAGGAAACTTGGTGACAAAAATTAAATCTAAAAGTAATTTGGTGACAAAACTACTTTTGGTTTTGTTAATGCTTCCTTTGAAAGTATGAAGTTTTGATTCAAAAAAGATATCGCTCGCCTTTATTGGACAACCGTTCCAGAGATATAGTTCAAAACCTATTCACTGTTCACCTTGAAATACATAATCTGAAAATACTTTGAAGTGTATCTTTGGAACGGGTTATCCTAAAAACTTGGTTGATACCTTTTTGTAATCTACTCTTGATGCTCTCAAAATCAGCATCAAAAGTTTTTATGTAGAAGCCTTATTGCAAAAAATCACTCTTGAAATACGCATATTTAGAATGATGTATGCGTATTCCTGGAGCTATTTTTTTTAATACAACTTCTTTGCAAAAACTATTGATGCTTCCTTTGAAAGTATGAAGTGCTGATTCTAAAAAGATATCGCTCGCCTTTATTGGACAACCCGTTCCAAAGATATAGTTCAAAACCTATTCACTGTTCACCTTGAAATACATAATCTGAAAATACTTTGAAGTGTATCTTTGGAACGGGTTATCCTAAGAACTTGGTTGATACCTTTTTGTAATCTACTCTTGATGCTCTCAAAATCAGCATCAAAAGTTTTTATGTAGAAGCCTTATTGCAAAAAATCACTCTTGAAATACGCATATTTAGAATGATGTATGCGTATTCCTGGAGCTATTTTTTTTAATACAACTTCTTTGCAAAAACTATTGATGCTTCCTTTGAAAGTATGAAGTGCTGATTCTAAAAAGATATCGCTCGCCTTTATTGGACAACCCGTTCCAAAGATATAGTTCAAAACCTATTCACTGTTCACCTTGAAATACATAATCTGAAAATACTTTGAAGTGTATCTTTGGAACGGGTTGTCCAATAAAGGCGAGCGATATCTTTTTAGAATCAGCACTTCATACTTTCAAAGGAAGCATCAATAGTTTTTGCAAAGAAGTTGTATTAAAAAAAATAGCTCCAGGAATACGCATACATCATTCTAAATATGCGTATTTCAAGAGTGATTTTTTGCAATAAGGCTTCTAGATAAAAACTTTTGATGCTGATTTTGAGAGCATCAAGAGTAGATTACAAAAAGGTATCAACCAAGTTCTTAGGATAACCCGTTCCAAAGATACACTTCAAAGTATTTTCAGATTATGTATTTCAAGGTGAACAGTGAATAGGTTTTGAACTATATCTTTGGAACGGGTTGTCCAATAAAGGCGAGCGATATCTTTTTAGAATCAGCACTTCATACTTTCAAAGGAAGCATCAATAGTTTTTGCAAAGAAGTTGTATTAAAAAAAATAGCTCCAGGAATACGCATACATCATTCTAAATATGCGTATTTCAAGAGTGATTTTTTGCAATAAGGCTTCTACATAAAAACTTTTGATGCTGATTTTGAGAGCATCAAGAGTAGATTACAAAAAGGTATCAACCAAGTTTTTAGGATAACCCGTTCCAAAGATACACTTCAAAGTATTTTCAGATTATATATTCCAAGAGAACAGTGAATAGCTTTTAGAATATATTTTTGGAACGGGTTGCATTTTCACTTGTTCATCAGTGAGTTTTCTTAGTGGGTTTGTACTTGACCTGCTACGCTGCGAATGCTCTTTGATCGATTCCCATTTTAACTATAGGTCTTGCTTCCTCAATTAATACTAACATCGAATGAATAGTAAAAATGCATGGCCTTATATGTCAAATCCCATTGACAAGTGACCAGCTTGCAAGCAGCTTGATTTGCTATCAAATTCACGAGCAGGGCATCTGCCATACGATGGTTCAATATACATTAAAAAAAAAAAAAAACTTCGTCCAGAAAAGAAAAAGAAGGTAGCGATGGCAATGCGAGGTAAGTGATTTGTCGTCATCTTCTTTCTATCAACACAACAAAGGACTAGCGAGGTCATCACCTGAAATTGTAGACTAAATAACAATGTCCATCCCGTGCCGATTTTCACGAAGTAAACATTAAACAGATTATCTTAACTTGAAAAATAAGTTCTGGGGTATGGTATAAAATCGCCAATCAATGAGATCGGAAACAGGCTTTCTAAATACAGGTGGGTATCGTTTAAGATGGCCTTTTTGCAACCAAACATTATTGTGGTAACGATGATTTCCTTAATTGTCGTTGGTGCAGCGGAATGCCGCTTACCTTTAGCTTCCTTGTCCCGACCAGTCGGAAATTCATATTCGTACTGCCAGTAGCGGGCGGTCGATTTGATTTTTTCTTTGTGGCAATTGAGTTAATTTATGTGTTGAAAGTATGTAGTTAGAAATGGTGAGTGTTTTTTTTATATTTATATGGTGTCAAAGGTGGCATAGAATTTAAAAGTCGGAGTAACAAATGTATTTTAAAAATCATGACATGGACAGTTAATTGCAGAACAAACTACTGAATCTTGATTATAATATTTTTATTTAGTAGTCACTTAAAATAAATTAATTTTAAAAGGACATAGGTTATTTTTAATCTAAGCACTAGCACTAGGTATGAGAAAAGTCGATAGTTAGTTATAATCAGCACTCCAAATAAAGATCAGCTATATTTTGTTCGCCGATAAGATATGTGAAGGGTGTTCTTCTTTCCAACTTCCCATTTTCATTTTGCAGATTTAGTTTAGTCGATTTTGAAATTGGTTTTGATACAAAATTAGAATTGAATGTATTTTGAATAATTTAATACAGGAAATGCACAGAAAAACCAGACACTAGAGAAAACACAAAGCCAAAGAAAAATCAAATAAGCATTACAAGAGCTGACTTTTTTTTTATAAAAAAAATGAAATGTCAAAATTTCGCAAGCAATTAATGTGCAGGTCAATTAAATTGAGAACGAAAAGAGTGGAGAATTGTACTAAGAAATCTACTACAGCTATCCACTAAAATTACACATTTCGTCGTTCAGCAGCGTACTGGAAAACGAAAAGTAGAACGAAATTTTTCGTTCATGATTTCGTCGTGTCATTTTTGTATGGGATTTTTCGTTTCGCATCAGCAGCGTACTAGGCTTAAAAATAAAAAAAAGCAACAATCAAACATGACATTACGTTAATTTGTTGCAAGTCTGGGTTACCACAGAGGTAAAACTTGGGTGCAAGAAAAGAGGGCACGGCATGTTTGTATTTAGCTCGGCTCAGTTCGAAGGATTGGGGTGGTTCTTGTCCCTTTCCAAGCACCTCCCATTCAGCAAACAAACAAAAATTCATGCCTGTTTAGGAATAGGAAAGGATGAATGTTACATTTTAATTACATTACTATATTAATAAATTCGTTGGTAGCATTCTTACATGCAAAGCTGAATGAAGTATTTTTGCCAACTTTTGGAAATATCCGGCAGCAACACAAATTATAATTATAATTCAATTTTTACACGTGCTTCATCAAATTGAGATCGCTGGGTACATCGTTTAGAGGACTCAATCATGGTTTTTCAAGTCAATGAACAACTTAAAATCTAGTATCTTCTTCATTGCATGGGTGCTGCCGCATACGACAATACTATACGACTAGCTCTCAGCGGCACTACCAACATCAACATAATACATAGAGCTTTGTTTTATAATGAAATCTTCTTTACAAAAACTCAACATACATTGCAAATTTAACTCTTATCTTGATACAGCAGTTCGTAATCAGTTCGTTTTTGGTCTCACAAGTAAACGCATGCAGTCCCGGCTCCAATAGACCACATCTCTTACACTTGACAATGCAGTTAAAACAGCAATTGGAATTGAACTCTCAGAAAGAGACGCAAATCAATTACATGGAGATATACGTACTAGAGGTCTGGATGAATACATTCATTTGCTTTCCCTGACCACGCAGAGTACTTCGGTGTATTCTGTTTGTTGCATGCATAGAAAGTAGTGTACACTGAAAATGAAGACATTATTATAAAAAACAAACACTGCACACCAATAGAACGTATACACTGTTTGGTTTCTCTCCTAGGCTTGAATGCTTGAATCGAATAGAACACAACAAGCCTAACAGTCGTAAAAACACGGAATACAGCGAATGCACCGATTATAACTCAAATGCACTGTTTGGTGGCTCTTCTTGAATCAATTGGAAAAATAAAAAAACTGAAAGCAGAGCAGTTATAAACACACTCACCCAAATTAAAAAACATGCGCAATGCTATCAATAAAACATAATTTCTGCTATTTGACGTTTACCAACTTAGTCTTTTTGTATACATATTTTGTGTGTACGAAATCAGCATAACTTTCTTTCACATTAAGGTTATCACCAACTTATTATGCTCACACTGTGTCTTGGCATAATAAGGGTAACAAAAATCCCCTTATGTATAAATATATAGATATGTATACATATAATAATATATACATATAAAATATGTTTATGTTTGTTATAAATATCATAACTTCATAAAATAAAATGTCTTTCGACGACCACTTTACTATGGCTTTGAGCTTAAACGGGTGAACCGTTATGCTTCAAATTTACTTACTTATATACTCGTAAAATAAGCATTCTATAAATATTATCTAAATAGCTATTTTGAAAAAAAGAAAATTGTTTTGATTATTGTTCAAAGGAATAATTATTAAATCACTGTGGATTTCACTCAGCCTTTTATAATGATCAGTTTTACCCCTTCCCAATAGTTTTTATCCCAAAATCTAACCTTAGATTTCCACTTTCTTGATTGACCTTGACCTTGATAAAAAGTTGAGACATCTCGAGCGTTCTTAACTTTATTTTTAACCACACCAGCAATTTCCAAAAAATATTTAGCTAGTGATGAACAACTTTGTTTTTGTTCAACCTGTAATAAATGAAAGTTCGCAGGTCGCTTGGTGTATTAGTCAGCCCTATCACAGAATCCATCTTAATCGAAAATCTTTACGAATCCCGAAAAATCTATCAAAGAATCCATTCGTAGTGGAAAATTTGGTAAGAATTTCGAAATTCGTAGAATTTCGTATCTCTGAATCAGAATGAAACGGAAATATTTTGGCTTTCACTACGACAAGTTATTCTTGTCGTAATCAAGTGGAAAACGGTTATCTTAGCAAAAACGTAGTTATTTTTAAGTCAAATTCAAGTCAAAATGCATTGAGCATTTTTTTTAAATTAAAAGAAAATTATAGACTGCGCCATGTCAACTTCGCAATCCTTACCACAGCAACAACCGCAGCAGCCAGCCGACAAAATAAGTTTATTGATGAGCAAAAGCTAACACTCGGAAATATCTTATAAAACTGAACAAGTTTGATTTAATTATTATTTTTAAATTTGTTGATTCATATCTATAAGTAGGTAAAAATTTGCATCCGTATCAAATGGATTGCATGCATCTCTCAGTTGCTTTCTTTGGATTTTAAGCTTTTACCTTCGCAATCTCTATGGAATCCATTTTATGCGTAAATAACAAAAATTAACACAAATGTATATTCAGCCCTATTGTGAGTTTCGCCCGGAATATCTTTTACCCGAAATATTTGTATGTATTATATTATATATTAACAATTGAGCTTGTGTGCTTTGTATTCCTGTTGTTTGGCTGCATGTACTTGCCGGCGTTCTTCATGGAATTAGGGAATTCGCTGTGGTGGTCGTGTGGGGCCTATCAAGTCAGAGGCGACATTACTGATGTCATAGCTAGGGCATTGCTCATTGTCTTGACCAGGAACTCGTCCTTGGTGCCGTCATCTTTCCCTTCTGTGAGGACAGGCGCGACTAACATGCGTGAATACGCGGATACTAAGAAAAACTAAATTTATGTAAAGAACTTCGCTCCTCGTGTTTATTTTTACCAAACTATAAAACTCATACTTATTTACTACACATTTTGTTAACTCTGTTAACAGAAATTGTCAGTACAGGGAAGATAGGGCATTAGCCTTTCACTGTGTTTGCATTGACTTGCATAAACCTATCCAAAGTAAAATATCTCATATAGGGTTACCACACTTATCGTTATAAATGGCAGCAAATATGAGATAAATGTGAGGATGGGTTACCATCTGCTTATTTAACACATGAACATTTTAATTAAATAAAAAATACCAAACAAATTCGGTGTCATCTTCAATGAGAGCTGGTTTGAGAATAAAACCAACGTGGAATTTCCAAGAGAAAGCCAATGGCTTCTGTCACTTTGCAAGAAATTTGCTCTACCCATCCTTGATGTGAAACTAATAAAATCTCATTCGACTGGTACACCAAACCAATGTCATCAGGTAGGATGTTCAACTTCTTATCTGGTACGGAGCCCCACCTCGCCCCCGTTGAGCATTAGAAACGTTAACTAAGTATTATATTAATCGATAATACGACGGTTAGTTTCTTTTCGATCAATGTTTGTTAAGTTATTAGTTTCACCTGACCATATATATTTATGGTATGTGTGCTTAAAAATGCACAAAGGCGACTTATATTAAGAAAAGCGTCAAATCCTCACGACTCTTTAGCAAAAATAAAAAAAAATGTAGTATCAACACAAGTCTCTCAACAATGCGCTGCGTCGTTTTATTTCAAAAGCTAGTCATAGAAAAAGACTTAAAATAAAGAAGAAACCACCACTTAACCCGGATCGAAAAGAGCGCCTAAATTTTTGTCGGTACATGTGACCTGGACGTCGGAGTGGCATCGTGTGGTCTTTTTCGACCAAAAAAAAAATTTATTTGGAAGGCCACGATGGCTATAGCTACTATTTTCATAACCTCCGCAACTAAACTCATTATTTGTACCAGCTGCATAGCAGAGTTGGAATTGTGATGGTGTGGCGGCCATTTCCTATTATGGCACCAGCAAACTTTAATTTTTGTCCACTACAATGAATGCATTGACTGACAGTGGTATATTAAAATAGGCCTTTATAGAAACTTTCATACCCTTTTTGGACCTTTGCCATGGACTTATCAACATGATAACGCGCCAATACTTTCAGACCGTGTAGTTAAAACGTATATAGCGAGCCAAAATGTGTAACTATTAAGCTAGCCGACCTACTCACCGGATTTAAACAACCTTGAAAATGCTTGGATGGTTGACACGTCAAATATATGAACTAACCAAATCTATTGAATTAGCTTGGAGCTCGATTTCGCTAAATTATTTGGCCACTTCGTATGCATCCTTTACCACAAATGTAGCAGTGGTAAATTGATTCAATAATGTTATTTTAAAAGCACACAACGAGGGTTGAGTGGAGAAGGCACACAAGCAGCAGTGTGTACTTGGATGTGCAGTAGGTAGTTCATGGTGGGAAAGACGCTGGTTTTAACAAGATTGCAAAAATAATTTGTATGTAACTCAGTCGATATTTTCAGTGGGAATTCAGCGCCAGGCACCAGTGTGTTTGAAAAAGCTCTCCCATATGACCTGTACTAAAAATATAAATTATAATTTGAACAGAGTATAGCATGCTTGGTTTAGGAGCAATGGATGACAGTCAAAAAGGGTGTTCTATTAAATTGGCGCGAGGAGTTCACAGTTCTCGGCTATGTGTGTTTCTCTTTATCTTTCGTTCTGATTTATCGGTGCTCGACCTTCGGCTTCGTGTTGTCATTGCTTGGACACAAAAGTGAAGCTGAATCGTATCAAATGGCTATAATTGAAGTTGTAGCTTTAGTACAAAAAAAGTTTAGTTTAGTTGCATGGCATAAAGAATACTGGTATAATATTCTGCATTTCATTATCCTATCTCTCTCGCACACATTGTCATCGAGTGACGTAATTCATTCCACGTTTGTTTTTGTTTCTGAATGTTTTGTATGCATGCTATGATATAGGCAACGCTGAATATCATATCATGTATTCATTATTATTTTTATTATTAAAAAGTTGTTTCAAATATTTGTTGCTGTCGTTGTACAATCGATTTTCATAGGATTGATTTGAGACAAAATAGCTCCACAGTTAACGTAATAAGAACTATTTGTTAGCTCGGTAAAATTTATGAAAATAAAATCTTAACTTTTAAATCGTTGGACCGCCTCCCCCCCCAATTAAACTTTGACACGCTATAACTTAAGAACGAATTGACATACAGAAGTCGTTAATATGACATTTTGTAGATAAGTATAAGTGTTCTTAGAAAATTTTAAGCAAAATAACGGTTTTGGGAGGTATTAAACAAAATAAAATAAATTATTGTTTTTAAGATGGTAGCATTTCCCTTCCGGTTCCAAACTTAAAACTTGTTTTTTTTTTTAATAGAACATGTTTATCCAAACATAACTAAAAACAAAAAAATTCCCCACTCAAAAACATAAATTTACTAATATTTTTTGAAAAATGTATTACACCCCAATGTTTTCGACCATTTTTCTCCAAATTCATCAACTGTACGTTAAAAAGTATGTTCGTCTCTTTTATGTAGAATAACATGAGCTACAATGCGTACCTACAACTTTTTTCAAAAGAACCTACAGTTTTCGAGTAATTTAAAAAAAACTGATTTTACTTCGTAAGCTTTTTAAGAATTATTCAATGTAATAATAATAATATTTGATGGGAGTATCGTAACTCATCATCCCTAAGAATGAAGCGATTGCCATAGAAGACGTGATTTTGTTACAGGAGTCTTGAATGGTTCAGCGTTCTGGGATTCAATGTTGTGGATGTTATTAGTGCTGTTGATGCTGCTGTTGTCATTAATGGTTTTTTTTATATTTTTGTTACAATTTCGGTCTTTAGGATAATGAATATAGAACGATGATGGTTCTTTTTACTGTTATATAGCTTATGAATGTGCATATTGTTTTTGATTTATTCTTTAGTATGTCTATCAAATCAAATTCGCTTTCGATTTCGAAAATAGGGCGAATGTAAATTGAAAGAGACGAAAGCGAAAACAGTAATATCAAATCTCATTTTCGCCACCTAAAACTATTCGCTTCGTATTTTCTAATCAGGCCACTGGGTTGCAGGTTGTTCTGATTTTGGTTGGTACGTTTATTGTGAGCAAGTATTAGATTTCGGGTTTTTGGATATCTGATGTTTTAGTAGTTTCGACCGCATTGCGTTATGCATCTTGGTGTTGCAGTAGTTGCCCAACGCATATTGATGACTCAATGTTTTCTTCAAGAATGTACTCAGGGAAGTAAAATGTCCCTGCGATATTTTGGCATTTTTCTCCTAGTAAAAGATTTTAGAGTGAGACAAGAAAACAAAAGATTTTGCTTCGATTACTACGTTATTAATAGGGATTGGAATAAGTTGGAAGAAGTCATATTTGCTATCCGTGTATATTGGAATTCTTACATTAAAGATTATGTTCGTATGATTAAAATATGCTTGTAAATCAAGTAGTTCATATGCATGCCCTATATCTATATATGATATTTATATTTTATTTTTAAACAACGTATCAAGTTGTGTCAATTCCTCATTTTTGGAGGTAATGCTCACTCTAGCTAAGGGTATTGCTTTTATTATATTACCTATATGATTTTTTTAAAAATAATAATGGCGCCTTCTTATTAACTACGTCTGTCAAAAATGTTTAAAACTAGCCTAATTATCAATAACTTACAACTAATTTACTGGCCCTTTACGGGCGCTCTAAACTAAACTATAACGCTTAAAACTTTAATTAATTCTAATTATTTTTATTTTTATTCTGCCAAGAAAACATATTTAAAAAAAAACTTGGTATCATATCATATTTTATATTTTACCTATAAACTACCTAAATCTAGACTAAAAATAATTAAAACTAGATACAACTAACTTATACTAACTAAAAATAACTTAAAGTACTTAAGATACCTAAAAATACCCAAAACAACTTAAGACTACTTAAAAACTATAACAGCCACAGCAGCATTTTTTTTGGTTTTAAAATGTTTTTGTTTATATTTTGTATACGCATGCAGACACACATGTACATGTAACCCACACATACATGTACATATGTACATATATATACAATCCGCAGATACCGGCACACATGCCTCCGTATACATACATATTTAAAAAAAATTTTTTTGTGTGAGTCGGTCGGCCAAGACATCATCGACTTTAGATATCAAACTGCTGTTCAGAGAACCACCAGAACTGGTTCTCTTGCTTCGCCCTATCCCTTCGGTCCCGATCGGATACAGTCCTACTGAACCGAAGGCGCTCTTCTCCTTGAGCGATGACGTCTCGACCATACAGGAGTCGCCTATCTACAGTTTTCCGGCTGACGTAGTAGATGAGCGGAACCGCCATTCCATCCTGTATCAGCCCTCGACTGTCTAAATAGAGGAATGCATCGGGAGGGATGTAGCCACTTAACCGCGCACTCTCAAAATATTCGTTATTGAGGTAATAAGCCTCAAAAGTTAAGGTGTTGGTTGAGGACATCGCTCTTGTAATGTGACCCCGAATCAGCTTAAACAAAAAATTATCTATTCGGCTTATGTTGGCTCCGTTGTATAGAACCTGGTTGGAATAATATCGTTTGTACTCCGACTCTGGTGTTCTGTGTAATCCAAGGCAACGTCTAAGACATTGCCTCTCAAACACCCGAATCTTTCCCATTTGAGATGGGGCAACGTTGAACCACACCGGGCATCCGTAGGCAATCATCGGCCTGACAAGTGCCATGTAGCAAATCACCTTCACCCTGTTGTCAAGACGGCTGCTAAAAAACAATTGTTTTGTCAGGGCAAATGCTCCCCTAGCCGTGGCCAGAGCAGAACCTATATATCTGTCAAAATACAAGTACTGATCCAACCAGATGCCAAGGTACTTTACTACACTTTTACTCGCCAGTGGATGTCCATTTGGCCCTACGATCACCATCTTGCACCAGTTCTTTCTCGTATCCCTTGAGGCGCTAGACAACGGAGTCCTAAACAGAATAGTGTCTCATTTCTGAAAGTTAATTTTCAACTTCTATTCATCACAATATCGTTGAATCTTGTCGAAGTCACTCTGGAAAAGATTGTTGATGACCTCAACTGTATGAGCTGTTCTGTACGCAATTAGATCGTCGGCGTATGCAATTTCCTGAGTGAGACTACCTATCAGATCGCTGGTGTAAATGCTGAAGAGAATCGGCGAGTTAACCGCTCCCTGCTGAAGACCATTTTTAATATTAAAAACTGTGATAGAAGTTACATTGCTACTCTAGACAACAAACTTTCTACCATTTAGCATGTCATAAAGCATATACAATATAGGTTTACTTATGCCTAGGCTGGTAAGCTTAAGATAGAGACCTTCTACCCATGCGGTGTCGAAGGCCTTCTCCAAATCCACCAGACAGGCACCCATGCACTGGTTTTTAGTTTTGTTCCATTGGATATCAGAAACCAGCTTAGACGCGGCATGAATTGTGTCATGTCCCGATGTTTTTGATCGACGACTTGAGTGTCCTGATCTCCAGATCTCGTGTGTCAGTAAATCGTCTCTACAAGCGTTTTAGCCTTGTCAGTAATCCACTTTTTTGTCTGTGTAGGGCGTCAATGGTCGCATTACGGTACATGTCGGTTGCGTTACGTTCTTTGTATTTTGGTATTGTTCTGTTCACTGTTCGTAGAAACGTTTCGTCCATTTGTTCTAAGTATCTGTCGATTTCCTTATTTGCCAGGTTCCTGTCATTTGGTGGGAATATACCATTTGAGGGTAATTCGTAAATAAGGCGTTGGAGAAGCGTGGCGCACCTTACTGTAATTGCAAGTATGCACAGACACATACTCCTCCAACTCCATAAGATCGTTCGGAAGTTGTATTACGGCGGCGAGTCCGCAGTGGTCACTGTCATACTCAATCGTTCGTAAACATTTTCTTGGCCGTTGACCAACAGTGTCAGTAATTGTTAGTCTTGCGTCCTTCAGTAATAGATCCAGATAGGCACCGCTTCTAGGAAACGATGGCCTTTCTGTAACAAGAAGGTCGATGCGATACTCAATGTTTTATTGACCCATCCAATTATACAGATGGTTACCTAGTGGATTTAGTATTTGATTTCCGCAATCTGTGTGTTTGGCGTTTAAATCACCCTCCAATGTGTAAAATTTTTCTTCCGAGCTGAGGATTATGCATTCAAAAAGCTTTTCAAGCTCTGTTATAAACTGGGTGGCCTGAGGTGTTTCCGGTGCATAGGCAGAGATCACATACATTCGCTTCCCCTGCTGGAGATGAATGCATATGATGCATGCCTCTAACGTCCGAAATTTTCGCACATCACTATTATATTACCTTATGACTAATGCCTTTACGTATAACGATTGCGACGCCTCCTCCTTGACTGGAGTTGGGTCGGTCTCTTCTTGCGATATTGTAATTGTTTTTAGTCAATTTATGTTTCTGGTTAAGCTTAGTTTCGCTAGCCAAAAACAGATCCGGACTTAGGTCTTTAAGCAATTGGTATAAATTCGCTCTACGTTCGGTCCTAATCAGTGAATTTACATTCACTGCTAGGATATTCAAGGGCCTCTCCGGCAGCGCACCCTTTTTTTTTTGTAAACGGATGCGCGCACTAAAGTGGTTTTGACTACCCTTAAAATGAACAAGCACAGTGCGAGCGTTGGGAAAGTAGGGAAGGATGCAAGAGGAGATACCGATGAACATTGGTTTTGAATTTCTGAATATCAAAATAGGAGGGCAAAATAAAGCCGTGTAAAGTATTCCACATTCGCGTTGTACGGCTAAAGAAAGATTCTCTGTACTTAACAGTACGTCTGAATTTGGGCTCAACTGTAAACTGAATAGCATTCCTAGAAGCGCGAGTATTACGTTTGAAAAATTTAAGGGGAAGAATGCAACTGGCTATTTCGCTCGAACATTGTTTATAAAAATAGCGATAAAATAGTGAGAGACATATAACATTTCGACGGTGTTCTAGAGATGTAAATGTTTCCACTATAGTTCTATCGCCAATCATTCTCAGAGCTCTATTTTGAATTCTATAAAAAAAATTCAAAGGAGTTTTGGGAGCTCCTGCCTAAATGTGCGAGTTATACTCCAGCTTTTGACGAATGAAGGCCTTTTAGATTACAGCCAGATCAGACTGGGAGACGAATTTCTTGCACCTTCGAAGAAAGCCCAAACACTTTGCAACGTTTTTGGCGACATCAAGTATGTGTTCGTTCCACAAGAGCTGGTCTTATCGGTTTCTTCAATGCAAGTGCCGCTCACGGATAGCGGCATGGGATGGGTTCTGCTTTAACGACAGAAGACAGCACTGAGTTTTTGAAGCATTAAATTCTACGCTGTTTTTTATTCCGCATTGGACAATGCTATCAAGATCAGAATTTAATGAGCATATCATACGCTGCCGTTCCAGTTGCACATCCGAAGAACAAGGAGGTGCATCTGAAAACGAAGTTGCGTTAAGCTCGGCAAAACAGAGTAGAGATGATCCACCCTAGTCGCCTGCTCCCTGATCTGGGTTTGAAGGCCTGTCAACTGGCCTTGAATGGCCAGCAGAATGCTCAAAATATCCGCCTGTGCCGCCGGCGTCTTAGGCACTGGGGCCTGTGGGGCTTCCTTTGGTTTCGGCTGTACCGTATTTCGCTTTCCTGACGCCAATTGGGCGTAAGAAATTTGGAGGTTGACGGGCGTTGTTATAGGAGGGCGCAATGCAGGGTGTTTCTCTACCGCTGTTTGCTTTGCTGCTTTGATGTTCTTCGTGAAACGTCGGGCATCCCCGATGATTAGCGGGGTGCCCGTCGCCTCGGCAGAGAGCACATTTTAGCTGGGTCCTATCTTCGACCCGTTCCTTTCCTAACTTGCATTCATCTGCATTGTGGTTCTCTCCACACTTAACACAGCGTGACTGCATTTCGCAGTTCGTGCATGAGTTGAAGCATGTCGCCGCGCCTTTTTAATTTATCCCAAGCTACAACCTGGTAGTTGAGGATGGAGATACTCCTCAAACTTTCCAGTTTGCGATCGAGATCGTCATTCGTTTTTTGGCGGAGTTCATTTAAGAGCCCTATGCCCTTTAATAGGACCGTTTGATATTTTTCAGTCTAAGGGGGTGAAACTAAAGAATTCAATGGTTTATTCTTTGAGCAATGCTTTTATGTTTTTGTGCTGCTTCACTATGAAACAGTGGATAGCATGTCTGTCTTTATTAAGTCGCTTAATAGTGAAATTTTGACCTATGGCCGACTTACACAGATTTATGGTATCCTGAAGCTCCATCCTATACGCTTTTATGGGTGGCACCTTTTATTTTTTATTAATCTGCGGCTGTGGCTGCTGCTGTTGATTTAGCTGCTGTTGTTTTTGCTGCGATTGTCGCCTGCTGTTGTTTTCTCTGCTTCGTTTTGTCTTTTCCTGTTGCTGTTACTGTTGCCGTTGTTGTTTCGGCTGCTGCTGTGGTTGTCGTTTTTGTAGCTGTTCTTGTTGTTGCTGTTGCGCTACACATTGCTGCCCCTGTAGCGACCTTTTTTCATTAAGTCCTTTCTTTTCGTTTTCTCGGCACGCCTCTTGTTTGCCCTCTAGAGGCTCCATTTGCTTTTTAAGGCTTTGGATTTCCGCCTGCATTACACCGATTTGTTCTATCATTTTTTGCTTCTCATTATTATCCTACTCAGATGACGCCTCTGATGTGGAAATATTTACAAGAGCATTACTATCGCCCGCGGTATAGTACCCTTCTCCACCCTCTGACATATAGTCAATGTCCTCTTCATTGTCCGAGGCCGACGTGTTTAGTTGCTCTTGTATGTTTGCTGCCGCTGATATAGCATCTTTTGTCTTGTTCACCCCAGCAGGCAGCTCAGCTGAAGTGGGTTTAGTACGCCGCTTCACCAGATTCGGCACACACTTTATCCGCTTTCTTCTTTTGATAGCGACATCGGCTGACGTTGCCGTTGTTGCTTCTGCAGATGTTGTTGCCTTATCAGGAACATCTATCGATGCTCCCTCAGCTGACGATGCCATTGCAGATCTAGGTGGCCCTGGGACACCTTAAGATGTCCCAGTACTTAAACTCTCCTTTGCTCGTTTTCCCAAACAATGAAATTTTCCAATTCTCGATTATTGAAAAATGCTTCAAGAACGTGTGCCCCTCCGCACTACGGTCGGCCACTCTACTTCCGTGCTATCGCACAACTTAAGAACACTAAGGTTTAATTTATCCTTGAAATCACACACGAATTAACTTGCAATTACTGCGAAAGCCGAAGACGAGTGAACACTTTCACAGTTCGAGATCGACTGCCCTTAAAAGCTATCTTGAATCAAGTCTTCTACTTGGCTGAATAATTTGAGTAGTATATAGAATTGTATTATAAAAAAAAAAACACCTGATACAAATATAAACATCGAATACTAAATTTACAACGCATAATAACAATAATTATTGTGTTCATCAAAATTCAAACCCTGCAAATGTTCTGCTATCTGCTTAATTAGCTAGTTAACAAAAATTGATATAATGCTAAGTCTTCTACTTGGCTGAATAATTTGAGTAGTATATAGAATTGTATTATAAAAAAAAACACCTGATACAAATATAAACATCGAAAACTAAATTTACAACGCATAATAACAATAATTATTGTGTTCATCAACATTCAAACCCTGAAAATGTTCTGCTATCTGCTTAATTAGCTAGTTAACAAAAATTACTAGTTAACAAAATGTTCAAAATTTATGAAAACTATGTATATAGTACATTGTTAACTAGTATCGTGTAAAGGCCCTAATAATAGGTTGTTTTTGAATGCAAACTGAATTTCACCGCAATAGTTACAGAAGTAATAGAAAGATAAGAAAGAATTTTGTATTGTCACAGTGGATTTGAGAATTAGGTCTTAACTGTCTCATTATAATCCACGGGCGGTATCCATTTAAAATTGAAGTCACCTATAGAAAAGAATGCCGCCTAGAGTGGGGATCGAACCGTTTAGACGTTTGGTCTAAATTAGCAGTTGCGCCACTTCCACCCGCAATTCAACATTGTAATTTATAGTATGAACATTTGAATATGTTGTAAGACTCCAAAAGTGATGGTATGAGAAGCTATTTCTTTTACCGATACTGTTTTTTGAATTTTGAAGGAAATTACTAATAATATGTTTGTTATTTGTAAATATGTCTAGTTATATTGAGTCTTATCACAGGCCCCTTCGTAGTATATTCGTACTACGAATCCCGAACAAATGTATTATATGCCCCGTCGTACTAAAAATATTCCTTACGAAATTCGAAGTTCGGGAAAATTGGCATCACTAGCCACAAATGAATAAGAAGTTTGATTGGTTTTTCTACGAACAGTTATTTTATTAGTAGCCTGTGGAAGTGGAAACAACAATAAAAAATTACTTGCAGAGAAATAGACACATCGCACAAAAATATTGAACTAAAAGTTTATTTATTTAAGCTTATTGCGAAATTAAATGTGAATATATATAATAATTTTAATTTTCAAAGGACAAACAAAGCAATTACAAATCACATTCAATATAAAAGGCTTTTTAAAATGCTCCAAGAAAATCCCGAAATCGCCCACGGATATTCCAAAATTCATATTAAATCCATTTTTAATTAACAAAACAATTAAATTGTCAAAAGATTAAAAACAAAAATCGAAATCCATTTTTCTTTCAATATATTGACGTAAATGGGTTGCTGTGAGGCAATAATGCTTTGATTTCGTTCGGGATGTGAATTTATTCGTATTCGTAGCATAACAAAACATTCGGAACTTTGCTACGAGGGACTCTGTGATAGGGGTGATTTTCAAAGCTTTCAAGGTTAAGGTTTTTAGCTTCGCGAAATCCAATAAAAAAAACAATTTTTTTCTTCGAACAGTAGTGAGGCGTTTAATAACAAACTCAATAAACTTAATTCTATCATTTACAATGTTTTATGTCCTTTAATTGATGATCAAGCAAAAAATAAATATGAATGACAATTAAACATAAATGAAGTACAAAAATGAAACGTGATTATGAGACGAAAGTAAGTTGCACAAAATTAATATGGAGCAAAAAACTGAAATGTGAAACTAAATGGAATTGACTGTGGGAACATCAGTATAGCTTCTTTGTTTTCAAAGTGGCAATTTTGTAGCGACTGTAGATTGATTGTTTTGACAGAGGATACGTTCATTTTGTTGATCGAAGTGGGATAAATATTTACTTCTTCCAGGAATATCTTGTTATTTTATTAATTTCGATACTGCAATTAGTGAAGTGGATTATGAATGTGCCTTTAAGGCTTTGTGTTTCTGGACCACATGTTGATTTAACTTCTGTTTCTGCGAAGTTTGCGAAAAGGAAAGGATGTAATTGGGGTCGGGGTGGTAGATCTGGTGTTCTTGGCCCATGTCTGTTGTTTTGCAATTTGCCGGTTTTTTGCTGATCAGGTTGGCGATGCGGCTTGTTTCGGTATTGGCGTCTTGTTTTGTTTCTTCTTTACAGTAGAACACTTTTTCTATTTGTTCACATTTTTTGTCAAAACATTGAATTTCTTTGTTATTTGTTAAAGGTACAAAAGGGCTTGGTGTGGAGTAATTTATGTTTGATTGGAATTAAGTGTAAAAAGAAATATATTTCGTTTTTTAAACAAGGCATTTGTATATTAAAGATTATATTTGAATGGTTGTAGTAGGCTTGAAGCCTCAATAGTTTATATATGTGCTCGTCTGATTTAATTTATATGGATTGATTTTGGGAAAAATCATAGATAAAACTTAATTCCTCCGTGTTAAGGATATGTTTGGAAATAATATTTTATTTTGCGCGGATTATTCGGAAATACTAGCTAGATGGTTATTCAGTAGTTCGATGTTAAAAATAATCTGATTTAAGTATTTAGTATTTCTGATTGAGTTTTCTTCTGACCGAATTCTGTTGCCTACCCTTATTGTTCTAAATCTAAATTATTGGTTTTAAATAAGTTTTTTTGTTCAATATCTAAAACTACGTTTGCTTCACAAATTAAATCTAAATTATTATTTTCAAATAAATTACCTCTTTGAGAAACTTTAATGTTTAAATCAGAATTATTAAAATCTAAATTATTTGTATTTTTAAACTTAGTTTGCTGTCTTAAATCTGCGTTAGAACTTGTCAAATGGAGTTGTCAAATATCCTCTTGTTTTAGTCTAAGAGCTAGCGACAAAAATAGTTACGTCATTTGATTTGAACGCAAATAATTAGTTTTATTGTAATCGTTCAACACTGGTGACAAATAGTCCCGAAGTCTGCTAAGCTTCTAGTGGTGGGTGTCATGGCAACGGACCCCGAAAGGGGTAAACAAATCGATGAAGTTACGGCATTTGATGACGGCTGATTTTTTCCTAGGTCGTAGCCAGTGATGACACGGACTCGTTTTTGAAAATCGCAGTGGGTGGTGGAAAAATCGAGGCTACTTTTGTCATTTGATAACGATTCTGATAAAAACCATTGGTTAGGTTAGCTCCTCAGTAGTCTATATACGTGTTCCCTGACGAAAATCTTTGATGATTTTCCGGTATTATGACAAATACCGAGTGCTTGAGAACCTAATTTTTGTTATTTTTAAGCTGTTTATTGGTAAAAGTCGGAATATTAACATCAACTTAAAATTTATTCACAAAACATAATGGGTCATATTCAGAGTCAGTGTCTAAACTGTTGCTATGAAAAACTCAAGTTTATCTAATTATCATAAAATAAACTGAAGTTTTTCATAGCAACATCCTAAACAGTGACTATGAATATCCCAATGTATTTTTAATGTAAAAAATAAATAAAAAATAAAATTAATTCTTTTTATTTTCATTTCCATTAACTGTTAAATTTCATTAAGACCATAAAATGTTTGCAAATCCTTCTCACCATCTTCGTCGGCATCGTCATCATCATCATTTGTGTCGACTTTAAGAATTATTCTTATTACAAGATTGTCAGGACATCCACATTCATTTCATTGAATCGATATAATGTTACATACGTGTGACATCAATTGTATTATCGTAATTATTTGGTTGAACAATAATTGTCATTAACAATAATAGAAAATATAGTTCACCTTCGTACCTACGTACATTTTACTTTTGCTCCTGTTGGATCCAACCGATTTCATGTGGTAATAATTGTGTAGGTTGCTCTAATTTAACGTTTAGCCAGAGGCTGTAAAATTTGTTGCTGTAGCTCGGATTTACAAAGCTTCAAATTCGTAGCCTCGATATCTTTGAAAATTTTTTGAAGGGGTTACTGTTATTTTTCGCCTGGAAAGTTGTGGTGAAAATTTCGAATCTACCTTCGTTACATTATCCGCCCGTCTCACGATATACATTCGCCAGACGAATCTTTCAAATATTGAAAATACCTCATCTTGTGGCTCAACCTGTTGAGTCAAGTTTGAATCAAACAATTTTACAAACGCTTCCTGCATTGTGAGCTTAAAAGGTAAAAGGTTTAATTTTTCCTTTCCTGAAGAATGCCGGAGGGTAAAAGGTCTAATTTTTCCTTTCCTGAAGAATGCCGAGTCATCCAGTCATAGCATGGAATTCCAATTAGGTTCTTGACAATGATGACTTTTCCGAATTTAAAGTACGCCATCATGATACAAAAACTGCCAAGATGAATAATAATATCCGCGTTTTATTATGCTCAAAGACCCATATATTTCACCCCGTGAAAATAAAACGATCTGGGTTATGAACATTTTTTACTTTGCGGTTGGCAGCTGTGATTACCTTTTGGCATTTAATTTCTTTTACTAAATTTTAATAAATTGATTTCTGCGGTGCTAGGAAGTTATCCCTTCTTGTTTTATTTTAACTAAATAAATATGAAATAATAAACTATAATAAAAAAATAAAGTGCACTACTATCTGGATATTATACAGCAACCCACCGATTTCAGAACAATAGTAAATCGTAAGCTCTACCCCGGTGAATATTATGTCGTTGGCTTAAATAGAATCTGATTTCAGGGTGACTCGATAGTTGTGTTCTCGCCTGTCAACCTCGTGGTTGCAGGTTCGATTCTTGCCGTTGTCTATGTCTTATATTCTATTAAATTCCAATTCTCAAAATTGTCATAAAATGAGTTCCTGGTTTACATGCTGTTCAGGCATAACACTAACAACATGTGATTGAGTAAACTAGTATACCCATAAATATGACACGAAATTAATAAAAATAATGCGAATTATGAGAGACATAAATAAATAAGACAGTAATTTTCTCCGCATTAGGTCAGTCGCCATCCCTGGAGATAAATCTGATACAACAACCAGCTCTAGTCTCAGAACATCGCGCCACGCATCTTTCCTATCCTTCTTTCTCTTCTTTCACATATAAAGAGTATTCATAATCCCTTGAGCCCGTGCAAAATTATATAAAAAAAATGGTTAATAAAAGAAGTGAAAGAAGTACTGAAAGTTCTGCTTAGGCCAGTCCAATGGAGGATCGGAGGATCTTTTTAAAAAAAAATGCGAATACTTATTGACAAAAACACAGGTACTCAAGAATCCCCAGCATCGAAAAAAAACCATCAAATTTGCGTTTTGAAAATAAAAATTGTCTTCAAATAATTAGAACATGTTTTTTTTTTGCATTTCTGTCAAAGATGAGTTGCCAGTTGTGTAATAAATCAATTAAGGCTCCCCCATACTAAAGCGAAACTTTGGGCTCCAAACAAACAAACCCAGTAGGAAATTCACCGCTCAATGAAAAATGCCTTGGTGAAATCATATATGACAGCGGTCTTATAGGAGAGATTATCATTGATTGCACTTATGAAACGTAATGCTCAAGTAAAAAGGTAGAGAATAGACAAGAACAAAAAAAACTTTAGTGAATACACAATCCTTTTTCATATGCATGAATTCAATTCAAAACAGGACGCGAAGATTTCTTCTATAAAAAGATGTTTGACCTGCTAAAAAAAATAAATGATGCTAAAATGAAACCTTTTTTTGGGTTTTCCCCTTGTTCGGTTCGCGCCACTACCTACTGTTTTTTGTGTCATCTTTTAATTGCCTAGAAAAAATATTATAACTCTAGGCCTCCACTTAAAATAAATGAATGCAAGAAATGTGTCATGTAGTCCATATTTCTTGTGCCTGGATTTTTTTAATTTTTTGACATGAGAATCTGCATTTATTTCTTGTCATCTCAGAAGAAATAAACGGAGAAATAAAATTTGTCGTTTCATGACATCCCGCATTAATCGTGCACAAATTTCTCATAAAACATTGAATCTGGTTCTTAGTTCGCTTATTTTCATGTTGAATTTTAATAATACATTAAAAAAACAGATTATACCTATTCTAAAGTGCATAAAGCGCTTAGTGCTTCTAGGAGAAGAATAAAATTTCACGATTTATGTTTGCCTATATAGCAAAGAAATATAAATTTTTAGTAGTAGCGTCTGCAATAATGGCCGAAATAAATATTTCGTATGAGTCGCGGCCAAAAGAACAACAGGGGGTGGGTTCTGCTTTAACGACAGAAGGTAGCACTGAGTTTTTGAAGCATTAAATTCTACGCGGTATCTTATTCCCCATTGGACAATGCTGTCAAGATGAGAATTTAATGAGCTTATCATACGCTGCCGTTGCAGTTGTACATTCGAAGAACAAGGAGGTACATCTGAAAACAAATATGAAAAGCTGAGAGTACTATCGTCAGCAAAACAATTAAGTGTATTAGAAGTTCCAAATAAGAGATCATTAATAAAAATGAGAAAAAGGGTCGGAGACAATACGGAGCTCTGGGGCACACCATCATTTACTTTGTGAATATCAGACTTGAAAATGTCCAGTATAACTTGTATTGAACGGTCCGAAAGGTAATTTCTAATCCAACGAATAAGAGATTCATCGATACCAAATGCACGCATTTTCGATAAGAGAGCTTGATGCCAAACTCTATCAATTGCTTTTGAAATATCAAGCGCAATAACCTTACTTTCTCCAAAACGGTGTAAAGATTTGTGCCACTGTGCGGTGAGATATATCATCAGATCACCAGTGAACCTATTGTTACGAAAGCCATATTGCCGGTCATTAAGGAGCTTTTGTTTTTCAAGATATTTCTTAAGCTGATAATAAATCAACGTTTCCATGACCTTGGAAAGAAGGGACGTATGTGCATTTGGACGGTAACTAGAGGGTGAAGAAGATTTGCCTTTTTTAGGAACATGCTGTACAAATGCTGTTTCCATCCACTCGGAAAGAGACCAGTAGAATAGGACAGATGAAAAAGCTTACGCATTGCTTTTGCCAGCGTTGAAGAACACCTCTTCAGAACGATGGGAGGGATACTATCCGGCCAGCGGATTTGTGTATACCAAGGTCTTTGAGGATTCTAGCAACTACACGAGTGCGAAAGAAGATTCGTCCCATAAAATCGTAGTATTTTTTGCCTTAATTTTGGTCATGCAAAAATTTGGTTCTTTGAATTAGAACGTTGAAAGTCTTTCTAGCGAGTTGAAACTTTTTCCGGTTTTTCGCAGTGTTGTTGGCTTTATAATTCCGGAAACTTACTTCTCTAACCCTAATAACCTCTTTACAGCTGGAATCAAACCATGCATTTTCTTTCGGATTAATACTCGTAGATTTCACCCTATTCGGGATAAAATTTCTCATTCCGTGAATAATAAAATTTGTTATATCAGCGCTGGAGTCTACGTCACTATCGAGGAAGCATAGAGACCAGTTAAAGTTCCTGAAGAAGTTATTGAGACCGTGCCAGTTGACTTTCTCATATTGCCAAACGGTTCCCTTAGGTGACCTTTCTTTAACTGTTGTTGGCATGAGAAATTTGCAGATATGACGCAATGGTCTGATGTGCATAGAGGCGATAACACATTTACAGTGTATTTATTAGGGTTAGAGGTAAGAAAGTGATGGCGGTTTGACCTGTAACGTCAGGGATTCGTGTCGGCTCGTCAACGAGCTAAATCAGTATATTTTTCAGCTTCTTGACAAAATCTGTTGGACGTACTTCACCTGGTCTCCATATTATATTGTGAATGAAGTTGCGACTGTCAAAATTTTCTATAAGGAGAAGTTCGCTATCTTTTATTGATGGGGAAAAGTAACGTTCGAAAATAATATCGATTCTAGGTGCAGAATATATAGTTACCACATACAAGATTTTTTTTTTGAGATGTTTCAAATAATGTTCTTGGAACTTCTTTTAGTAGATGCAACATAAAAAAGCCATCGATTATTACAACATCAACGTTCTGTAATGTCGCATTTTCAACTTTTGAATTGGTAAAATGTATAACCCCAGTCAATCTTCTAGCTGCATCTGCATTTACTGTCTGTTCCAATGTCGAATCTATTGGTTGTCTAGAAAATGATTTTGAGACCGACAGACCCTTCTTCAAACGATTCTCCTAATCCTGGATGAGTTTCATCGACTTTTAAAAAATTATCGTGGTATTTGACCAACCCACGTTGGTTGAAGAAAAAAAAATTGAGTTTTTGGGCAGTATATAATTACATAAATAATTTAAAATCAGCAGTGCGAATGCTTCGAGATTAAATTAAATAAACTTATAAGACAAACTTCGCATGCTCATCTTAAATTTATATTAGATACATTTGAAACATTGTGTTTATATAAACTATACTGAATACAGATGTTCAATCTTTGCTTGCGTCTGGCAGCATATAAGCCACAACATTTTTGTCTGGCATTTGTGAATAATTAATCAGTAAGAATTCAATTACCAGGCACACAAAAATTAGCCTTGCTCTTGGGCAGGTTTCAGCCCGCCTTGCACCCATTTGGCCCCGACTAAATTGTCTGACAATATGTAAATCATATACAGAATTACCTCAACTGCTAATAATTATAGGAATTTATAGGTGCCCTCTTCAGTTAGTATACATATAAATGGAAGTTTTTTAGTAGGCTCCAGGTCAATAAAAAGACAGACTTTATATGGTGTGAAAAGTCTGGAGCGCGAATACACTCTTCATCAGGGCTTTTATTGAAAAAATATAACAAATTACATTCTTGTATAAAATTATACATAATGTTAATAACACTCACAACAAAGCAAATAAATTTTTGCATTAACACAATTGTTCGAAATAAGAACATTAAAAGGTGAACTATAAAAGTTAAAAAAAAATGTTTATAAATTATTAATAATACATAATTGTAATAATAATAACAACAATAAATTTTTATTACATTTTTCACACAAAATTAATTTTTGACTGCTACACTGCTGCCTTGTTCTTTATCTGATTTTATTTTTCCCTTATTTTCTTCTAATCAGCTGGTTATAAATAATGCTGAGACTATCGCAATCTGATCTTCTGTTGATAGCATTTTCCGTGTTGTTGATGTGCAGCATTTCCAGCAATATTCTCTTGTTGTGGTGTCTCTCAACTTCCAAAATTCTGACGTCATCCAAGTCAGGCTTGTGGTTTTTTTCTATGCAATCCTGTAAAAGAGCAGTTTTTTGAGAACCACCGTTGTTGATATCAGACAGGTGTTCTGAAAGCCGATATGGAGCTTTTGTTTGGATGTACTTGCATACACAGATGTACAATTTATACCCTTTCCACCCAAACAGTTTATCTTGTAGACAACATCAGACTTATCCAGTGTATTGATCTTTCCTTTTGTATCCGTGAACAACAAAGACTTGAGAGTGTTTGCCTATTTAAAAGCTATTCTCGTCATCTCTTTGTTACGAATAGGTGCATCTTTCATACGAGTAGAAAGAGAAGGAATATATGAAGCACTCCGGTAAATAACAGGCGGGGGTCTTCTTTTTGAGTAGCATAAGTATCGCTCGTATTTTTTTGATGGTTACTTATTAGTTTGTTGATTACATAATTAATATATAATTACAAAATTTGTTTGAAATTCGTCACCCTGTTCCAATGTTTTTATCAGTTCGTCTCCTTCCGCTATAATTTTGAATAGAGGTAGATCTGGTTTCATTATAGTTTAAGCGAATTTGTGCCCCAATGATACCAGCCATTTGATGTCGTCTGGGAATGTAGTGTTGGTCTTGTTGACAAACCATTTATCATTAAATTGCAGACATTGGAACAGGGTGACCATGAAATGCACGTGCTAATTTCACACAAATTTTGCAAAGTTATATTCGATCATCCACATTATCTCCTTTCGATAAATTTATTAACAAAATATCACGCGATGCGGTAAAATTTTTGAAAACCCATAAAGATATTAAAATTGTTAATGCAGATAAAGGTGACATAATCTACAATGTGTACCAACAACTTTTTAAAAAAACATGGTTTTCGAGTAATTTAATAAAAAAATAATCTTACCCCCTTCCCCCCCCCCTAAATATTAAGCTATAAGCAGTTTTTGATACACCAGTCTGAGAAACTGTCGAGATCTGGTTGGATAAGGGAAGAGTTGTGTGAGAAAGAAATTATCTCGAAAAACTTGGTATCGTCAGCGTATAATAAGATATGGGAATGTTTAACGACCAATTCAATGTCGTTAATTGTAAGAATAAAAAGGAGAGGGCCTAAGTGACTTCCAAGGGGGACCCCGGAGGTAGCTAAGAATGAATTGGAGAAGGCAGATCTGAAACGGACACTGTACTACCGGTTTCCAGATAAGAAGAAATCCATTTTAAGAAAAATGGTTCAAAGCCGAGGGTGGACAATTTGGAAAGTATAAGTCTATGTGAAATTTTGTCAAAAGCCCTACTAAAGTCAGTAGAGATAACATCTACTTCCCTTCCGCTTTCTAGGGCTGAGACTGTATACGATACAAATTCAACTAGATTAGTTGTTGTAGACCTACATTTGAGAAAGCCGTGTTGTTTAGGGGATATGAGCGACATACAACGGAAACTTAAAATTTAGTACAAAATACTTTCAAATATTTTAGGGATATGTGAAAGTTTGGCAATGAGGTGATAGTTTTTAATATGGCTCTTAGTACCCTTTTTGTATATTGGGGTTATGAAAGAGGTTTTCCATACCTGAGAAATTCTCGTTGAGATAATGATAGACTGAGCAATTTGGGGAGCGGAGACGAGAAAGCTGAAGAACATTTTTTTACGAATATTGCTGGGAGGCATCAGGGCCAGGAAGATATTCATCTTAAGTTGATTCAACTTATTTTCGATGATATATGGGTCGACGGTAGGAGGAAGAAAAAGGCCTAGTGAGAAATTTGGCAAATAATAGAAATAACCTGAATTAGGTTCGAAGGAATCGTCGGTGAAAGATTGCTTGAAAAATGTGGCAAAAAAATTGGCAATATCTTGCGGATTATTCGAAGTTTCGGTATTGAAGGAAAGAGAGGAAGGGTAACCATCGGATTTTCTTTTAAAATTGACGAACTGAAAGAACGACTTAGGATCATTTATAAGTTTGGTTCTATTAAATAGCGTTGCCAAAGGGTGTTGTATAGCTCGGAAAAGTGAAGATAAGAACCAAAATAGTTAAAATAGTCAGTGGGCGATCGGGTACGAAGGAAAATTGCCCACAACTTGTTTCTCTTGCTACGCAAAGAGCGAAGCTTATGGTTATACTAAGGTGGGAAGGCACCCGATGTATTTTGTCGACTAAATGGTACAAGGAGAGAAATAGAATCAAATATTTCCCTGTAAAATTTTTCTGTGGATCGAAATTAAAGGAAACTCTGTTGAGATATTCATTAATATGACGGAAATTTGTCTTATGAAAATCATAGGAGTACTGATTTGCAGGGAGATTAATTGGTAGTGGACAATCATGATAGAATGAGAGAATTAAGAATTAGGGGAGGATAATAGTTGTCGATAGTAGGTAGCGATAGAGGTGAGAGTGATACTGAAGAGTTAATGTGATCGGTTGTGAAAATAAGATCTAGTTGCCATATAGTCCATATAGTTTGGGATACCACTAACTTGACAGAGGCTTAAATCTGCTAGGCGATCTATAAAAGGCATTTCTTTGCAGAAGTTGGATTTGAAGCAATATAATAAGATTGATCTTTAGATGAAGTCCATTTCAGATGGGGAAGGTTAACCATTTTAATGGGGAGCTTATAAGATTCAATAGGCTGCGACGGCAAAATATAGCAACATATCACATAAAGCGACTTACGGGGTAGTCTTATCTTAATTGAAACATAGTCGGATTAGGTGAAGAAGAGACTGCAATGAGGGATGAGTCTAGTGTGTTTTTGATAGCTAGTAGGACAGCTCGACATGGGCATTCATCAGAATATTCCTTAAGTTCATCGTCGCGATAAATGTTAAAAGAAGAATGAAACAGTTCTTGGTTGTTTATACTAAAGACCAACCATTAGCTGTTCGTTTTTTATATCGATTTGAGCTTCTAATTTTTCAAGAATATCTAAGGCGATAAAGCCACTTAAGTATTTATGAAATCTGAAAGCTACGATTTTTGCATTGCCATTATGACAGAATTCTTTGAACAAAGGAAGGGTAACCTCTTTATCAACGTGGTATTTTTGTAGAGCGGTGGAAATAAATATCGGTGGTTTTTAAGTTTGTACCTTCGTCTTCTGGGTGAATATATTCAGCATACAGAAAAGATGCTGATGCGCTTGTGTGTATTAAAAGTTTAAGAATACCAAAGGGCGAAAAAATATTTATGCAGGGGAGGTAATTACCATTTGTATTATGTATTGGGTATGCGAGACTATTTATAAAAAAAAATACGTCGGTTATTTTTTCTTCAGTATTACTTCCTTCTTGAAATTGGTCTAAATTGGGATTGTATTTTGTTTCAGTTAAATCATTTAGCGATAAGTCTTGACCAGAGTGAGTTTCGAAATTGTTGCATGGTAAAATTTCGGTCCAATACGTTTGGCTGCTTTGCGCCTGAAGTCATTAGTTCTATTTCTGTTATTACCAGAACATGTGTCCTTTGGTTCTGGTCTTTTGACTTCTGTGCTACAAATTAGGGTGTATACCGAAAGGGTGTTCATTGGTTATAATGCAAATCGATTATTGAATCGTTGTGGGTTTATTTTCTCTTCTGTTTTTATTTCACTGATAGCTGTTCTTGTCTTACAAATTATTTTATTGAAGATGAATGTTATTTATGCTTTCACTTAACAATGAATTTGTATATAAGTTACAACATAACACAAAATTTATGTCTTTAATTTCTTTTTGTTTATTTAAAGAGATTCCGTCGTTAATTTTCACACTTATTTAAAAAAAAAATCTTTTCCTTTTTTCTTTTCCTTCTTATCTTTAAAATTCTTTTCTGATAAACCGTCGAGTGTATGCAATGTTTATCACATTATGACGTATAAATTTATTTTATTAAGGTTCTTTTCCCTAATGCTTTCCTCGATACACCATCGAGTGTATATTACTCCGACTTTCGACTCCGTTAAATGCGTGACTACTCGGGTACTAAAAAAAATGTATTATTATTATTATGTATTTATTTTCTGTAAAAAAGTTCGCTCCTCGTCTTTATTTATTTGTACCAAAGTAAAAAACTCATACTTATTTTCTACACATTTTATAATGATTAATTGATAGCTTATCAAAATTTCAAAAGGCAATGTAATTTAACTGGAAAATGTCGTATGCTGAGTTTTGATTTACATTTGAAAGAAATATGATCAATATTTTAATGTGAAACTTAAAATACTTATCAAAAATTGCAAAAGATATGGTTTATTTTGGAAGTTCTTAAGGAAATTTGATCTCATTAGATAGAGAGGTTAAAATAAAATAAAAATAATATTAAGCTATGAAGAGATATGATTACCTAAAGAATGGTACAATGTTATAATAATAATTATATGTGATTATCGTAACTCGCGAAAATGAGGCTTATGTTGGCGAACTTAGCCTTGATGCGAATTACCGTAGTTGAAGCTCAAGACGTCTTGCCTAAGTCTGCCTTCATCGACGAATCCCCATCCAAAAAGGCGCTACCCTTGTGGTCGGTAACAGTCACCATAGTAGATGTCGCAGTCTTCCAATTTTCTTTTTCCCGGCCCATCTTATCGCACTTCTTGAATGGCCGTGATGTCTGCTTTGCAGCAGTCTAGGGCCTCCGCTACATGTTCGGCTGGGCGTGGTCTAGAGAGGCAGAACATTCGACATGCAGATCCTTATTTCATTTACTGAGTACTTCAATAGAAAATCCGGCCATATCTGAGGTTTGTTTTTGCTTTGCGTGGCCGGGAAGTCACGCCGAAGGCACGCCCCCAAAACTGAAGAACCAGACCATCCAGAGCCTTATTAACCGCTCCTTATAGGCTTGAGCTACGAATATGCCGAAGAAGCCCGTATAAGTAGTTCAGCCTCACTGGAACTGTAAACGCCACCGTTGGTTCCATCTGGTGAATTCTCCCGCTGCGCCGCCTTGATAAAAGGAGAAGTGCCTTAGTGGGAACACTCCTCTCGTTTTCTGTTTTCAATGCTGTTTATGGCACCTTGATTCTCTATGCTGAATTCATCCTCTGCACACCTTGACGTCAGCCGAATTATACAGCCAGTGACGTGCCGTGGTACCTCAAGCAATGCGTGTCTATTCTTAGTTACGATTCAGGATTACGACGAGGACGTGTTTTTTATATTATTTTTTTTTTGAGTTTTTGTTTTTATATTTTTTTGTGTTTTTCTTTGTAAGGAAACTATAATTTAGAAAGGAAATACTTCAATAAAAAAAAACAATTCGTCGAGATTTCTTCAAAAAAACTTGCAAAACTTCATCATCGAAACTGTTTTCTACTTTGATTTCCTTTAAAAATGATTTTTCTATTTAGATAATTGCAAGTTGCGATAATCTTTGCTCTTGCATTCTATTTCTATCATACGATTAAACGTGTTGAAGATCAGAAAAAGAAAGTTCAATAGAGTCACTCGATGTGGTTATTTTTAAGATATACATAAGTCAATTTAATTTAAAATTTTTCGAAAAGTTTCTTTTAATTCAAGAGCATCAACCCTTCTTGGAATGTATTTAACGGAGATAATTTTAAACTGAGAACACTTAAAAAAAAACAATTAATTCATTCTTCGGCCTTGAAAAATCGAAGAGAAGAGAAAGCCTCAATATCCTCACGTGAAAAAATAATAAATCTTACTCAAAACAGAGATACTATTGAATATAATATAAAACCCACAATTGTTCAGTACGACGTCTTTTATTAATTTATTAAACGAATTATTTTTCCGGACATTATTCTTAAGCAAATTAATAAACTGAAATGAAATATTTACCTTTCCCAAAAAAAAAAATCTAAACAGAAATGACAGAATTTATCATTTAGTACTTTTTAGTACAAACTTTATCACAATGAGTTCTAGTTTTTTTTCTTTCTTTTTTTTTCACTTCAAAACTTCACAGATCGGAAATTGACCCCCTGGCAATTATCTCTTCTCTTTCTGTTTGATATTTTTTTAATATGGGGATTTACTTCACTTGGGTGCGCTGATGTTGGGAGAACACCCAAATGTGTTTTTTTGATTGAGAATGAATTCTCTTACTATCCGAAAAAGGAAAACCGTGCGGTTTTTGAAGTTGAACACCAAGGGTTATAGAAAGATTTATATGGGAGCATTAATTTCGTGTCTTTTTTTTAAATTTTGAACGTGGAATCGCTGCGTTTGAGTTATGAGAAAATCTTTGAATAGGGCAGGTAGTTGGAATACAAATAAAAATGAGAACATTTAGGGATTTTGGTAACACATGCAAAATACAGATGATTTTCGCAGGGTGTGCGGTGAACTGTCATTTCCGACAGAAGACTATAGTATTGTTTTTCTTTGTCTTTTTTTAACACTCGCGCTTATTACCTTAGCAAGTCAAGTAAAGGTGAACCAGTATCCGAAGGTTACTACTTTCAGGCAAAATAAGAACAATTCACGTGTAGAATTCGTTGCATTACTGCACGTCGCCATGTTGGCTCCCATCAGTTACCCGTAAACTATGAGTGTAATTGATATTGAATAATAAACATTTTAAAATATTTCGTTTCTGTAAGTTGATCCTCGTAAGTTTCGAAGCTTTTTATCCTACGTTGTTGTAGTACAACTAATAGTAAATTCTTGCTACAATCTTACAATAAAAAGTGTTGATGTAGCAACGAAAAAAAAGGAATGTTAGTAATTTTTGTGTGCTAACATAATACATAATCTTATAAAGTTTAATTTTCACATTTTTTAGTCAAGGAAGAACTAATGCAAAAGCAAAAAAAAACTGAAGGAATTTTATTCTTCGAAGAGCGTTTTGTTTGGTACGTTAAAGCGCCCTTACGGACATACGATACTGCCAAAGACCTATTTTTTGTATTTTTAATTGTTTCTAGCTTCTAAGAAATAAAGAAACGAGTGCTGGATTAACATGTACATTCATTATAGATAGATAGATAGATAGATATAATTTTCTTTATGTTATTAAACAATTTTTACATGATATTATTACAAGAGTTAAATAAAATAAGTGGGCAATGGCATTGTCGTCTGTCTGATTGACGCGCTAAAATGTATAATGTTCTTGATTCTTGTACACTTTAAAAAAGTATTTTACTATTAAGAAAAAAGCCAAGGTTAATTTAAAAACATGATATTTTTTTTCGTACTACATTAACTCCGTAATGATATTATTGCGCTATGTAAATGCAGTTTCAATATAATTATGAAGTGAATCCCAATTGTCGCCATTAAGAATATTCTTTGTTTTTTCCATTGTTAATGAACGATTTCCGAAATAAATAAGTCTTATATCATTGTAAATGGGACATATTGCTAAGAAGTGAAATGTATCTTTTGCCATAAGGTTACATATTGTACAAAGGTTGGAATCATTTTTATTAAATGGCGAACCGTTTAAATTCAATACTTCACATCTTTCTCTATATATTAAAGATATAGCTCTAAGGCTACGACAATTATTAAAATAATTTTTACTTTACAGATCGTAGTTAAGTTCTGAATATACTTACTTACTTAGATGGCGCTACAGTTCAGGACGAACCTGGGCCTCGACCAACATGCCTCCCCAGCTAGCTCGGTCTTTGGCTAGCTGCCTCCAGTTGCGCACTCCAAGTTGGTTCAGGTCATCTTCAACTTGAGCGCGCTACCTTAGGCGAGGTCTTCCTTGACTGCGTCTTCCCTCTGGGTTGGAATCGAAAATCCTGCGAGCCATAGCATTGTTGCCCATACGCTCTACAATGTCGCTGTATTTTTTGTACCTAGACATTTTAAACGTGATATACGTATTTTTTGTACCAGGTCAATGTCGCTGTATTTTTTGTACCAGGTCAATGTCGCTGTACAGCTCGTATAGTTCGTGGTTGAACCTTCTCCTCCAAAGCCCGTTAACGCAGATAGGGCCGAAAATCTTGCGAAGAACCTTACGCTCGAAACGACTAAGGATATCTTCATCCGCTTTTAAAAGAGTCCATGTCTCCGCGCAATAGAGCAGGACTTGGTTGATCAGTGTCTTATAAAGAGTCTCCTTTGTTTTTCGAGAGATGGCTTTACTACTCAATTGCTTCCCTAGCCCATAGGAAGAGCGATTGGCAAGAGTTATTCTTCGCTTTATTTCTAACGAGATGCTGTTTTTAGATGGTATAGCGGATCCGATGTAGAAAAAGTCCCTAACTACCTCAAAGTAGTACCTGTCTATTGTGACGTTTTGTCCAATCCGCCGGTGTTGTGTGTCGCTTTTTGTGGACAGCAGGTACTTCGTTTTGGCTTCATTGACTGCTAGTCTTATCTTAGCCGCTTCAGCTTCAATGTTAGCAAACGTTCCAGTGACAGCTCGCTGGGTTCTGCCAATGATGTCTATGTCATCAGCGTATGTTAACAATTGCACAGACTTGAAAAAAATTGTGCCAGTTGAGTTAACTTGGGAATTTCTTACAATATTTTCAAGTATTAGGTTGAAGAAATCGCACGATAGCGCATTACCTTGTCGGAATCCTTTCTTGACATCAAAAGCTTCTGTGAGGTCAGTACCAAACTTGACGGATCAGCGAGAGTTCTCCATCGTCATCCTACACAATCGGATGAGTTTTGTGGGGATGCCAAATCCAGACATGGCTCTGTATAACTCGTATCTATAAATGCTATCGTACGCGCCCTTAAAATCGATAAAGAGATGGTGGGTATCGATTTGGAGTTCTTGGGTAGTTTCCAGGATCTGCCGTAGCGTGAACATTTGATCGGTTGTGGACTTTCCTGGCCTAAAACCGCACTGATAGCTTCCATTCAGGTTGCTGACAAATGGTTTCAGACGTTTACATAATACAGCAGAAAGGATTTTGTACGCGATATTCAGGAGACTTATTCCTCTATAGTTGGTGCAGTTTATAGGGTCTCCTTTTTTGCGGATCGGGCAAACGATGCTGAGGTTCCATTCATCAGGCATACTTTCTTCTGACCAGACTTTAGAGGTGAGTTGGTGTATGCACTGCAAGAGGTCATCTCCGGCTGCTTTAAAGAGTTCGGCGGATAGTCCGTCGGGGCCTGCAGCTTTGTTGTTCTTTAGTTTGGATATTGCTATACTCACTTCATTTTGTTCAGGTGGACGGAAGTTTTGTGTAACATCGTCCATGTTGAATGGTTCATTCTGCCTGACAGCGAGATTTTGGTCTTCATCGCCGTTTAACAGTCTGCAGAAATGGTCATTCCATATACTCAGCACCGACTGTGACTCTACTACGAGGTTTCCATTCCTATCTCTACAGGGTTCTGCGGTTTTTTTTGCCTTGACACGTTCTGTTTACCTGTTGGTAAAACTTCCGCACGTTGTTCCTGGAGTAGCATCTCTCAATATCTTCGATCGCGCGCTTGTCATGCTCTCTCTTTTTCTTCTGTAGAAGCCGGTGTTCTTCCCGTCTTTTCTGCTCGTAGAGCTCGCGAGCAGCTCTCGTCCTTCTTTGCAGCGCCCCATTATATGCCATTTGTTTAGCTGCATGTATCTGCCTGCATTCTTCATCGAACCAGCTGTTTCGTGGTGGAGGTCCGGTGAAACCTAGCACATCATTTGCGGCACGTTGCCACTGGTCTTCGGCACTTGATGCTGGCGGCAATGGATTTCTTGAGAGGTTACGGGATATTCGATCGGCATAAGTTCTGGCGGTCTCTTGCGATTGCAGTTTTCGACGTCATACTTCCTCACAGTATTACTCCGTTGTTGGGACGTTCGGGTTATTCGCATTCTTACCTTGGCTGCAACAAGGTAGTGATCCGAGTCGTTGTTAGCTGCTCGGAAGGTGCGAACATCCAGAATACTGGAGGCGTGCCTTGCATCGATCGCAACATGGTCAATTTGATTGACGGTTATTTGATCTGGATGCCGCCAAGTCCCTTTTTGTATGTCGAGATGAGGAAACCGTGTGCTTGCAATGGTGACGTTACGTGCCGCCGCAAAGTCAATTAGCCTGAGTCCGTCTTCAGACGTTATGTCGTGTAGGCTATGTTTTCCGACAGTCCTACCAAAGATTTCCTCTTTACCTATTTTGGCGTTAAAATCGCCTAGTACGATCTTAACGTCATATTTAGGGCACTGCTCATAGGTTTTGTCGAGGAGCTCGTAGAAGTCATCCTTGGTGACATCGTCCTTGTCTTCAGTGGGGGCTTGAGCGCATATTAGACTAATGTTGGCAAATTTAGCCTTGATACGGATTGTCACAAGTCGCTCACTCACGTGTCGAAAGCCCATCGCACTTCCTGGATGGCAGTAATTCCTGCTCTATAGCAGTCTAGGGCCTCCGCTAGTTGTTCGCCTGCACGTGGTCTGTTAAGAGTTCTAACATTCCACGTGCAGATCCGAAGGTCGTTGTATTTTGCCGGGTCGTCAACAGTTAATCCGTCCTTTTCTGAGGCTATTGGTCGCTTCGCATCTTATATTTTTTTACATGGCGGGGTTGTTAAACCCACGCACAACTCCCAACCTGGAGGGCCAGGTCCTTTGTTGGACTCCTTGGACGAAAGGAGCCGGAAAGTCCGGAGTCAGTAAACCGCTTCAGGGACATGAGCGCTGCCGTTGGCCCATTAAGGGCTCATCCGCCACCATCTCTATTTCAATGCCCTGACTTGCATTGCATTGTCCCAATGACCTTATCTCAAAATACGTCGAAGTAGCTCATTAGGGAATCTGCTTTGTTGACTGTTGAAGCCGCCGTTCCGTTGGTCCAATTATTTGGGCTCATCCGCCGTACTTCCTCTTTCTGAGGAGCTCATGCAAGACTTCTGCGAGTCGATCAGAACAGTCATTAAAACAGAGCATTATAGTGTTGCTTTCTTTTGTGTTTTCAACACTCAAGCTTATAAGTTTAGCAGGAATGTCTGGATGGACAAGCTTGTACCCGGTGGTTAATGCAAGGAGGTAAAATAACCACAATTGATGTGTACGAGATAGTTACAACACTGGGCATCGCCTGGTTGACGCCGATCAGGGCCTGTCCTCTTCATACACACCCAACAAGTTCTGAATATATTGGTCTATTACTAGAGGATGTTGCCTGTACTATATTGTCATTGCGACTGTGAATGTCAAAAAGTTCCAAAAGATTATAAAACTGCTGCTTTGAAATGAAAAGATCATCATACTGAATATTAATAGTTGTATCGCATTTTTCTGCCCAAAAAAATCCAATCATTTCCCCATTCCAATTTATTTTCAAATGTGTATTTGGTTAGGATGTTTGGATGTCTATGTGCCGGATAATTAAGCACTTTGATTATATAATCGAAATGTAATTTTAGTGTAAACGTAAATAGGTTTGGGAGACCTGTCTCCAGGGCGAGGACGTAGTTAAGAGTGTTCATAGGGAGGCGGAAAGGTTTTTTAAGAAAAAAGCGAAGTAGTTTTTCAACTTCTTCGTATTGCTTGAATCCCCATGTTTGGTAACTGTAACACATAACTGAGCGCATGACAGCTTCAAAAACACGATATTTTGCTGATATTGGAATTTCATTTTTTTTTTTTTTTTTTTTTTTTTTTTTTTTTTTTTTTTTTTTTATAACTTTGCATGCGCTCAAGGGGTTATGAATACCCTTTATACGTTTTTCTTAACACAGCGCGGGCATCTGATGAAGAAGAGAAAAAAGGATAGGAAAGATGTGTGGCTCGATGTTCTGAGACTAAAGCTGGTTGTTATCTCAGATTTATCTCCAGGGATGGCGGCTGAACTAATGCGGAGAGAATTATCGTGTCTTATTTATTTATGTCCCTTATAATTCGCATTATTTTATTTATTTAGTTGTCATACTTTATGGGTTTGCTAGTTTACTCAATCACTTGTTGTTAGTGTTATGCCTAAACAGCATGTAATGAGCAAAGCAGCAACTTATTTTATGACAATTTTGAGAATTGGTTTTTAATGGAATATAAGAAGACATAGACAACGGCAGGAATCGAACCTGCAACCACGCGGTTGACAGGCGAGCACACAACTATCGCGCCACGGCCACCCTATGATAATGGTCTTCCCTGACGCGTTTATTAGGCTTTTAGATGATGATAGCTTTTTTTGAAAATGATGAGTGAGTTTCATATTGGGTTCCAAAATTATTATATATATTGTGTGACAACTTCTATTACTTCACCGTCGAAATACCATTTTTCATTCACTCGCAGCTTGGTTTGTCTATTGCGTACGATTATGATTTAGACTTCTTTTTTATCTAAGGAAGTATTGGGCGACTGTTGTTAGTGTGAATATGTTGTCAACAGTGGAGTATCCTTTTCGGAAACCCGCTTGATATTCACTCAGTAATTTGTTTCTTTCTACCCAGATGCAGAAAATCTTAGCAATTGAGTTCATGAACGAGATTCCTCTATAATTATTTGGTACATTAACGTCCCGTTTTTTATATATATGATACACAATAGAGTCCTTGAATTCGGTTGGTACCTCACCCATTTTGGTGATGTACCAACGCATTTTTATAGAATTCATTTCCTATTTTATCAGGTCCAGGGGCTTTTCTGCAAAGCATTTTATATGTTTTATTTACGCTGATGTATTGCTTTGTAAGTGATTTATTCGGACTTGTTGATATTTTTAATCTCCGTAGTAGTTTAAATGATAATTTTCGTGCGATGAAACATTTCTGGTCGAACCACTTATGCCGGTAGTTTTGTTTGCTCGAAATAGGGTTTATGCTAACAACTTTTTTAATGGAGTTGCTTAGGTAACTTATCTTTTCTGCGACGGTACGGTAAACGTTGGTGGTTGCGCAGGTACTCTCTATCTCGGTCAATAATTTTAAAGCATATGATCCTTTTTGGTTCTCTTTCCACATAAGTTTTGGCGGCAAGCTTAGTGCGAGGTATTGTGTAATGATTTGGAAATCGAACGTAACAGATAATGTGATCGAGAAAATTTCGGTTCCTACTTGAAAGCAAGAAAGCCTTTTATTCCATTCGCCCTCTGCTGCACAAATATCTATAACCGTCTTCCCTGAACCTCCAACAAAAGTAAACTCCCCGTTTCTATAATTTTTGCTACACCCATTAAGTATGTACAAATTGAATTTTTGGCACATTTATAGAAAAGGTGACCATTCTTATTCGTGATTTAATGTTTTGAGATACGTTTATCTAAAATGTCCATACCGATAAAACTCGTCTCAGATGGAATTATCTGCTCTTCACCAGTCCTGGCATTGACTTATTGAACAATAGCCCACTACTTAACATATAATATTTAAAAAAAAATATATATTATATATTAATTTTTTTGTTTTATATTTTTTTTCCATATTTTGTACTTAGTTTAAACCTCAGATCTCTATGTTTAATTTTCAAGTTTATTAATTTGTATGAACACTTTTGTTTACCAGTGTCGTGTTACAACCTTTATGATTGTATGATTCGTTCAGAACGGAAAAAAAATGTATTGCCCTGATGATGTCCTAACTAAGACGAAACGCGTTGGCCTCAAAAAGTTTCTTAATTAGATATTAATAAAAATCAAATTTTAAATTGTGGAAAAACAAGTGCTTAATTACTTCTTTATATAAAAATGTCAAAAATTAATTTCCACCAAGTGTTATACTCTCATACTATTGATTATATACTATTAGTTTGCTTGCCAAACCGGCAATATTATAAGAAAGAATTTTAAAATTATCATTTTTAATGTTACTACTTAATTTTATACTACTTTTACTTGCGTGACCGACGGCAGAACTGCTTCAAATACGTTGTGAAGTTGGTTGTTTTGTTAAACTTGTAGATGGCGCTGCTAGCATCCCATCCTCATTGACAAAAGTTGACGTTTCGCTGACGTTCTGTTTGTGATTTATTTGTTTTCGATTGTGAAAAGTTAATTATTTCATTTTTTATTCCGATATCACCAAATAATTCTGCTGTCTTCCTTTAGATTGCAATGAAGTTACATCCTCTATATCAATGTTTTGATCCAGAAGTTTTTTGTGATCTCATTGATTGATTTGCGGATATCATCGCACATAGTTGGTGGTAGAGTTGAAATTATTTTTTTTTCCTTAGAACGCTTCTCCAAGGATTCCATTTTCTTTTCGAGTGTATTGTTCTTTTGTTTTAACTCATCAAGTTCTTGTGCAAGGGTCTCATTTGAGGCTTTCAGATTCTGCATTTCGGCAAACGTGTATGCAAAGTCAGTTTTTGTTGGCAAATCACTAAGTTTGCTTTCTAAAGTTGTTGTAAGCATATCTTGCAATTTCAGAAAAAGTCATTGATGCTACAGCCATTTTGTTAGTATGTGTTTTTTTTTTGCTGTTACGGGCTAGCTCCGGAGATGTTTCTAGCAAATTTCTTTTGTGTGTTTGTTGCATTAGAAATCACTGAATTTTGTGTTTAGTTTCTTTCCTTACTGAATCCTTTAATTTTATAGAATTTAAATGCTTACTAAAAAAATATAAAAGGGCTTTTTATTTCGCAATGAAAATACAGAAAATAAAATATTTTTTAAGAGCCGTGGTTTTTCACTTTTGCAACCTTTGACAGATCAAAGGTCAATCTACATTCTTTATATATTAATTAATATTTTCCAACTTGTATAAATTTAATATTTTTTACATCGTCCTTTTTTGGAGAAACCAAATTAAGATAAATGTAACCCACCACAAGACACTTTAACTTAACAAGTTAACTACATCATCCAGCTACATCATACAACACTTCCCGTCGTAGTTGTGAGACAGGAAAATGTAGTTGATGTAGTTGTAGAATATTGCTGATGTATTTGTAGAATGTAGTTGTATGATGTAGTTGATGTAGCTGATGTAGTAGCGCTGAAATAGGCCCTGGCAAGAACAAACAGAAAAGACTTATTGGAATATATAAAGCCTAATGCCTTTTCAAAATTAAAAATGAAGAACTTCATAAAATAAATTTTAGACATCAAAAGTCATCACCGGATTCTGTTAGGTTGTAAGACGTACGTCGCGTCGCCAAGTTACTGTAGACATACATACTTGTGAATTTTAATTTTAAAGATGATTTAGAAGGGGCTTCCATTCATTCCTGGATTTAAGTAATTTTTTTTAAATTCATAATGCTGCATTTTATTATGAAGTATGTAATATCATTTTAAGAACATCTGTCTTCAAACATTTGAATTCTGTAAACACATCACTTTTTTTACAATCTGTATATCCGTTATAATTCTTATAGCCATAAACCATACAAAAATCATACGAAAATGTACAAAAAACAAATAATTAATAATTTTTTTCAGGCGAAAATATACAAAATGGGGATCATTCTGAGGCTCACCTGAGCACATTCTCGCAAAGCAGTAAAGAGGTAAATATTTTAATAATACAAAATATACAGTAAAATGATTTTCTCGCAGTCACATGGAGACGTTTAAAGTATTTCCAAAAAAATTGGAAATATTGCAAACAAAATTAGAGAAAGAAAAATTAGTTAGACACAATTTTATAAATGTACGCAAATTTTTTTAACTTTACTTTATTATTTATTGCAAAAAAATGTACAAAACAATGAAAAATAAAGGAAAATGGTACGAATGCGCTATTTGATAAAACATTCTAGGTATAAAATTTCGAAGTCAAATTAACTTTTTTTAAAAGCCTATAGTGCAGTGATTTCTGTTCTTAATTTTTCTTAACTTCTCAAGTAAGTTTTTAGTGACTAAAGGACAAAAAGTGCTTTTTTTAATGTTTGCCTTTGCATGGCAAACTTTGTTAAACATTTTTAATTTATGTAGGTATTTTTACTTGCGATATAAGTACTATAGGGCAGGTTTTGCATTTGAAAAAAAAGTCGAACTCGAGATTTTAATCAAAGTTGACGTTACGATGATAGAGAATACCAAAAAGTGGGTCCGGCAATTCCGTCTGTCTGTCTGTCTGTCTGCAGAACGATCTTCAGCCTAAATGGCTGAATCGATTTTGTTCAAACTTGGTGTTTTTTTTACACATCAGAATTGGCCGAAGAGAGCTTATAGCCAGCTCCGTCTTCCGACCAATGGTTTGCCAAAACAGAAAACTATGTTATAAAACCGGCTCATCATTTGGTGCAGTGTTAGTTGTTAGTAGGCAAACTCTATTACAAATAACACTTACACGAGTAAAAAATGAAAATATAAACAAATAATATTACGTCAAAAACAAAACAAGAACATAATATGAAACAAAAACATTTAGGAGCGTGGAGCACTGGTTTTGAGTATATTTTTTAATTTAATTTTACTGATATTGAAATCAAAAATGTTTGAATTCCAATTTAAAAGTCCACCCATACGTGTCAAGGGCTCACGCATCCGATAGTTAGTCCTATGTGTTGGGACTTTAATCAAGTCGAAGCCAATGAGATTATAACATCCTCCCCGATAATGAAAAAAAAACTGAACATAGTAGGTCTGGTGCATCTGTGACGCCAGTTATTATTTGGTTGAAGAATACCAAATCATTGTTAGTTCTTCTCTGTGCAAGTGTTTGCATTTGAAGAATAGATAAACGTCGGTCATAAGGGAGGGCATTAGAAGGATCACTCCACTGAAGCCCTTTCAATGTGAAACGAGTAAAGTTTCTTTGAACAGATTCTAATCTCTCTGGTTAGGCGTTTTAGGTGATTTTGATTGATCAAAAATAACGGTACTTGCCATACAAATTTTTCTACCATCTTAATTATCTCGAAAACGGCTCTAACGATTTTGATAAAAATTGTTGTGTGTACTAAATTCAGTATGGTCTACATTTTGGTCGAAAATTTTTTTAAAATATTTTTTTTACTAACGGTATGTGCCAACACAACCATTTTATTGATTTTCGACTTTCTCATGAATGGCTCAACGGATTGCGATCCAAATTTGTATACAGGATATCCTTCAAATTCTAAATAATACTGCATTTCAAAATTTCCGAAAAATAGTTTTTTTTTGATTTTTGAAAAAAAAAATGTATTTTTTTTTGAAAATTCAATATTTCGAAAACGATTGCGAGATTTTTTCTGAAATTTTGTTTTTAAATTTATATTTTTAAATATTTAAAATTTTCATACCAATTTTTTTAGAAAAAAATTAAGGATTTTTATATACAAACAATTAAGTGAAAAACGATTTTAAAAATACTTTTAGCCGTTTCCATTAAGAATATTTTGCATATGATGTGATCGAACATAGGAGCAAGTACGTGCGATTCAGTCGTGCATTTTAGTTTTTAATGGGATAATAATGCTGAACCAAACTTGATTAAATAAAATGTCTCACATTTTTACGTGAGATATATGTACATATGTAGACACTATAATGTAAGTTTTGCATTCGAAAAAAATCTATAACTGGAGATTTTAATTAAACTTGATATTGCGATGATAGAGAACACCAAAAATGTGGGTCTCTTAATTTCCGCCATTTCGACCCGTTGAGCAAAAAGATTAAGTTTTTGTATTTTTTGTATCAGACAGTTCTTTTGGATAAGAAAAGAAAGCCATTCTAAGGCATTGTTTCTTAGCCTGACCCAAGCGGAACACTTGCAAAGAAAGTGAAGCACTGTTTGCTTTTCCATTTGGTTTTTACAGCTACGTCAATAGGTGTTATGCGGAATACAGAGTTTTGCTGCATGCTCACCCTAGGTCCAGCTCCCCGTATAGGTTGCGACTATCCTTGCTATGTCCCGCATTGGCCTACAAATGAGATCGTTTGTGAGGGATTTATTATTGGTAGGCCATATCATTCTAGATAGATCATTCGATAGTGACAATAATTCAAGCGCTGGTATGATTACAAACAATTCTTAAGGGTATGAACGCTTTTATACCGAACAAAACCAAAACCAACAAACCAAAAGAAAACTCGTGGTTCGATCCGAGCTGTAAAGAGGTTATCAGGTTGAGAGATGTAAGTTTTTAAAGATTATTAAAGTTTTGACAACGGTTTTAAATAAAAACATCAAACTCCTTTAAAGGCCAACATATTAAAGGATACATATTTTATTTAATACCACCGTTAGGTAAGTATAAAATAAAATTTAGTACATGCATAGTATAAGATTTAGTAATGATAGAGATGTGCAATATTTTAATTCGTTAATTACAATACTTTTCAATATTAGAATCAAATAAACTGCATTCCTAATTTGTTGAAACAATAAAAATGTTTTGTATCGGCAACAAGTTTTGTGAGTGAATCAGCAGGCATTTGGTCGGATTGTAAAAACTTTATTTCCACTGTCTTCTCTTTGATGGCTTCTCTTATGAAGTGGTATTTATAATGTATGTGTTTGGTTCTGAAATAATAAGATCCTCACTTGGCAAGGTTTCCTGCGCTTTGAGAGTCACAGTAAATAATAGTCGGGTTATCATCCAAGTAGACAAACTCATTTAACAGGTATTGCAGATAATGAGCTTCTTTCGCAGCACAAACTAACAGAATGTACTCTGTTTTTTTTTTTTTTTTTTTTTGTTAAGATACGAGTTTACGAGGCTTGTGCGTTGTGTAGGCGCCGGTAATTTAAATACAATAATTAATATTTTCATAGCCCAGATGTTTATTTAAGCCTGAAGTGTGAAGTGAATATGGGATATGCTGAGTATCGACCGGTAGGATTTTTTACTAATTTTATAAGATTGTAGTTGTGCTATCGGTGGTGGGTAATGAGGAAAAGTGTTGAAAAATTTTCAAGGGCTGTATCTATTGAAGGAAGCGTTTTTTCCAAAAATAACGTTATTTCACCGTATGTATCTTTATCATACAAAATAGCAAACAACTAACACTTATTACAAAATGAGCCAAACTTTGAAAATAGATAGAAACAACGAAGCTAAAAATATTAAAAAACAAAAAAGAAAACAAAATACCTGTAATAGAATCCTCCTCACCCTGGTTTATTACCATGAGAGGTGTAGATCAAAACCCCCAAACTCATCCACTAAAAATACTAGCTGTAATACTGAAACTGAAATAAAAATCGTCACATTTGCACATTATGGGAGACATCAATGCCAAAGTAGGGTTTAAAAAAGAAAATGAAGATCTTATAATGGGAAACTACGGTTATGGCGAGAGAAATATAAGAGGCGAACGACTTATATCATGGCTATGTCTACATAGACTGTATTGGATTAAAATTTGAAGATTTCACTTCTTCGGCTTTTTTGGTCGTGATAATTTATTAATGAAAGATATTCATTAGTTTTCCCAACGTGTATTGGAAATAGTCTATTTAAGAAAATAAGACTTGGAGATCACCTAATGTACTCATAAAAAATGAAATAGACTTCATAATTACCAATAAAAAATCGATTTTGAAGGATGTCCCAGTTTTAAACAACTTTGATTTTGAAAGCGATCATAGGTAAGAGGCATATTTAAAATAGATCACAAGGCCAAACAATATCATTCAATATCAACAAAGAAGGAGATCCCAAAACTTATGACGTAGAGAGCTACAACAAATACAAGGATAACTTGGAAGCGAAATGTAGTTGGGATACTTTCGACAACATTTAAATGCAACGGGCATTTATGATCAATTGGAAAGAGGAATATTTATGCATTTATGATTAATTGGAAAAAGGAATATTAAAATCAGCTGAAAACATTATTTAGAAACAATCAAAACAAAAAAATTGGTAAACTTTCCCAAAAAACTAAAAACTTCATATCACAAAGAGAAAACATAAGACATAAACAGAATCTAACGGAAGAAGACAAAAATGATCTTAAAAATCTTAAAAACAAATGTAAAAAGGCAATAAAAAAAGATGTTTTGGAATATAATAACAAAACAATAAAACAAATAGAAGACAGTAACTCGATGAAAAGGGCAGGGGCGTGCGCAGCTCAAGAGCAGCTGCGTACACGTTCTGTTTCATCAGCGTCTTGACAGCTCCTGCAGTAGTCGGGTGCCAATACACCCACTCTAGTTGTCATTGTACCTATGGCACAATGTCCTGTTAGTACACCCATCAAGGTTCTGATGCTCTTTTTACTCAGTGATAGAATATACTGGGTTTTCTTTTAATTGTTTCTAGGCCATAAACTTCTAGAGATAACGCAGCCGTTCCTGGATATCCAGGAAATATTTATTTGCTCTTTTATTTGTATGTCTATTTTCCTTTTCACTACGCCATCCGGGACTTCAGGACCTATAACCAATAAGTTGCTGCTGCCCCCATTTGCCATAGTACCTTTCTTTGCCAACTCATCTGCTATCTCATTTCCTTCTTCATTGCTATGTCCAGGAACCCAACAAAGTTTGACTCGGTTAGAGTTACCGATGACATTCGGTACGCTTCGGCACTTTGCCACTGCCTTGGATCTTATTGTCTTGCTGGATAGTTCCTTTATAGTTGCTTGGCTGTCCACGAAGAATGTGATCTCTTATGAGATCAGTTTTCTCCTTTGGGTCATTTCAGCTGCTTTTTCAATCGCGTAGATCTCAGCCTGAAAGACATTCATCTGGGAGTTTATATAATTAATTAATATTAAGGGCTTCACAAAACACTGCGGCTCTTGTTCCTTTTTGCATTTTAGACCCATCAGTGTAGATGGGTATACCGTGTTCTCTAAGTAGTGAAGTAGGTTCCCATCCATGTCTTTCGGGTATTATCATCGTGAAGTTTCTGTTGAAATCAATTCTCGGTGGTAAGTAGTCCGTTGTCATATCAAGTTCAGCCATGTTGCCGTACCTTTGCCAGATAGAACCCTGACCTTGGGTACTGTGCATCCAAGAGCCCGTTTCTTTGTGTACTCTCGGCAGCTGTGCACCTTGTGTACTCGTCCAGACCTGGAAGATTTAAAATGATTTCCAGGCCTGCTTGTGGCGTAGACCTCCAGCCACCGTTATTCCCATAATCTCTGTACCTTATTTAGGTTTTTGAGATATCTATCTTTTTTTTACTACAGTTTCCCATCACACAATCGACCCCTAGGTAAGTACGGGCCGAACGATCGCTGTGTACATCCAATGGATGACTTTTGTTCGCATGCCCCATTGTGCTCCAAAGGTTTTTTTTTACATGCGCAGAAGGCGCAGAGTGGTCCTTTCATTCTTTTCTCTGTATTCCGTTTCCAAATTAGATTAGTCTAGGATTACTCCCAGATATTTGGCTTCTGTGGAAAGTTTCAGAGGGATCTCATTCAGCTAAGGAGGTATAAAGTCCTTCAGCTTTCTTTTCACCGTGAACAGAACCAGTTCAGTTTTAGCGGGGTTAACATTGATATCGTTTTGTTCTACCCACGAGGATAATTTCTTGAGCGCAGATTCCATTATATCTTTGATGGTGGTAAGGTACTTACCCGATATCAGAATTATTATGTTGTCCGCATAAGCCACTGCTTTAGTTCCTTTATTTTTAAAACTTGTAAGAATGCTGTGTACTACTAGGACCCATAGAAGAGGTGAGATTACTCCTCCTTTTGGTGTGCCTCTTGTAACCGTTTTTTCTACAATCTGTGCAGTCGAGTGTGTCGGTTTTCCAGCCTTTGGAATAAAAACCACTTTGACTTTCCTCCAGCTCAAAGGGACGTATTTAAGTTCTATACAACTTTTGAAGATGACCCTAAGCCATGGGGTTATTATCTGTAGAGCATGCTGAAGAAATGCTGCAATAATCCCGTCTGATCCAGCAGATTTATAGGGTTTAAACGAGTTTATTGCCCACATAATCTGCTCTGTGATAAAATTATCCAATTCTGTTACTGGCCGAATAGAACCTAAAGAATCTGATTGAGTATAACCTGTCTCCTCACGATCCAGACAGGGAAATGTGTACTTATAAAGAGTTCAAGTGTTTCTTGGCTCGAATTCGTCCATGCTCCATCGAGTTGCCCAATATATCCCGGTGCTATGGGGTTTCCCGCCAGAACCTTACGAAGTCTCGCCGCCTCACTTGTGTTTTCAATAGATTCACAGTGTCTAGCCCAAGAATCCTTTTTGCCTCTTCTCAACTCTTTGGTATAAGAGTTGAGTTCGGCCCTGTATGAATTCCAGTCTATCTCTAATTTGCTCAGTTTTGCCTTGTTGAAAAGTTTTCTGACCTTGTTCTTCGCTTTTTAAGCTCCATTCCACCAAGGTGGGTTTGGTTGCTTCACATTGCGGGATATGGGTCGGTGTTTTTCAAAGGCCGTTTTCATTTTACTAGTAAGATTTTGAACGGCAGTGTCAATGGTTGATGTGGTTGTAATCTTATCCACCTCTGGTGGAATGATACGTGTATCTAACCATTTAGTGTATGCTGTCCAATTTGTTCTAGTTGGGTTTGTAAAATGTTTAATTTCATTTATATTTCTATCTATAGTGAAGTGTATCGTAGAATGATCCGCGAAGGATTTCGTAGGTAAGACTTTCCAATTCCCTACAGAGATTATGCCATTATTACTCATTAGAGTGAGGTCTAGAATTTCTTCCATGTTTCTGTTTCTAAATGTTGGCTCATCACCTTTATTACACATCATTAGATTGGAACATAAAATGTATTCAAAGATTGACTCACCCCTTTCATTGATATCCTTTCCGCCCCATTGAGTATGGTAAGCGTTGGCATCATATCCTATCACCAGAGGTATCCTTCTCTCTGCGCTATGGTTGACAAGATGGTGTACCGTCTCTGCTGAAGAGTTATCCTCGTCATACGGCATATACATTGATGCCAAAACGAAGTTTCCTTCAATGGATTCAACGTTGTTTTCCGCACTATCTTCGTTGCTGTACCTAGATAAGAAGAAAGCATTAATTGATTTTTTTGCTAGAATACAACTTCTAATTTTACCTGCTGATGTGGAGTGGAACAGATTATAGTATTTCGACCTCAACCCCTGAACCTGATTTTTGTTAATCCATGGTTCCTGGATTAAGGCCACATCCACGGACTCTTGGGACATAAAGAGCATTAGTTCGTGCGTTACTGCGTCAGCGTGTTGCACCACTAGCAGCTTTCGACTCCCCTTTACCATCATGCCTTCTTACCTTGACGGTTCCAGGACCATTCCTCACCACGTCCGATTTCTGCTTTAGCATAAGGTCAGATTTCTTGTCGATAACGAACAAGAGGTCCTTTCCTTCCCCGCTCGAACTCTTCCTGGAGTGTAGTGGTTTCCATTCCATTATAAGAAACTCGTTGTTTTGTTTAGCCAGCAGTTTAATTATGGAGGTGTCCTCGTGGGACGCAGGAGGAGGGATCCATATTTTGATCTGCTGCCTAAGTGGTAGGTCTGAGACATGAAGAACCCTTAGGTATGCTCCCGCCCACAGTTCGCCAATATTGGTGTGTAAGTGAGGAACTCCAGTGATTTCTGGTTCCCGCAACAGACCACTTTCACTTCCTTGCGCCATCCGGCCCCACCATGGCTTTAAGGATTTCGTTTTCCACCAGTCACCAATTTTAGGCCGTGATTTTCACATCTGGGTTGTCTCGACATATTATGGTTACCTGCAGGTCGATCGGGGTGGTGTCAAAACTGTTAGCTTTAAGCTTTTTAAAGCTTACAGTTTCGGCTGTCTCCTCCGATCTTAATCTTTTGGATGAACTTGGCTTCGTCCCAGAAGAGTTGCCGCCCTGTACTACTTCGTTCCTTTTCAGGTTTGAACTAGCATTGGTCTGCCGTTTCTTACTCGGATTAGCCTGTTCTTTTAATTCCCGAGTAGAAGAGTTATTGCCAGCTTGTTCACGATGTATCTTGTTAGGCATAGACCGGATGTAGGAGCATTTACTCTGTTTACTATCTTTTAATATTTGGCAGGAAATGCTGGGTTCGCTGTCGGTTAATGTCAGCTGCCGTTCGTATTTTCTCACCAATTTCTTATGTTTCATAAGAAGGGCATTGTCCCTCGGGGTGAGAGTAGCCGGGTCTTTTTTCTCCATATTGCTCACGAACCTCTTAGATGATCTGTAGTTACTGCGTTCTCTCGATTTCTTGTGGGGTGCAGTGTGCTTCAGGTTAGCCTCTTCCGGACCCGAATCTTCCAGCAGCTCGTCCTCGGTTTGACTGCCTATCGATGGAGGTCTGTCCAAGGTCTCCCTGCCGTCAACAGACATGCTATTAAGAGCAGGGAGAAGAGTCGCTGCAAGATTGAGCGCGTTTTCTTGTCTTTTCAGACATTTTTTACTTGTTGTTGTTGTTGTTGTTGTTGGTGTTTGTGTTGTTGTTGGTGTTTTTGATGATGTCACTGGTGACTTAGCCAAGCCCTCGCCGGCTGCCGTGACTTCTGCCGACACGTGAGTGTATATCCCCACTGGAATTGTATTTGCGTTTGTACCCTTATTATCCATGTTCATACATTTTAGTTAGATACATCTCTGTTTGTTTTTCTTAGTTGTTTGACACTGTGACTGGGTTGTTGGATGGTCAAACGTAAGCCCCCCACCACGTCATCCATCCACTCGGAAAGAGACCAGTAGAATAGGACAGATGAAAAAGCTTACGCAGTAAGTAAGTACGCACTAAGTACGAAGAACACCTTCAGAACGATGGCAGGGATACTATCCGGCCAGCGGGTTTGTGTATACTAATGTCTTTAAGGACTCTAGCAACTCAAGTACAGGAGGAGTCATAACACTTTCTGGCAGCGTCGAATTAACACCGAACTGCGCTGCAAGCAAATTGGCTTTTTCACTGTCACAAGGGGTGTCATTAAAGACGAGCGTTGGAACCGAGGACGAAGTTGTATTTCGAATAGTTTTTACAAATGACCAAAAATTCTTACTACCTTTGGGACATTGTAGTATTTTTTGCCTTAATTTTTGGTCATGCACAAATTTGGTTCTACGAATGTGAACGCTGCAAGTCTTTCTAGTTGTTGAAACTTTCGCCGGTTTTCCTCAGTGGGGCTGGTTCTATAATTCCGGAAACCTACCTCTCTAATCCTTATACCCTCTTTACAGCTCGAATCAAACCATGCATTTTCTTTCGGTTTGATAGATTTCACCCTATTGGGGATAAAATTTCTCATTCCGTAAAGGACTAAATTTGTTATCATATCAGCGCTGGAGTCTATGTCACTACCGAGGAAGCATAGTGACCAGTTCAAGTTCCTGAAGAAATTATTGAGACCGTCCCAGTTGGCTTTCTCATATTGCCAAACGGTTCACTTAGGTGACTTTTCTTTAACTGGGAGGTGTTGGCATGAGAAATTTGGGGGTAGGACACATGGGTCTGATGTGTCTAGAGGCGATAATACACTTACAGTGTATTTATTAGGGTCAGAGGTGAGAATGTGGTAATGGCGCAGTGGATAAAGTGCAATGGCGCAGTGGATAAAGTGCTTGATTGCTAACTTAGACGTGTGGGCTTGATGTGCTAGGCGCATTCTTTTCTATACCTCCAATTTTAATTGGATGCCGCCCATGGGCTAAAATGAGACAGTCAATACCTTGTTCTCAAATCCACTGTGCCAAACTAGTGCCGTGCAATTCAGGTTGCATTTAAAAGACCTTAGGTCTTACAGGCATATAGTTAAATTTAAAAAAACACTAATCTAGAGTGTTAGCGTTTTGATCTGAAACGTCAGGGATTCGTGTCAGCTCGTCAGCTAGCTGAGTCAGTTGTTTAACTCAGCAAAGACCTCAACATACCTTTCTTCGGGTGATGTCTGGCTCGAAAAGCGGAGCCAGCTAGAATTGGGTACATTGAAATCGCCCGTAATGACGATTTCAGTGCGGGGATAATGGGAAACAATTCTCTGAATGGAGTCGGACAGAGCATCAAATTCGTTAAAAGTTGATTTCTGTCCAAATTTGGGCTCCGATAAATAAAACAAGTGTGTATGATGTGCTTATTTACCGTGATTTTTAACCACATGAAGTTAAAATTTGTATTTGAGCACAGACCATATTGTGGTGGAAGTTGGTACGCAATATCATTTCTTATGTATACGGCGAGACCATGGTGGGAAAAGAATAATGGCACTAAGGTATATCCAAACAGATGAAATTGATAGATTCCCCGGACTTGAGAAGCTTAGCACATTATGGACCTTGCCAGCGATTCAAATATTTTGTATTTAACACTTGGTGCTATAGAGTGTCCCTAGAACTCCTCGCCAGCTGGTGTTAATTGCACGTTTGGATTCTTTTAATTTTTCAGGTGCAGGTGTTTTTTAATTGAAACTTGTGGTGTGACAAGAAACCCAAGGTATTTGTATTCGTTGACTTTTTCAAGGTCTTTGCCTAGCCATGTACATCTCTCGTTTCTTGCATAGCGTCCATTTCCGTTCTTGAAGACCATCATTTTGGATTTGCTGGCATTGACTTGCAAAATATTGTTCCAGCTTGTTTATCATCATTTGCATCATGATGGTGTTTCTGCATACATACAATTTTTTATTATGAGCCCACCAAATGATATTCCTCCTGGCAAAAAATTTACTATGTCGTCTAAGAAGATAGAGAAGAGTAGCTGACTTAAGAGACAACCTTGTTTGACTACTGATTTTGGTTCGAACCAATCTGACAACATGTTTTCGTCCCATACTGCTACTCGGTTTCCATGGTAAAGGTTTTGCAGTACTTTTAGTACTTTAGTAGACATTCCTATGCTACTTAATTTGTATACAGGGTGGCGCACGAATCGTGCTACAATAAGAAATTTAAATAACTTTTATGCTAATCGATGTAGTTCATTAATTTTTGTATTGAATTAAAAATTAAATTTTATTTTAAATAACTAATGTTTTTAAAGATGATAGCGCAAATGACCTCCACGCTCATCCACGCATATACGGCACCTGATCAGAAAATTGTTCATTGCGGCCTGAAGGGTTGAAATTGTTATCGCCTCAATTATTGTCTTAATGGACTGCTTCATTTCAGACTAATTCCGGGGTTTCGTTTTGTACTTTTCCTGCTTGACATAACCCGATAAAAAAAAATTGGTGCAGTAGATTCAGGGGGCCAGCGGAAAGTGCAGTTTCTGGATATCAATTTGTTTGGGAATTTTCAAACTGCTGAAAGGGATACGTGTTCGGCGAAGTTCTGGGTAAAAAAACTCCTTCAACATCTTTAAATAACGGTCTCCATTGACAGTTTGTGTTACACCGTTTCCTTCGAAGAAGTATGGCCCGACAATGCACCTTGATGAAACTGCGCACCACACAGCGACTCGTTCTGTGTGCAGTTCCGTCTCATGGAGCATTTCTGGATTAGATTCACTCCTTATATGGGAATTTTGCATGTTAACATTGCCGTTTAAGTCAAAATGGGTCTCATCAGACATGAACAAACAATTTATCAATGTGTTGTCTTTTTAGGCCATTGCAATCATTTTTCGGCAAAATTCCAGGTGAACAGGAATATCCTGAGGGTTTAACTTACTTGTAATTTGGACTTTGTACGGAAACAGGTTTAAGTCATCATGCAGTATCCTTTTTAATGACCGTCTGCTAACTCCAATTTGGTCCGATAAGTTTCGGGTCGAAATAGTTGGATTAGCCTGTATTGCCGATGCACCAGCCACGATTGTCTCCTAAACCAGCCTTAATTTCCTTTGGACGGAAATGACTGACTGCAAAGAATGGTATCGCTGCACTATCCAAATCCCTTTTTTAGTATCCCAAGCATTTATTTTGGTAAATCTAAATAGTAGCCTATAAAATAAAAAAATAAGCCGATTACTCACACTGAAAAAAGTTATTACGTTTTGTTTTTGTAGCACTATTCATGCGCCACGCTGTATAATTGACTTTCTGTCAACCGAATAAAATGTTGCTTTGAAGTCTACGAAAAGCATAAAGCTTCTTTCCTTTTTCTAGATAGTCCTTGGCAATACATATTGTTGCAAAATATATTGTCCACAGTAGAGTACCCTTTCCGGAATCCAGCTTGGAACTCGCTCAATATATCGTTTTCCTCTACCCACTACGTAAGCCTCTCCAGGATGATCCCTGTGAATATTTTTGCAATTGCATTTAGAAAGGATATTCCTCTATAATTGCTATATCCTCTTGGGTTTCCTTTTTTAAATATGTGAAACATGATGCTATCTTTAAAGCCGTTAAGAATGTCACCTGCTAAAAATATGAAATTGAAAGCTTTGGTCAGCTTATTCACGAAGTCCTCCGTTGCCCTTTTGAAAAATTCGTAGGGGATCCGGTCTTCTGGAGCTTTGTTTTGGCCACATCGGGTAATTACTCCACTTACGTCTTCAGGGGTGATACTTCGGTCTAAGAGAGTGACTTCTTGTAGGGGCAGTGTATAATGGAAGGTGTTTTCGTTAAGCGTATCTTTTAAAATCGACTCATCGTAAGTAGTTAAGACGGAAGCTTCAACTTTGATGTTTTGACCAAAAGAAGCACATTGCCTTGGCAACTTTCAAAACGTCTTACTACCATTTGTGCTTCCAAGTTTTGTAGCTATTCTGGCTGCATAAGTTTTGCGTTTTTGTATGCAAATGCTTTTATAGACTTTGTTATCATTTTGGTATAGTTGCTTAGCATATACCGTGTTTTTATTTCTCAGCACCCGCAGAAATGCATACGATGTTTTTCTGGGTTTTTCACATTCCCAGCAAACCATGGTTGTCTTCCTTTTTGACTGGGTTCTCTTTGAAAGGGTTTTTCTGCCTCAAGTATATAATCCGTGAGTGTCGATAGTTGAGATTCACCTTATATGTTTCAGGTTTTTCCTTTTTCCATTTGAGTTTCGGCAGCAGATTCTTTACGGGTGCGGAAGTGTATTCATGACCAGTTACCTTTATTTTGACGGAAATTGGCATATGATCCGAGTGATTTTTTCCCAATATCTCGAAGTCACTAATCCAGCTGGTTGGTTTTCCTTGGTAAAACAATAATTAATTGTTGTTTCGCATAACTCAGTAAGTATTTTCCATTGATGTAATTTTTTTGCCGGTTGAAACTCGCGATGGATATAGTGTTTTCGTGAGAATCTGCAATTTAACTTAGAATTCCATTAAAATCACCCATGAGTATGATGTCATTTTTTCCAAAATCGTCTAAAAAGCTTTGTAGGCTTGTGAAGTATTCCATTTATTTGTTGCAGATCACGGTTGAATTCTTTTATGAAGTTACAGCTCACGATATTTTTCAGCTCTTTTTTGTATACCATACAAGCATCCCCCACTGGCCATCCCCTGCTTAAACGTCCTTACTACTGGGATCCAATGTAGTTCATGGTGCACAAAATATTTCTCAAATCTTTTCATATTTTTTTCTATAAAAGTTTCGTATAACATAAAAACCTCAAACTGCTTACTACTTCCAAAAAAATTATTAAAAACTAGTTTACTAAATAAACCTGCTATATTAAAAGAAATCATATTAAATATTAAGTTTTGTTTACCAACATTATGGCTGACGGAATTACAATTAAATACGCTGAACACGTTTATTGGTTCTCGCAGTTCGAGAGCCACACGGACCCGCATTTGGCATTTGCATGTTGTCACTTAGCAGCTGTTCGATAAGGGACATTCCTCCTTCGTGGTCGCAAATCAGCTCGTTGTTTTCATTTAAATAAAACAATTTTCCATGTATTTTGAGTTTATCGCCGCGAATTTGAATGTTTATACTCGGGTTCATGGCCATAATGTCACTTTTTATTTTCAGCATGCGTCTTCTCCTTTCACGCGCCGCCGCCGGGTAATCTGTGTGCATCGAGATCCCCGTGCCAAGAAGTTTATTTGCAGTTTGCAGTACCCGTTTTTTTTTATAATTTTGCACGCGCTCACGGGATTATGAATACCCTTTATATGTTGTTTTAACACAGCGCGGGCATCCGGTGAAAGAAGAGAAAGAAGGATATGAAAGATGTGTGGCGCGATGTATTGAAGCGGTGGTTATTGTCTCAGATTTTATCTCCAGGGATGGCGGCTGAACTAATGCGGAGAAAATTACCGTGTCTTATTTATTTATGTCTCTTATAATTCGCATTTTTTTATTTATTTCGTTGACATATTAATGAGTAGTTTACTCAATTACATGTTGTTAGTGTTATGCCTGAACAGCATGTAATGAGTAAACCAGTAACTCATTTTGTGACAATTTTTAGAATATGTTTTTAATGGAATATAAGAAGACATCGACAACGGCAGGAATTGAACCTGCGACCACGAGGTTCACAGGCGAGAACACAACTATCGCGCCACGTGACGTCTTCTTTGTTTTTTAGTTCTACTACGATGGTCTCTACATTCTCTCTTGTGGATCTAAAAGGCCATTCTTCCTGCCGTTCGAGTGCTATGCAGCGGGTCTCCATTTTTTGTAGCTGGTTTTGGAGTAGTGATTTTTTTTTGTCGAGTGCATGCAACTGTACCCCGATTCCTTCCAAATCGGCCTTCGTTGGCATGTCTTTTAATTTCTTGTCCAAAAGCGTCGAGATAGAGCTGTGGATTAGCTGCTGCAAATCTTTTACCTACAGACATTTTTTCAGTCATATCCTCTTGAGGAGGGTATTGGGGAGAAAGGTTTTCTAATCCTTTCTTCGGTGCAGTTCTTATTATGTTTGTGTTATTGAAAGTGGTAGATCCTTTGTTTGGCGGTGTTCTTTTCATTATTTTTGTCGCCAAACTTCTTATAATAAACTTAATGGTTTTGAGTTTTTGTTTGACTCACCTTTTAAGATTTATATGCTTTGTTTGAGAGCAGTTTTAAAATTTGTTTACAATGCTTTATCGAGTTTTTTTAAATGTTTTTCTGCAGTTGATATGTACACTTCTAGGTTTGTTGAACTCTCCCTCAATTCTTCGAGAGTATATACGGCTGGTATTTGAGTTTCAATTTAGTTCATTCGTGTTTTTTATACTATATATACTCGTTTTTAGTTTTAACCTTAAATTAAAAAATGTATTTCCTCAAGAAAATAAAAGCTGCCGCTAAAAATACCGATAAAAAAAAAACAATATCCAGCAGCTACAAGCTGACTTTTAAGAAAATTTCCCTATAATAAAAGCGAATAGGTTCACTATTCGCTATGGAGAACAAATATTGGTATAACTCAACCATTGCGTTCTATTGGTTCTACCGAAACGTTTCATCTCCAGATCCGACGACGAGGATATTGGGCAATTAAAAAACTGCACCATGGAGGTAATTGGACCGTGTGGGCAGTCAACGACAACTACATCAGCAACAGGAGCAGCATCAACATCAACCACTACAATCAAATCAGCAACTGCAACTTCTAAATTTGGAAAGTGCACAAGATCACGAGGTTATTTTATCTGATTATTTTGTAAATTCACGAAAGCGATTATTTTATAATCAATTTTAATGAAAAAAATGTTCATTTGCTAAAAAAAATTAAAAATAAATAAATCCAATTTTATTTACAAAAAAAAACTTTTTGTATTGTATTTCTCTTTTCTGTATTCGAATGGTTAAGTGACTTTTTGTTGTTCTTTTTTTTAATTTGTTTTCAGCGAATTGAAATTTTGAGCAGAATTGATATACAAGTGAAGCGGTTAAATTGAGAGGTACAAAAATTGATTTCAAAATCAAGCCTTACCACGCAATGAAGAAACATCTTCCTGGGTTAAAGAGGCGATCTCTGATATAATTAGATTTGCTGTAGAACGAATTGAATCTACGGTTAAAGTAGGAATTACTTTCTGTGGAATGAGTTCAAGAGTGAAAGAGGAAACGGGTTGATTAATCTCAAAAATCTCTCCGAGTTAAAAATTATTGATGCATGGGAAATGTTTTCTAAAATGTTTCAAATCAACTCCGAAGGTATAAGTTTCGATAATTTCTGCATGGCAGTAACATCAGTAAAGATGCCATAAGTCCAATACTTTTATGGAAGAGTGCACTAAACGCAAAGGAATTATTCAAATAAATAATTGCGATAATTTGTGTTTGCCTCGAGCTTTGGTTGTGCCGACAGAGAGAGTGTGCGAGGGACCACAACCGATGGAAGACCAACGAGCATATTTGTGATGAATACTTTTGCAACCAGTACAACAAACATGTGCCCGATAACCATCTTTGCTACATTCTACCGGGCAAGAGAATACCTAATTTAAAAGACTTTATACATAATTATTTAGAAAGCCTTCAGGAGAAAGTCATTGCAAGAGAAGCAAAATTGCATGAGCCAAATTTGTGCGTGTTTAATAATTCCCCACTTGTATTTTCGCCAAACGTGCAAACATTCGCGAAACGTTATACAGGAAAAAGAAGAAGACAAGCCGGATGTAGTACAAAATATTTTAAATTACATAACGGACATACCCAAAAAAATTTTAAAAGTTATCGTTTTAGCTCATAATGGTCAAGCATATAATCATCAATTCATTTGAATTACATTTTGAGGAAACAAAGCTGAAGCCTGAATTAATTATGCGTGGAACAAAAATCATAATTATGCAAATAGGAAATGTAAAATGTATGGACTCGTTAAATTACTTTTCATTAGCTCTGTCAAAACTTCCTAAAGCATTGATTTACAGCCTGCTTTAAAGAAATGTTATTTTCCGCACTACTTTAATACCAAAGAAAATAAAGATTATAAAGGAAAACTCCCTGTAATGTAATATTACTCCCCAGGCACAGATCGAAATGTCTTTCTAAAATGGTATTCCGAAAATCAGCATAATTATTTTGACATGCAACTTGAACTTTTGGAATATTGCATAAGCGATGTTGAAATTTTAACCGATGCCTGTTTGAAATTTAGAACATTGGTTCTTAATCAGAGTAATGTTGAACCATTTTTAGAAGCATCAACTATAGCGTCAGCATGTAATCTTGTATTTACACGTAGTTTTCTTCTTCTAAACTCTATTGGTCCAATACCTAGAAACGGGTACAGATGCGCGGATAATCAATCAACTCAGGCAATAAAGTGGCTGATATGGGAGGAACAGAAACAAAAAATAAACAGAAAGCGTTCAAAGGGAGAGAAGCAGTATAAATGGCGTAAGAGTTAACGGATATTGCGAAGCAACAAGACAAATCTTTAAATAACACGGATGTGGATGGTCGAACTGGAAATTCGTATAATCATTATAAATTAAAAGAAGGGGAACAATTAAATTCATAGATGTATGCTCTCTTTACCCATGGGCTTGCAAAACTGAAAAATTTCCTATCGTTCATCCAAAACTTCACACCAATTACTCTGACTTGGATTTGGAACGTATGAACGGCATTGTTATATGTAAGATTTAACCGCCAGAACATCTAATGCACAACGTCTTACCTATTAAAACAAATAATAAGCTAATGTTTTCTTTATGTAGAAGCTGTAGTAGCGAAAAAAATCAAAATCAATTTTGCTTGCACCTTGACGAGCAAAGATCGCGTATAGGAACCTGGGTGATTGACGAAAAGCAATTGAAAAAGGCTACAAATTACTTCATGTTTACGAAATGTGGGAATACGAAGTAATTAAGTACGACCCAGTCACAAAATCAAAAGGTCTTTTCACTTCGATGATGAATTCATTTTTAAAAATGAAACAAGAATCATCGGGATGGCCAATTAAATGTACATCTTCTCAAGAAAAAGAAAAATATGCTGCCGATTTTCTGGAAAGAAAAAACATTAAATTGGAATTTTCAGAGATTTGTATCCATCCTGGGAAGAGATCGTTAGCAAACTTAATTTTAAATTCGTTTTCGGAAAAATTTGGGCAGAGAGAAAACCAACAACAAACTTGTATTTTAAATGAGCTTGCAGATTTGTTTTATTGCTTAAACATCCTTCTATAGAAATTTTGCATATTCTGCCGATTTATAAAGAAGAAGCAATTGTGTTGCTGCCTACATAACTACACTTGCTCGGCTTAAATTATACAGTTATTTGGAAAAATTAGATGGGAGAGTTCTGTACTACGACACTGTTTCTGTTCTTTTTGTTATTCGTCAGGGGGAATTGGAACCATCAACTGGAGAATTTGGCGGTAATATGACTTATGAGCTAGAATGCTACGGTTATGGAAGTTATATTACTGAATTTGTAAGTGGTGGTCCTAAAAACTATGGCGCAAAATTTTAAACAATTTAGTAAAATGTTAAAGCCACTTTTAGCATTTTACTAAGCTAAAAAGATGATTGAGCTAATTTTGAACGATTTTAACATTTTACTAAAGTTAAAAACACAGAATGGCTACTTTAACTTTTAGCAATTTGCTAAATCCATTTAGAAATCTGATAGTATATCAGCCTGGCACGCGGGGTGCCCAGGTTCGAGTCCTGCTGGTGCACCATTTTTTTTTTGTTTTTTTTTGTACATAATGAAGTTAAAAGTTTTTAGAGAACATGTAGGGTTTTCATCAACATATAATTAATTTACAACACATAACAACAATAATTGTGTTCATCAAAATTCAAACCCTACAAATGCCCAGCTTTTTGCTTAATTAGCAATTTACTAGTTCAGAAAAGGTTTAAAAATCTTGAAATAGTTATTGAATCAATAAGCACTTAGGAAATTGCTAACTAGTAAAATGTTAAGCCCCTAACAATGGGATGTTTAAAATTTTGCGCCTATGCCTTCAAAGTCTTTAGTATAAGAGATAATACCCACCAGAATGTTTGTAAGGTGAAAGGTATCTTACTCAATTACGAGTCATCTCAAAAAGTAAATTTTAATACTATTTAACAATTCTGTAACAGAATCAAAAACTTATAAGCCTAAAGTAGTAAAACGTCGCTTCCCCGACAACAACAGTTATATTCCGTATGCTTTCAAATGACGACATCCAGCAAATTCTTCTTCTACAAACTTACATATAAATTAAAACTAGAAAAATTTAATAAACTTTTGTGTCAAATGTTTTATTTTATTACAAATTGAAAAAAAATTCCATATGAAATAAAAATGATGTATCGAAATGTTCGGTTATATTTCAGGAAAAAAAAGTTGTACGTTTGCGTGGATTCACTCATAAACTTGTTTTAAAAAATAACATTTTGAAGTGCTTTTTCAGTCCCTTTGACGTATACAGCTCCAATTGTGATTTAGCTTCGAATAAATGTCTTTACCTTATGGAAATCAGTAAAGCCCCCGTCCCATGCTAATCCGTGATGATTAAGAAATAATCATTGAGCTTGTTTTTTATGTGTAGTGAGTAGTAAACTAAAATCATATTGTTGTGAAACCATGATATGATGAATATGTCCATCATGAAATACGGCGAGCTCCTTTAAGATGAACTCGTTGTGGAACCCTTTGAAGCCTTGAGAGTCAACAATATATGTGTTATCCATTTTCTAATTGGCAGTATTATATTATGATGTTGTATAATTTATTTGGTTATATGAACTTCTCCACGTATTCATCAATAATTCTGTAAGCTTCCGGACTTCACCAGTTAAAGGATGTGTATTCAATTATACGATCGTGTATTATCATGCAATATACTGATGTGTTTTGTGGTACAATGACAGTTGTTTTTTTTTTTTTTCAATTTTTACATTTGCAGGAGCAGATTAAATGGATTCGTTTTGTCGAGAACAATCAATTACTATAACTGGAGCTATTTCTTTATATTTTTCTCGTGATAAGAGCGGTTGCGATTGTTTGTTGTAATATGATTTTTGAAATTGCTGTACATGTCATAGAGAATAGAATAAAGTTCAGTGTTAAAATCTACATTGAAACCTTCACGCGGATATGATTTAAAGTTAAGATATACCTTTACATTACTCAACGAGCAATGACCAAATTTGCTAAAATCTTTAGCTTTGAGATTTATTCGGTTAGTTTGCGGGCCAATTATAATATACCTAGGCTTTTCGAGCTGACTGGAAGTTTTGATCCATAACTTATAATTGGTGGCTGGTGTTAGCGTAGGATATTCATACATTTTCCAGTTTCTGAAGTGAATTTGAATTGGTTTTGTTTGTATTTGTTTAAATAGGGTAAGCTTTCAGCATCTCTCAGAGTGATGTGAGGAACTTTCCATTGCATTTTCAAATTTTTTATTTTTACATCATCTGTCATCGAAACGAATGCATTCTCATCAGTTGGGGTACGAATTAATATCAATTTGTGTTTTGTATTTGTAATGATCCTTTTATAATCTTCAGCAAATCCTTGTAAAATTTTTAATGGTACATAAAAGTTAAATGTGGACTCTGGAGAATTGTTGAAAAGTGATTCTCATCGGCTTTATTGGTCTTTATGTTGATTAAATGAAAGCAATTATCATTTTATTTTCCCAACTTTTGGTGACGGTGGTTGCCGTCTTCTTCAGGGGTGTCTTTATTTACAAAATACAAAACTAAAAAGAGATATAATGTTCGAACAAGTAAACGAACAAAATATGACTTACATAACGTTAAATCTTAAGATTGTATTAAGCTAAATAATAATTTGTTTAAAATATTTAAAAAAAAAACTGATTAAAAACAGATTTTGAACACTTCTTATTTGAAGATTAGTCTATGTTTAATGATATTTACTGTCAGAAACTAAGGAGCAGTAAACGGCTGATATATTTTGTGTGTCTTGTTTGTGGTTCATATTATTTTTGTTGTTAATTATATGCGGTGTCTCTATTGCAAGGATCTCCACTCCATCGAAGTTTGATGTGTGACCGGTATCAACGCTGTGAGAAGCCAGTGCCGTCTTCTCAGAATTGTTTAGGCAAATATCTGACTTGTCGTTCGCCATTCTTTGCCGAAGGAGTTGGTTGGTGGTGCCGAATATTGCAAGAATCATCCGATTTCCCTTGGCAATTTATTTGTAAACTACGTTTGAACGGCGATCTTTGTCGGTTTTCGTCTTCAGGATGAATAGAGATGCAACAGTCTGGTTTGATTATATGCTTCCGGGTTGTTTTTCGCGCCCATTTCTTTGAAATTTTCGGAAAGTTTGGGCACATAAACGACACTTTTATAAACACATCTCCTCTCTTCCAACTTTTTTTCCGAACCAACTTGTCTTTGACGAAGTATCAAGTTCCTTATAACTTCTGTCGGAAAGCTGTTGTCTAGGAGAATTTGCGTAACTTTTTCTTCGTTAGAGGAGTGGAATTTTCGGTAAACGTAGAGACTTTGTTCATACGCATGTGCTTGGCTTGATTAGGTCGGAAATTGACAAGTCTTCCAAATGAAATATCTTTCTGGTACCAGTCGAAAGAAAGTCGGTCATTTTCGCGATAAACCTTAATGTCCAAGAAAGTATTTTTATATAATATTGGTTAAGGCATCGTAAGACATTATCAATTTTTTCTCTATCCACAATCGCAGAGATATGATCAACGTATTTTGCTATAAACTTAAGTTTGTGGCTTAGCTTTAAACATTCCTCGAGCAAAAAATCTAAAACCAAGTCCGCAATCGTCGGTGAAAGTGGATTTCCCATTGGCATTCCGTGTACTTGTTTGTACAAATTGTTCTTAAATTGCAATTCTCGCATCTGGACCCAAGTAGCGCTGGAAAGCGCCGTTTTGATAGTGCAGCGATACAATTCTTTGGAGTCCGTCATTTCCGTGGAAAGGAAATTTAGGCTGGAGTTTGGCGGTACTCCCCCGAGTAGATGGACCATTATAAGGCTCGTGAACATGTTTGCCGAATCTGGAAGCATCGAACGAAGACCGTATCATCGAGATCCCAATTTTCGGGTTCAGGATACAATCGTGGCTGTTGCATCGGTAATACAGGCAAATTCTAGTGTTTCGATTCGAAACTTATCGGGCCAAATTGGAGTTAGCAGACGGTCATTACAACTGATACTTCATGATGACTTAAACTTGTTTCCGTACAAATTCCAAATTACATCAAGTTAAATCCTCAGAACTTGCCTGTTCGCCTGGAATTTTGACGAAAAATGATTGCAATGGCCGAAGAAGACAACCCATTGATAAATTGTTTGTTCATGTCTGATGAGGCCCGTTTTGACTTAAGCAGCAATGTTAACAAGCAAAATTGCGTATATCTAGAATATCTAATCCAGAAATGCTCCATGAGACGGAACTGCACCCAGAACGAGTCACTTTGTGGTGCGCAGTTTCATCAAGGTGTATAGTCGGGCCATACTTCTTTGAAGAAAATGGTTTAACACAAACTGTCAAGGGGACCGTTATTTAAAGATGTTGAAGGAGTTTTTTATCCAGAACTTTGCCGAAGACGTATCCCTTTCAGCAGGATTTGGTTTCAACAAGGAGCAAGTGCACACGTAGCCACACAAGTTATGGCGGAGCTCCAACGAAAATTCTCAAACAAATTGATATCCAGAAACTGCACTTTCCGCTGGCCCCCAAGGTCAACTACCCTGGTTGCACCAGACTTTTTTATGGAGTTATGTCAAGCAGGAAGTGTACAAAGCGAAACGCATAAATTTGACTGAATTGAAGCAGTCCATTAGACAATAATTGAGGCGATCCCAATTTCAACCCTTCAGGCCGCAATGAACAATTTTCTGATCAGGTGCCGCATATACGTGGATGAGCGTGGAGGTCATTTGGGGTCTATCATCCTTAAAAACCATTAGTTATTTAAAATAAAACTTAAATTTTAATCCAATAAAAAAATATTAATGAAATACATCAATTAAAATAAAAGTTATTTAAATTTCTTATTGTAGCACGATTCGTGCGCCAACCGTTTTCAGACAGTTTTTTTTAGATCAGAAAAGAAAGCCCTTCCAAGGGTTTGCATTCTTTGCCTGACCAAAGCGGGACACTTGCATAGGAAGTGAAACACTGTTTCCTTTTCCAACTGGTTTTTACAGCTACGGCAGTAGGTGACATGGGGAATACCCAGATTGCTGCATGCTCCCCCAAGGTCCAGTGCCCCGTACAGGTAGCGACTATCCTTGCCATTGGCCTTGGTCTACAAATGGTTTGCATTCTTTGCCTGGCCAAAGCGGGACACTTGCATTGGAAGTGAAACACTGTTTCCTCTTCCAACTGGTTTTTACAACTACGGCAGTAGGTGTTATGGGGAATACCCAGATTGCTGCATGCTCCCCCAAGGTCCAGTGCCCGGCACAGGTAGCGACTATCCTTGCTATTGGCTTTGGTCTACAAATGAGATCGTTTGTGCGGTATTTATTATACGAAGGCCATATAATTCTAGATATCGCGCAGTCGGTTATATTATTCCATCTTGTTGGATTCCGTGAGAAAAATTGAAAGAATTTTGCCCTTCATAGCAGAGAGTGGTATAGATACAATCTCTGCAAGCGACCTATGAAGGCTGATCCCTGCCGGGCCAACTCGTTTGCCCGTTCATTGCCCTCGATACCACTGTGTCCTGGAACCCAGACTAAAGTAATTCTGTGGGTAATGTTCAGGTTTTGTAGCTAATTTCGACATAGTTGGACCAGTTTTGATGATATTTTTGTTGAATTTACGGCTTTGATAGCCCGTTGGCTGTCTGTGAATATTACCGAATTTAGATTTTGAGTTGGTAGTACTAGTACTTCAGCTTGAAAGACGCTAGCAAAGTCGGGAAGTCGGAAAGATCTAGAGACTTTCAGTGACTCTGCGAAGACTCCTGCTCCTACACCGCTCTCCATTTTAGAGCCGTCGGTAAAAATCTTTACATCGAAACCTTGGGACACTTCGTCATCTTCCCTACTATTCCTTGATGGAAAGATAACTTTAAAACCTTTGCCGAAGATCAGAATAGGGTGCAGTAGTCAGTTTTTGTCGATAGAATATCTGGTGGAATCAGATTTGCTGTGTTGCTATGGCCGTAAGGCTTGGCAAACCAGCATTTTGACTCTGAGTCTTAACGCACTGCAACATACCAGATGTTTAATGTGGTGGTCAAGAGATAGAAGATGTAGAATAACACTTAGGGCATCCATTGGGCAAGATCTTAAGGCCCCTGTGGCACCAACGGTAGCAGTTCTCTGAATTTTCTTAAGTCTATGGAACCTAAAGCAGGCCACCATACAATCGAACCATAAGACAGGATTGGTCGTACTACTGCTCT